>JAVSCE010009847.1:0-433016 GCA_032199065.1 Smutsia gigantea
AAGAACAATCCCAAACGTAAAGTCTAAACTCAAAATTAATGAAACTAGAAAAGGAAGAACAAATGAGGCCCAAAGTTAGTAGAAGGAGGGATATAATAAAGATTAAAGCATAAATGAATTGTAAAACTGAGAAGAATAAAACAATAGAAAGAATCAATGAAAGCAGGAGATGGTTCTTCGAGAAAATAAACAAAATAGATGAACCCCTAGCCAGACTTATCAAGAAAAAAAAGAGAATCTACACACATAAACAGAATCAGAAATGAGAAAGGAAAAATCACGACAGACACCACAGAAATACAAAGAATTATGAGAGAATACTATGAAAAATTATATGGTAACAAACTGGATAACCTAGAAGAAATGGACAACTTTCTAGAAAAATACAACCTTCCAAGGCTGACCCAGGAAGAAACAGAGAATCTGAATAGACCAATTACCAGCAAAGAAATTGAACTGGTAATCAAAAAACTACCTAAGAACAAAACCCCTGGACCAGATGGTTTCACTGCTGAATTTTATCAAACATTTAGTGAAGACCTAATACCCATCCTCCTTAAAGTTTTCCAAAAGGTGGAAGAGGAGGGAATACTCCCAAACTCATTCTACAAGGCCAACATCACTCTAGTACCAAAATCAGGCAAAGACACCACAAAAAAGGAAAATTACAGACCAATATCCCTGATGAACATAGATGCAAAAATACTCAACAGAATATTAGCAAACACAAACTGAATAAAAAAATACATCAAAAAGATCATCCGTCACATCCATCATGATCAAGTGGGATTCATCCCAGGGATGCAAGGATGGTACAACATTCGAAAATCCATCAACATCATCTACTACATCAACAAAAAGAAGGACAAAAACCACATGATCATCTCTATAGATGCTGAAAAAGCATTCAACAAAGTTCAACATCCATTCATCATAAAAACTCTCAACAAAATGGGTATACAGGGCAAGTACCTCAACATAATAAAGGCCATATATGACAGACCCACAGCCAACATTATACTTAAGAGCAAGAAGCTGAAAGGTTTTCCTTTAAGATCGGGAACAAGACAAGGACGCCCACTCTCCCCACTTTTATTCAACATAGTTCTAGAGGTCCTAGCCACGGCAATCAGACAACACAAAGAAATACAAGGCATCCAGATTGGTAAGGAAGAAGTCAAACTGTCCCTATTTGTAGATGACATGATATTGTACATAAAAAACCCTAAAGAATCCACTCCAAAACTACTAGATCTAATATCTGAATTCAGCAAAGTTGCGGAATACAAAATTAATACACAGAAATCTGTTGCATTCCTATACACTAATGGTGAACTAGCAGAAAGAGAAATCAGGAAAACAATTCCATTCACAACTGCATCCAAACAAATAAAATACCTAGGAATAAACCTAACCAAGGAAGTGAAAGACCTGTACCCTGAAAACTACAAGACACTCTTAAGAGAAATTAAAGAGGACACTAATAAATGGAAATTCATCCCATGCTCTTGGCTAGGAAGAATTACTATTGTCAAAATGGCCATCCTGCCTAAAGCAATCTACAGATTCAATGCAATCCCTATCAAAATACCAACAGAATTCTTCAATGAACTAGAGAAAATAGTTCTAAAATTCATATGGAACGACAAAAGACTCCGAATAGCCAAAGCTATCCTCAGAAGGAAGAATAAAGCAGGAGGAATTACGCTCCCTGAATTCAAGCTCTAAGCTCTACTACAAAGCCACAGGAATCAAGACAATTTCGTATTGGCACAAGAACAGACCCATAGACCAGTGGAGCAGAATAGAGAGCCCAGATATAAACCCAAGCATATATGGTCAATTAATATATGATAAAGGAGCCATGGATATACAATGGGGAAATGACAGCCTCTTCAACAGCTGGTGTTGGCAAAACTGGAGTGCTACATGTAAGAGAATGAAACTTGGATTATTGTCTAACCCCATACACAAAAGTAAACTGAAAATGGATCAAAGACCTGAATGTAAGTCATGAAACCATAAAACTCTTAGAAAAAAAAATAGGCAAAAATCTCTTGGACATAAACATGAGCAACTTCTTCATGAACATATCTCCCCAGGCAAGGGAAACAAAAGCAAAAATGAACAAGTGGAACTATATCAAGCTGAAAAGCTTCTGTACAGCAAAGGACACCATTAGTAGAACAAAAAGGCATCCTACAGTATGGGGGAATATATTCATAAATGACATATCCGATAAGGGGTTGACATCCAAAATATATAAAGAGCTCACGCACCTCAACAACAAAAAGCAAATAAGCCAATTAAAAAATGGGCAGAGGATCTGAACAGACGCTTTTCGAAAGAAGAAATTCAGATGGCCAACAGGCACATGAAAAGATGCTCCACATTGCTAATCATCAGAGAAATGCAAATTAAAACCTCACACCAGTGAGGATGGCCAACATCCAAAACACAGACAACAACAAATGTTGGCGAGGATGTGGAGAAAGGGGAACCCTCCTACACTGATGGTGGGAATGCAAATTAGTTCAACCATTGTGGAAAACAGTATGGAGGTTCCTCAAAAAACTCAAAATAGAAATACCATTTGACCCAGGAATTCCACTCCTAGGAATTATCCTAAGAATGCAGCAGCCCAGTTTGCAAAGGACATATGCACCCCTATGTTTATTGCAGCACTATTTATAATAGCCAAGAAATGGAAGCAACCTAAGTGTCCATCAGTAGATGAATGGATGAAGAAGAAGTGGTACATATACACAATGGAATATTATTCAGCCATAAGAAGAAAACAAATCCTACCATTTGCAACAACATGGATGGAGCTAGAGGGTATTATACTCAGTGAAATAAGCCAGGTAGAGAAAGATAAGTATCAAATGATTTCACTCATCGGTGGAGTATAAGAACAACAAAAAAACTGAAGGAACAAAACAGCAGCCTACTCACAGAACCCAAGAATGGACTAACAGTTACCGCAGGGAAAGGAACTGAGGAGGATGGGTGGGAAGGGAGGGATAAGTGGGGAAAGGGGCATAACAATTAGCACTTGTAATGCAGTGGTTGTGGACACGGAAAAGGCAGTATTTATAGAGAAGACAATAATGATTCTATAGCATCTTATGCTGATGGACTGTGACTATAGTGGGGTATGTGGGGGGGACTTGATAATGGGGGTCTATTGTACATTAACAATACCAATAAATAAATAAATAAATAAAAATGGGGGAATCTAGTAAACACCATGTTCCTCGTGTAATTGTATACTAGTGATACCAAAATAAATAAATAAGAAATAAAAAAACAGGAAAAGAAATATGTTAATAACAATCATAACAATACATTGGCAGCCAGCCTGCAGACTTCTCCTGAATACTAACTTGTTCATAGTTAACTGCCCACAAACAATGGCCGTCTCCATCTGTATTCTGAGAAACAAGATACGCTATAACAGAGGGAAGCCAGTTACAAATAGATATGTGTACGACCAAAATTTTAGCCCTGCAGAACAGATCCACCACCCCGTATGATGGCTCCCAACAACAGTATAGCCAAATAATTTTAAAGAGAGTCGTAATAAGACTTGACTTGTGGTAGTTATCTTAACCTTAGGACTGTGGTTTTCATTCCAAATGTGGGAAACTGACATCCTTAGAAAATAAAAGGTTGGAGTAACACTTGTCAGGTGATTAGCTCCATAAACTGGAGGGGAACGAGGGTACTGAGGAAGTTGAACACCAAGCCCTTTTCTTTAGAAGCCATGTGCTCTATTGCATACTCAGCTTCTCTTCCCACTTCCTGAAGGACAGACAGGGAAGAGTTTTTCTTCCCTGTCTCATCGTGGTGGAAGAGCCTTTCCATGCCTCATTTCACCGGTAAGAGAAGTTGATGTGCGCCCTCTTCCCACCAGAAAGCCTGTGTCATCACTTTCAGTGGGACAGATTCACAAGTGAAATCAGCTAAAAGTTCTAGACTTTTCCCAAATGGGTAACAATGTAAATATTATTTGATCATTCCATCCTTAAATACTGAATTAGCTAGATTTGGGGGCCTAAATGTGAGGTAAGCTTTTTAAGAAACAGATACATATCAAAAGATACTATGTCTGTTTAGAGACCCTGGAAGGTTCATTTGCAAAGTGCTTTCATTTTCATGGTGTGTCACCTGTGAATCGATGGTTGGTTGAAGGCTACAGCTTGGGTTAAGCGCTATTGTCATGATCTTCAAATAACATGTATTGAGCTCCCAGGAGGGATAAGGTACAGCCTCTCATCTCTGAGAGTTTCTCATCCATTGGGAGGGAGTATATGGGGTTTATTCATTTACCAGATGTTCATGAAGGGCCTGCTTTATGCCAGGCCCTTGTCCTGGGTACTAGAAGTTCAGCCATGAATAGCAGACAAGGTCCTCTCTACTTGCAGAATTCACATTTTAAAGTAAAGAATTGCAAATTTTCAACAAAAACTAAAGAAAAATAACTTCAGATTAAGTGATGAGAAGAAATAAGATAAAGGAATGCAGAGTGTAGGAAAGGCCCCTTTAAATGGGAGATTCAAGGAAAACCTCTCTAGGCAGGAGGGGAGAGGGGCAAAAGCTGAGCTGAGCGTTGAACGACAAGACAGGCATCCGTGTGAGTAGCACCGGGACCTGGTTCCAGGCAGAGGAACAGCAGGTGCAGAGGCCCTGAGATGAGGACAAAGGATATATTCAGAGGACAGAGAAATAACAAAGATCCTTCATAAACGTTTAGAAGATGGGAGTTGGAGTAGGAGCCAGCCATGAAACAAAAGACGACGACTATAGGGAGAAGCATTCAGAGAAGATCTTGTGGAGGAAGCCGTCTAAAAATGGGTCTTGAAGCATGTTTAGAACCTATGCAGAGAAAAGGCAGGGTCAAGAGGGGGCTTTTTCCAGTGGGATGGGGGAGGCCTGTGGGTGGGCAGTTGACAGGAAGTCCCCCAGGGAGAAGGATGGCAGCCAGTGGACAGTTACCCTGTGACTGGATCACAGCCCTGGGGAGCTACTGGAGGTTCTGAGCAAGGGCGTGGCGTGTGCCCGGCTGTGAGTCATGAGAAGTAATCTGGCCGGGGTGGACTGAGTGGGGAAGGAAGCCTCCAGGAGACTAGATATGTGGCTGTAAGGGCTGGCTCAGGTCGGTAAAGTGGGGTTAGCCCAAAAGGGCCCATTAAGAGAGGTGCCCGGCCGCTGAACACCCATCCAGCTTGTCCAGTTTTGTGCAAAGAGCAATCGTAGGCTGTGACAGAGTGCCTTTGGGAAGGGTGTTGTACGTTTGCATGGTCCAACGCAGTAACCACTAGCCACCTATGACTGTTCATTCACATGAACTAAAAGTAAATGAAAATTGAGAAATTCAGTTCCGCAGTAGGGCTACTGCAATGTCAAGTTCTCAGCGTGTGGCCGCAGTTACTCTATCGGATGGTGCAGATAGACTTCTCTGCCATTGCAGGATGTTTCACGGGACAGCGCCTAGCTGGGTCGTTGATTTGATGAACGAGCACTTCATCTTGCTATAGATCTTAAGAAAGTCTCTGTGGTGTTTTATATCACAAACTACCTTCCCTCTTGAAATTTCTGTTTGCATAGAATATATCCACTTGCAGATGCCAATTAGATTCTTCGTGAGTTATCTTGGTTTGGCTGTCAAATGCTATGGACTTGATAAAGAATAATGGAAAAATCACTTCCAAGAGAGAAAATGTTTGAATTGCACATTCTCTTAGAAGCTGACAAAAATGTCAGCGTGATGTGACTTCTGGGAAGCAGACTGTTTCAAGGCGAGGGCCACACGGGCTCTGAAACCCAAACAGATCGGAGCTGCGGTGACAGCAGATTGCTCTCTGCTCTAGTGGTGACAGTTTTTAAAACTCTTTTGACTTGCATCCCCTGATGTCATTCTATTCCCCTCTAGTGGAATTCAAGGGTATCTGTCTACACCAGCACAGACAGCTTTGCAATATTAGAAATGGAAATCTGGAGATACTATATATGGGAGATGCCATTATCCTTTATTTCCATTTCAGGATAGGCTGCTTCTATTCACTTTATCTTTTTTTTTTTTTTCCTGTTTTCAGGGGGAAATAGCTTTCTGCTCTATGTCCATTTGAGTTACTTGGGAAAAAGATAAGTTTGGGCATCTGTATACTATGTATCAAATTGTCCTGATACTAGAATAAACCTTATTGCCCATTATATTTATCTGCTATTGGTTCAACATCTAGCACAGAATCGGGCGCACCAACTGAGTCAAAGGCCTGTGTTGGAACCCTGATTTTACCACTTACTAGCCATGGATCTCGCTTATTAAATCATTTATTTCCTGAGCTTCAGTTTCTTCATCTTTCCAGCCGGGGACTGTCCTCTGACCCTCCATGGCCAGATCACAGATAGAAGGAAATGATGTAGGCCATTTGAGAAGTAAGGTGGACTCCAAGTTCACCTGACCTCATGTCCGTCCCCTCGCCCGCCGCCCAGCACAGCATCCTTGTAGGAAGGATGGATAAGCAAGTTATCTGGAAATATGTTTCCGAGCCCTCTGCATTGGCTTCAGGGGACCATGGGCTGTCATTTGGTTCTGTTCTATTTCCCCTTTTCTTTTGAATGTTGACTTTTTCTCAGGTTTAGCCAATTAACAGGGGAGGAAATAATTTTTAGAATACTAGCAGTCACAGGATTTCTGTATCCTCAGATAAAAAGATCATGACTTAAAGGTATCTGTGCCCATGCATTTGAACACCACCCGGTCCCCCCTCCCTTGTTCCAGCCCCCATTTCATAGCCCCTCTCTGCACAGGGGGCGAGTCTGCCCTGAAGGCTTAACATTTGTGGGGACAAAGAGCACTGAATTTCTACCTTCATTTTAACACTGAAAACTATTTGCTACGAGTAGAAATAGGAGCATGTTCTTGGTGATTCTTGTTAGATATTTGTTTTACTTTAAATAAATAAATAACAGAAAAAAAACACATTTCAAATATGCACAGTAGGTTTCTGCCACCCCAAAGGCAAACTTCAAATCTGTGTAAAAGTTGAGCAAATAGTGCCAGCGGTTGAAGACGTGGGATTGGTGGTCTCTGATGCAGTCTTGGCAGACAGCTGAACAGGTGCTGTCTTTGTCCTTTAGGTTGAATTCTGGGAGGCACGGCTTTGGGGTGCATTTAAAGTCACAGCTGGAGGAAAACACTGTGTTTTACCTCCTACTGTTTAAAAAGAGAAAAAGAAAAGAATATATCTCCTTGACACTTGTGCATGCTGTCGACCCACCAGCACACAGCCACCAAAGGCAGAGAGGCTGGGACAGAAATGAGGAGGGCAGGTGCAGGGCTTGACGTGTAACGGGCAGATGCTAAAGGGTGATACGGCAGTTCCTGTGACGGTGCTTTTCGTGAGTGAAGGCCAAGGCGGAAGCGTCTTCCCCTCAGTGCATCAGTGGAAAACGAAGTGCTAGGAACTTTACAAATGGAAATACAGATTTTTTAAATGTGTAAGGTGTTCTGCTGCTTTTTGACTTTAGACCAGCCATCCTTAACTAACAAATGGTTGGAGACTTACTGTCCAAAATATATATATATATAAATTGAACCTTCGTTATTTTTCAGTTCTCAGTTTAAGAAAAACGAGCAAAAGATAGCAATTGAAAGGGCGGTAAATCCTTGAGGAGAAAAGATTGCAACTGGGGAGAAGAAACTGTAACCATCATTTTGTGAGGCTCTCGGCAATCACTGAGCAACTGGGGGAATCCTAACTTAAGGACAAATGCCTGTACCTAACAAATCAAGTAAAAATCCAGAGCTACATATCACTTTTTAGCCAAAATAGGAACCTGGTTACTTGCAAGCTTATCCAGAAAACTCAGGAACCGTCCAGCATAACCAGAGTGACTTAATCAAAAACAGACCCCTGGCTTATAATGGATGGATAGCTTTTAAATTTAGTATTTTATGTTCATCCCTTTGGCCCCAGATGTCCACTTCTGACTTTTATCCTGAGGAGCTGATAAGACATGTGCATGCACAGTGTGTGTTCACAGATGCTCATGGTAGCATCGTTTATAATAGTGACTAGGAAATGTCCAGGAATTGGGGATTTGCTACATCAATTATAGTACATCTATATGATGAAAAATCATTCCACAAAATGTGATACTACTTTATGTTTAATGACACGCAAAGATATTTAGGATGAGCTATTTAAACAAACAAAACTAGAGACTCAATCCATTTAGTATGATTCCTATGAAAATATACACTCTCATACCAAAATAGCTAGGTAGACATAAACTTCCCTTTCTACTTACTATATTTTCTAATTTTCTTATAGGGAATATGATTTTATCTACATAAATGAACATGTGAATAAACAACTGAAAATAGCAAGTGACTAAAATAATAGTTTTCCCTAAGACACACATTTTTTAAAAACCATGAGGTCATAACCAAAAAGATCTTTGGACATCAGGAAATCAGTAACTCAACATAGCTAGGAGGGGTTGCTGTTTGGGAAATATTTATTGGGAGTAACGAGCAATCTGGATAAGGAGTCAGAAGTGCCTAAAGGAAAAAAAAATCTGCCCCCTTTGGGCCGTGCAGTCAGGGCAGAGACCGGGACGTACCTTCTGCCTCCTCTGTTGTGTTTAATCTGTTGAGCAATTACCAGCTGTTGGATAATCTTCCAACATTAAAGGGAGGCATAAAAATCAGCCTTCTTGCAAATACTGTTATACTTTTTCAAATCCATGACAAAAATAAGTGTAGCATCTCAGACATATTATCTACCTACTACCAAATACTAGACTTCAGAATGAATCCCACACCATCTTAGCATGTTAGGGTTCTCACATGAACAGCAACCCAATTCTGTCTTTACTAAATAAAGCAAAGATGATGGGATCTTGGTGACTTTTAAAAAAATATGTTTGCATTTATCTCTGATTTGTTCTCAGATAGTCATACAAACTTGGTCATGAATTTTTTTTCTTTTTTTCTTTTTTGGGAACTAAATAACTTTGTGCCAGACTGGCAGGGGTTCACACAATTAAAATGCTTCTTGTATTCCTGTTTTATTTTCCTTTCAAACTATGGCACTGAAGCTAACCAAATCTTTAATTAGCACAAACATTATTTGGTGCTAAACAAAAATGCTATAAAAGTTTATCTAATAGAGAACATATCAGTGGTTGCCAGAGGTTAGGGATGGGTGTAGGTATAGCTATGAAGTGGAAGTACAAGGGAGCTTCTTTGTGGTGATGTAACTGTTCCTATCATGACTCCAGATGTGATAAAATTTCATAGAACTCTCTGCATGGACACACAACAAGTGCACGTAAAAACTGGTGAAATCCATATGCTTGCCTTCTGCCAGTGTCCATTTCTTGACTTTGATCATTTACTATGGTTTTGTAGATGTTACAATGGGATGAAGCCAAGTGAAGGATACATGGGAACTCTGTACTATCTTTATAACTTGGGAGTCAAAAAACTATTTAAAAAATAAGACATTATAGCAGGAAAAAATAACATTTTTTTAATGTGAGATATTCCTGAAAAGATTACCATTTTGCAAGGTTATCATAATAACTGGGTAATGTAATCAACATGCTTAACTGAATGGGCCAAGAAACATAGTATTTGAGTGATTTTTTTCTTAGAGCGTCAGTATGACTATAGGAAAAATGATTTATGCTTGAAACAAAGACTTCCATGAACTCTTGAGAATATGGTGTAGATACAGAAACAAAGAAAAAATCTTCCACATCTGTGGAAGACTGTATAATTGCCGCCCACCGTTTCTTCATCACCTGTGTGATGATAGAGTCCACCCATGGCCACGTGGCTTGCAGCGCCCCCTGGAGGAAGAGCACCGCCCACCCAGGGGCAGGCCCTATGACGTGGTGAACAAGGCCATGGGCCTGGGAAGTAAACCATTTGGCAAGAAGCTTTAACAGATCTTACTGTTCAATTCTACTTCTTGTTCTTCCTTTCTCTGGTAGTGTTATGTCCCAAATAGTGTTTGTCCCTTCATCCCTCGGTCCCAGAATGAGCAGACAGGTGGGTGCTTCTACCCTGCAGCCCCTGATGTGTAACATGACTAAGAAATAAATGTTTATTGTGCTAAACCAGTGAGATTTGGAGGGGAGGGAGGTTCATTGCTGCTTTGCTGCTAAGCTTATGTAATGTCTAAAAGGTGGGTGGTTTATTTGACATCACCAGCTTAAAACTATGTTCAGTTGACCTTAAACCTCCAGGCTTTCAAAGTTTGAGGTCTAGGCCATTGTATTGTTTCATCAAATGATGTAAAATGGCAATAGACTTTGAGCTTTCTGTGGGTCTTTGTAGGTTATATTTTTATTCAGAATGTTCACTGCCCCTTCCAGGGCAGGATTATATAACTTTGCCCTGTTAATTTCCAACTTGGCCATGTGTCTTGCTTCAGCCAATGCAATGTGAGCAGAAATGATGGCATAATTTCCAAGTTGGATATTCAAGAGCCATTGAGCAGTTCTGCCATGTCTTTTTTCCCTTTGCTATGAACTGGCACTATCCCAGACAGGGGCTACTTTCTCAGCTTAGGTCCCAGAGTGAAGAGTAAGAAATAAATGTTTGTGTTAAGCCAGTGAAATTTAGAGGTAATTTGGCAGAATATTTAGTGATTTGTCAATGCAGTATACCTCAGCCTCTCCCAAGAGAGACAGGACCTGAGTACCAACTAGAATCTTCACCACCATGGACGTACCACTGGGCACATGGCAGGTATATGGTAAATTTTTGAGACAAAATGAAGAAATTGATAGCTAACTTGAAATACTGTATTTTTTAATGAGTAATAGGCTTTTAGTGTTTGGTTTTTAATATTTGCACATTTTAAACATCTTATTTAAAGAATCAGAATTCCATACTAAACTGCAAAGGATTCTCTTGTAATTGGAGAGCTGTCATTGCTAAGGCATTGCTGTATGTAGAGTTTTTGTCCTGAGATGATGACAACATATAGCTTTTATTACAAGTAGGGAGATGTTGGATATACTTTATTGTAGCTTTTAATTAAGATTTCAGTCTTACTGATGGCTAGTGGTACCAAATATCTGCAAGCAGACACCTTCTCAAATTGCCAGAGAAGCTATAGACAATGACTATGTATCACCAGATATAATATTTGTGCCCCAATTCCTTCAACATGCCTAGGTTCTCTGTTCAATGGCATCTCATGAGCCAGTTGAATTATAACCAAATATATTCAGCTGGGATTCATGGTAATTTGGATTATATAGATAATGTAAGCATTCATTTATTTTTAACTTCAGTCTTTTCTTATAATGCCTAAAGCCTCCTCTTACTCTCTTCTCCAAAGCTGCTCCGTCCCTGCAGTTCCCCAGAAGCAGTTTACTTATATATCTACCTAGAGAAAAGCTGTACTGTGGTTCTCTATCTGGGAGTTCTATTTGATCCTGCTTGTTACATAAATGTCATTATATTTTATGTTTCATTCTGTGGCTTGTTCTTTTCATTAGACCATATGTCTTAGAGATCTGTCCATGTTGTTACAGAAGATTGAGCTCATCTGATTTAACTGTTATGTAGTATTCCATAGTATGGATTACGGCTCCTTTAGCCATTGCCTTGCTGATAGAGATTTATACAGAATTTTTTTTTAAAGAATTTGTTGCTTCACATGAAATATTACAGCATCTTGTGCAGCTGGGCAAAGGACCCATAAGAATCCTTCTACTGGCAAAGCCTGGTTTGACAAGTTAGTCCAATTGTAAAGGTGAATGTTATTTATCAGAGTAAATTGGGGTTACATTAAGATAAAAAAATTAACTGTAATCAAAAATGGAAGTCCTTAGTTTTTTCTTAGACTAGGTAACATTCAACAAGACCATTGCAATGAAAGGCCAGGTGCCCTCCCTAAACCCCAGTGAAGAGCCGACGAGACTAATTCCGCAGCTTTAAAAGCGGTGTTGGCACTTTGCTCAGTACATGATATCCAATGTAATAATTATGATGTCCAGGTTACATAAAATCACCCTAATCCTGTTATCTGGTTCTGATAATACTCTCATGTTAACAACAACAAAAAAATCAAGATTTTTTAAATTGGGGAAAAAAACTGCCTCCCAAGAAATTTGAGATCACGGAAATGATGCCAGATTCGCCCTGGAGCAACGCTGTTGGTATCGCTTGTATAGTCAGCATGCGGGTGACATTTAGGTCCAGGCTTGGCTTACAAGTATGATTCATGAGAACACATCAGATGGAGAAAGCGGGGAATTTTCCTTGGTATTTAGAAGGAGCAGCTTGAAGGAGCCACCCTGCTCTGGGTGATTGAGAAAGTCACCCCGCAGGGCTTCACTTAGTTACAAACAGCCTTTTCCAGAAACTCTTAAAGTCTGAACTCCAGCCCTCAGTAACAGCTGTTTCGGTCCTCTAGGAGAAACCCATGGGGCATTTCAGAGACACACAGAAATGGGTGGAAAATTCAAGGAGGATGACCTCCAGCCAAGAGCCTGGCATTATTTTATTTATCGAGTTAAAAGGGCATTTGAAACGATGTCTATTCAAATACAAACATCCTCATTAAAAAGCCTCAACTGCCTGCCCCTGGTACTGGGAGCTTTATTGCCTCTAGACATTTCCCATTACACATTGCTGGCATAGTCTCCATCCTTGAGGACTGCAATTTAAAACTTATCTGGAAAACACGTCTAGGTGGTTATAGATAATACAACAGAAGGGCATATGGGAAGTTTAAGGCATTAACATGTTGTGTGGTGTAGATCCAGGAGTTGATTCTTAACGCACAATGACAGTGATGGTCACGATGATATATTTTGAAAAATCCCAGCAGAAATGTTCTAGAAATGTTTCCGAGGAAGGCTAATTAGGTCGCTATATTATAAAACTAACACATGAGAAACAGACTAGCATATGCTTTCCACAGAACTTGAAGTTTTCATTTGCTATTTTTTTTTCTGAGAGGTCTAGGTTGAGATTTGTGGATTAGACTTCATTTGTGCCTATGAAAATCGGTTTAGTCAAAACCTTTTTCTCCCCCAACTGTGATGACAGAAGCTTCTGAGCTGCATGTTTCTCCTTCCTTTATAATATAATGTCAGGCTTGTGACATGTGACAGCAGGTTTCATACTCCACTTAATGAGAGGCTGCCAGTGCCTAGAGAAATAAAAAGTAAGATTCATATGTACTACACTAAACGGGAAAATGTGACTAACTTAGCAGTAGTGAAGACTCAGTATATACCAGCCATGGTTTTGCCGATGCTGTGTGAGGCCAAACTTACCATAACTAATAGGTGGACAACTTTATCTAGAACCTTCACGTGAATCGTGGTAAAAACATGTTTTGTTGATGGTTTAGTGGTTCCTTTCACACACAGTTATTGAATGTTTACCATGTGTGAGACAAAAAGTTTTAGAGGATGCTAAGAGTCCTGTGTCCAGGTGGCTTTGCAGTCCCGGGGACCTGTTCTGTTTCTTTTCCCTTTTCGCTTTGGTTTCCAGGAGGCCTGGAGATAACGTGAATACCTACAACCTAATTCTCAGCCTTGGTTCTGGTCCAGCTGCAAAGTCAGCATTGTGCCTCAGGAACTCGTACAAGGCTTCAGTGTCTGACCTCTGGGTGTGTGTGAGATGAACAATGACAACGTGAAAGAGAAGGGAGGTAGAACATTAACTCGTAAGAGGCATATAAAAGAATGAGCGTGCTCTGGAAGGTCAGAGGGAAGGAAAACTGTACAGGTGCTGGTGGCTCCCTGGGAGGCGGAAGCAGCTCTGTGCCTTTTAGGTGTTTCAGCAGGTGGGGTCTTAGCGTAAGCTGGTTGCACCAGGTGGAAGGAACAGCCAGAGCAAAATAAGAGAAGCCTGGGTGCCCGTGGGGGTCCCCCAAGGGAAGGATGGGGTGTCAAGGCCTACAGATGAAAGAAAGAATCCTGAGGCCTCATCAACACTGCTGCTCACAACCTCAGGACAAGTGGCACTTGGACGCAAGAACACCTGAGGCTCAGACTCAGCTCCTCTGCATCCACCTCCCTGGCCACTCAGAGCCCCCTCGGGACCCCACCGCAGACTTGCTGTGATTCACTGGCAACTGTCACGAAACCTACTCTGGAGCCCGTGGGGTACAGTTTGTGCCTTGCTGTCCTGCAGTTTGCCTTTTCTTCCCATCTAGGCTGCAAGAATCACCAGGAAGCCCATAACTTACCCACCTTTCTATGCCCATGACTCCTGGCTGGCACCATACTTTGGGTGAGACCTCAAACTGTGCCTTGAAATGATTTTGTTTTGAAAAACTGGTCAGGAAGCTTTGGAAACAGCATATGTTTACTTAGAGAAAAAGCTCAGATAAATCTTTAGACTCTTCCTCCTGTGATGCCGTCACGTGAGACCCAGGGGGTTATATATTTGATCAGCAAGCAATGGATACTCCTTTGGTGGTGGTCTGCTTGAATTAGGGGTATTTACCCAGAATATATGATTGTATTCCCCATTCAGTACACAGTGTGTAATTCATAAGCTGTCCAGTAAAAATGCATGCATTGGAATTATGCATACAAGATCTGGTGAACCCCTCAAGTCTGCAGTGTAGTTAGTGTTATTGTAGCAGCGTCAGCGTGCTGGTTTTGCTGATGGATGTGGTTATGTGAGTTGTATCACTGGGGAAAGCTGGGTCAGGAACATAGGGGAATGTTTGTACTTTTGTGCAAATTCTTGAGCCTTAAATTATTTCAAAATAAAAATAAGTCTTCTTTTTAAAAGCAAGACAAACTCAAAGCGATTAGTCCAGTTGTTTTCACTTTTAACGGTGGCCTCCATTCCCCTCTCCCTTCCCGGTAGGGCTCCTTGAAATACCACTTGGAAAGTGCTGACCTGGCCCAACACCTTCAGGTTCCAGATGAGAAAATCAGGACCCAAGGAAGTAAAGTGCACTGCTAGTTCCGGGCTACAGAGAGCCTGGGGCTTTTGGTGCAGTTGCTCTCTGCTAGCCCCCTGCATGAGTCACAGCTCTTTAGCTTACATGGGTCTCTTTTGTCAAGCGAGGTGAGATTAATTAGGCTGGGAAAGAGTTTCATGCCCCTGCTTCAGTGGTGTGGGAGACAAACTCTGCCCCCACGGTTGGGTTCATAACCTGGGTGGGGCGTTTGTCGGAAGCCTGTCTCAGGCAGAGGGCGGAACTCAGGGCTGCGGGGCGAGTCCCCTGCCCTCTTGCCAGCTTGGCCTCTGCTCCAACCACCTGTGAGGACTCTGGTCCAGTACCTTTCCTCTGCCTTCCCATTCAGGCGCAGTCACTGCAGCACTGGGAAACCTTGGAGTTCACTTCCAAGTACCGTAGGATGGCAATCTTCTCTTGTGTCTGTCAAGGGATTTTCAGGTTGCAAAGCCCATTCTCGAAGGTTCCCTAAATTAAGCCTCACCTCCAGACTATGACATAAGCAGAGTGGTTTTATTTCTGTTTTGTAAATAAGCGACATGACTTTTCCAAGGGTGTTGAGTTTGTACCAAGGCTGGAGTCCGAGCATAGGTCTCCAGAATGCTGGCAAATGCTCTTTTTCTAGGAGATGTTGGTCATTGTAAAGCACATGGCACATACTTGATCAACAAACAGGTGGTGTTATTGTCATTGTTGTTATAGGCGTGACCTTGGCCACTTAGGACTTTAGAGTGGGAGGACTCTAAGACTTGGTCATTCTCCGGACTCAGGATGGAGGTGGCATTGATCGTTTCCCTTCCTCCCACACCTCTGGAGGGTTAGAGCCTGAGGATGCCGTGTGCACCTTACATGAGTGAGACTCAGATTTTTCTGAAGCGTGAAGCAGGTGGCCTGTGTGCCATGTCAGTAGAGATTGATGTGAAAAGCACCTGGCAGGACAGCCGCCTGGAGCTGCCTGGCACACCCAGGTGCTGGAGGGCTGTGCGTGAACTGCCATGCTTTGTTTATTTAATGCCAGTTGTTGAGGCCTTGCTTCTGCAGGAACACTGGCTGCTTCCTTTCCCCTCGCAGCTTCTTTGGCCTCCACTTGGTAGGGCACAACCTTTACTGTCAACATAGGGACTTTTCATTGGTACTGACACTGGCCTGTTCCCTCAACATTCTGCCTAACATCCTGGGATATTGGAAAAATTGGTGGGCTCCTTTCATGGTGGAAGGCTAAGCCCATATCTAACCATATACACAGCTACTGCTTGTTAGGAAAAATAATCTCCCAGGGAAGGCATTGATTGTTCATACCCTAAGAGACATTTAGAAATTAACTAGTGAGCTGCCTCAGTATGTGAATCATCTAACAGGTTTGCACCTGGCACCTATCAGGCACTCGCTGAATATTGTAGAATAACCTGGAGCAGAGGCTCTCAGTCCTCAGTGTGCCTGCGGACACTGGGATCACCTGTCAGGCTTGTCGAACTACCAGGAGGCCTTGTCTGCAAAGTTTCTGAATCATTCGGTGTGGGGAGGGGCTACATGACTTCTAACAAGTTCAATTGATGCTGGTGCTCTGTGGGGACCATACTTTGAAAACATGGTCCTGAAGCAGAGATTGGCAGACGTCTTCTGTAAGGGCCAGAGAATAAATATTTTAGGCTTTGTGGGCCATGCAGGCTGTGTCACAGCTCTCAACCCTGCCATTGTAGCCAAAACATGTTAAGTGAATGAGCATGGCTCTGTTCCAGTAAAACTTTACTTACAAAACTGGGTGGTGGACTCGTTTTCAAAAAATTGTTATAAATATGAAAACTTTTTTAAATGTTAAGATCCACACCCTCATGCTGGAATGATTTCTGAAAGTTCTTGGTAGGGAATCCGGGTTAAAGATTCCGACATTGGTCAAATCCCATCTCTGATCTTCACCAGCCATGTGACTTTGAAGGTCACTGCCATCTTGTAAAATGAAGATAATAATCATACAGTGAAAAATCGGGGGAATGTTAATAATTGTCAAGTCTGCGTGGTGCCTACATGAGTGTTTGGTTTAATATTCTTCATACTATTCTACATGATTGAAATATTCCAGGATTTTTAAATGTGTCTTTAAAAAATAATCATCATTCATTGGCACACGTGGCTTAGATTTTAGGTTCCACCATCTACCAGAAGGTGAATTATCTTGTAAAATCAAAATCACCTTTGGAATTCCCACAAACCAGAAAGCCAAATGCCAAGAACTTCTTTCTTAGTGTATCTTTGCATTTGAGGAACACTAGAGTAAAGGTCAGGTCTGGCTTATCATGTCCACAGTGCCGCCCTGGGCCTCTCACCCTTCCCCTCAACCCTGCTCCTCTGTCATCTTCCTTAATTCATTTAGTGGCAGTGCTGTCTTTACAGCGGCTCGGACCACAAGGAAGGATTCAGGAGGAGGAATTTAATGAGGACATGTTCTGAAACGGACACGTAGAGTATGAAATTGTTTTCTAGTTCAGATAGGACATAAAGATCTTTTGCTCAGCCCTCTGCCTTTGCATATTAATAAGCAGGCCTGGGAAGCAGAGGAGCTTATCTGTTTTACATGGATTTACCTATCAAACCATTTTACTAAGATTGACTTTTGTCCTCACCACCCCAGAACATAGGTACTGTTAATTTCCCAGTTTACAGAGGAGGCAGGAAGGATAAGTCATTTGTCTAAGGTCACGCGTCTGGGAAGTAGCAGAACTAGGATTTGCCGTCCAGGCAGTCTGACTACAGAGTCCACACTCTTTGGTTACCGTGGCGTGCCATATGTGATTTTACTTCCTTACTGATAATCTGTCTGTGGAATGAGGAACAAAAAGGCTACTGGAGACCCTCCTGTCTTGTGCCTGCAGTAGTCTGCGCGTCATGCCAGGGAAGGTAATGAGACTGCGGCAGGGGCCCTGGACAGCGTACTCTCAGGGCCTTTCCAGTTTCCATCTGCTTGTGCTGGAGTTTCCCTGTGTAAGCGCACACAGTGCTTTGGAAATTGTGCAGAAGTAGGAAGATGGCTCTGTTGGTTTGGGTGCATATCCGGCCTTACTGTTGTATTTCTGGAAATCTACCCAAAAGGAAATCACCGAAACTCCTGAGTGGACCCCAGGCCAGTTAGCTCGGCTTCACAGATGTGCACTGGTTTTTGTGCCTACTCTGTGCTGCGGCCTCTGCTGGGTGCTGGGGGTGCAGGTACCCCAGTGTCAAAAGCCCCGTGCTTGCCCTCAAGCGCTTTGGTGGCCAGGGTTCCCGAGGTGAAGAGAGCCTCGGTGGAAGCCCTGGTGTGTGCAGATTATACCCCGTCAACAGAGGAGTCCTCACATGGCCCAGAACGGGCAGCCTGTTAGAACATGATGTGGCAAAGTCACCATCATCCATTGTGTGACCCCAGAGAATGGTACACAGTCTGGTGCCATCAGACCTTGACATGAGGATGGGGAGTGGTGGGCCCTGAGCTTGGCTCAGTCCAGAAACATGGTCCTTTCATGACCGGAATGAACAAAATGTATCTTCTCCCCGCAGGACCCCAGAAGCAAGCACAAGTTTAAAATCCACACTTATGGAAGCCCCACCTTCTGTGACCACTGTGGGTCGTTGTTGTATGGCCTTATCCATCAAGGGATGAAATGTGACAGTAAGTAAGTTTTCTTTTCCAGTGAGGGCGAGGCTTTGCGACTTAGCCCAGGGTTTGCAGAGCACTTCAGGTTCAGTAATTTTTCAACACCAGCTCATCAAGAAAGAGAACTCATTCAGACCAAAAAAAGTGTAGGATCTCTCCACCGTCAAAGTTCTTTCTGGTTTATTAAACTGCTTAGTTGCCTAATTATGAGCAAAGAAAATAGTCCAGTGTATAAATTAAGTTGGTGCTGTCACAGTTTCCGCGTGGTAGGAATCTTTAGTTACTGTAAAATGCAGACTAGTCAAACCCCAAAACAAATGCCATGTGTTGAAGACTACCCACCTCCAGATTCCGCATTTGGTTAGGCTACAAAATCAGCTAAGCAACCATCGTCATTATCTTCCTGTGTCTCTAATTAGTGGGTGGACCGTGAAAAAATCCAGTTGGTTCTCCTTAAAACTGAAACCACAATGAAAAGAAAAATAAGGCTTGTGTAAGTTCACTTGCCCTGCATGTTCATGGACAGGTCAAATTTCTCTCAGTCCCATTAAGAGGTGAAATCACTGGAGACCCCTAGCAAGAAAGACCTCGGCCCTCTTCCCTTCTCGGTTTTGTTCTGTGTGTATCTCCATCAAATACCAGGCAGAAAGAAAAACAACTGTGGAAACTCGGCTTTGCTAATTCTTGTATCATGAGATTCCTCAGGCTATTTATTTATTTAAATAGAAGTTTGTGCTTTCAGGACATGAAAAGGTAATTACAGAGCCTGTTTTTCTAGTAGATAGGGAAGCATTATGGAAATAGCAGTCTATTGTCATTCATCAATGACTGTAATTATGGCCAAAAGCTTTACATGTATATCCTACATGGAGAAAAGACAGTATGTAAAATGGAAATATATGAGCATTATAAAGTAGATGGGTAATTTCTCAGAACACAGGGACTCTTTCTTTGCCTTAGAAACCTGTAGAATTTAACAGCCTAACAAGATCTTTGAGATGATCCAGGCCAGTGGCCTTCATGTTTCAAGGAACCCTAGGAGTCCAAAAACATGCTTTTTAGGGGTTCTGCTAGTACAAATTCTAAGTGCACTGGTAAATATACTTTTAACTGTTTTAAAACTTGGAACAAAAATGAATACTTGAATGTGTTGCACATGCAACCTTGGCGACTTGCAGATGACACTGGACACTGTGGCCAGCTTCACTTATTCGGCAGAATTTGCGACCCAATTTCTACTGGTGCATCCCCTTAAGGGACGAGTCTGCTGGGATTGTGAAGCATGCCATTAAACATGCTTTTAATCAGGATTTGGGGGTGCTGTACATCTTTTAAAAATATAGAAATAAATGAGTTGTCAAAACTGAACTGAGATGTTAGCTAGTATCCCTAACAGGGTTTCAAAATGTTTAAATCAGAAGGCTTTACTTGTTCTCTGTAATTGTCTTTATAGTATATAAGTGGCATAAATATGGATTTATTAACTAAGTTTGTGCTAATGAAAAAACACTAATCTGGTTTATCTAGTAGGATTCTGCTTAAGGTTTTTTTGAAAAATATGTTCCATTACTGAAAAATTTTTGAAAACCACTGACCTGGACCAGTATGTTTTTTTTGTTTAACTACTTTCTTCAGAGTCCTAGATCTTCTGGGGCTGCTTCTTATGTCCCTTCCTCAAAGGAGAAAGAAAATAAGCAGATGAGTGCCAGGACCCCTCCCTTGCCTTCTGCAGGAAGAATCCTCTTCCTGTGCCCCTCCATGTTTTAGGCTATGATACTATGTACAATTCTGCTTAGTGGATGGAAAAGAGTTAGCAACTACTGTCTAGGCCTCTTAGTTTGCAGAGTAGGAAATGGAATCAGAGTGAGTGAGTGAGCCTCCCAAGATAGAAAAGCAAGTTGATGGTACAGCCAGGACAAGAATTCAACCCAGTGTCCTCCCACCTCCCCACGCCTTGCTGTCGCCCATATCCTTCCCAGGGGCTCTGGCACCCAGGCACTTAAAGATACAATTCGGCTAACACAAGTATTTCAATGGGCACAACTTTTCAAGAGCCTTCCTATTGGTTGAATCAATTCCATGGTTTTGAACAGTTAGCTTTGGAACTAGACTCCTCAGCAGAATTCGCATTTGTGAATCAACTAACTGTTCTTTCCTCATTGTGTCCACCTTCCTGCTTAGATCATAGCCAAATACACCTTATTCACGATGCTTTTTGAAACCTACTTCACCATGTTAAAATTAGACACTCCAAATGGAACAGGATGAAGGCTCCACGTCGAAGTTACAGAGAGCCTTGTAGCCGCGTGCCAACCCTCCATCTGGAAGCTGAAGGTGCAGGGACGATGGAGCTGGTACACCTACACAGTCTTACGTTTGTATTCAGCACAGGATTCTTCTCAGGGTTTCTTTGGTTCACTGCAATAAGAATGATCTTTTTTTATCCTCCCCCGTGTCACCCACATAATGTCATCTGGTAAGGAATGGCTGATTGTGGCAGGCGTGTATTTGTTTTACTTGGAATAATATTTAAATATTTGAAGACAGATTTAAAATATCAAACACAAGTTCTTTAAAAAAATAAAATAAAAGCAATGTTCTTAAGCCTTTTTAAAAATAGAGAGTTAACTGAGGAAAGGAAATTTTTATGAATTTCCTGTAGTTGACGACCCACAGGTTCTCACTCTTGCTGTGTGGTGAGCTCAGGAAGTCTTAAGCAGTTCTTTGGCAAAAAATACCCTATGTTTTAAAATTTGCACATTGTCTGCCTCTGTGTACACAAAATATTAATTAGCCTGCACTTTGTATGCATTTACCTATGGGAATTTTGTATGTAGTTAAATATTTGAAGAATTCTCAGAAGACCAGGCAGGGGTGGTTGCTTCAGTTAAGACTAGACAAATATGGGTATTTTAAGGCTATTCTCAGTCACACGAAGCCTGTGCTGTAAGGGACATCTGCTTACAGTTCTTCATGTCACCAAAAACATTATAGCAAAGTATCAAGTTAGAGGGCAGCTCATTTTCGCTTCTGCTTGTAACCAAAACACTGAGGAAGTGATGGTTTGAGCCCGTTTGTCCAGCCTTACCCTTTGCTCTCTTGATTCACAGCCTGTGATATGAATGTGCACAAGCAGTGTGTGATCAACGTGCCCAGCCTTTGTGGGATGGACCACACGGAGAAGAGGGGGCGGATCTACCTGAAGGCTGAGGTGGCCGATGAAAAGCTCCATGTCACAGGTAAGGCATGCTTGCAGAGGTGTCAGGCATGCAGCTTCTCGGCAGGAATTCAGATGAAGCTCAGGGGGACACCGAGGCAGGGCTGGGCAGGCCCCGAGCCACGGGTTCACATTAACACATCTCCCAGGAAACTTTGCATGCTGAATTCCCAAATGCTCAGTGTCACACAAAGTTATAAATGCCAGGTGGATCGGGGTACTCTGACAACATGGCCAGTGTATTGCCCCGCAGTGACAGGGGGACAGGGAAGCCAGTTAGGCACGGTGCTGTTGGTGAGAGTGGAGCTAGGACAAGGGGAGGTAGATGGGTGATCCAGATATTTGATGGCATTAGGCCGTGGGGACCTGTTAAGTCCATCACTGTGATCACAGTAGACAGCTCCGGAGTGTTTATGCTTCCTCTGTGTTAGGCACAGAGTTAAGAATTTCACGTAGATTCATTTACTTAGTCCCCACAGCTGCCCAATCACTAGCCTTATTTTCCAAGCATAGAAGCTGAGCCATAGAGGGATCAGAAACTTGCAATGTCACATAGTAAGTGAGGTGCCAGGATTGGAACCAAGACATCAGGACTCCAGACCCTGGGCTTCCATCGGTCACCTCAGGCACCTCCTACAGACAGTGCAGCCACAGAACGGGAATTCCCTCTCCGTGGGCCAGAACATGCCCTTGTCGGGGCTGTCTGCAGGGGTGCTCTGCCATAGTGTGGCTTTCCCTTTGGTTTTCCCATCAAATGCGTTAAGTTATCCTGGGGTCTCATTGGTCCAGGACCCATCCTGTGTCCTCAGATACGTGGCGCATTGGTGCTGTGACCCGCTCTGTGTTGGTTGGTATGCCCGACCCTGCCTCCTTGCTCTTGGGTCTCCCTCACGTGCTGCTGCATGCTCTCTTGTCTTTGACAAGGGCCTTGGTTTTCATCTGAACAGCCGAGGTATTATGTTTCTATTAGTTAAGCTGTCATAAAAATGGAAAGACTGACTGTCATGTTTTATATTTGTAAGTGATGGAAGTTATTATAGAAAAGAAGACTGAAAGGGTCAGTTTAAGGAAAAACGGGCAGGAGTTGTTCCAGAGAAAGCTCACTTTTTAATATATCCTCACATTTTTTTTCTTCGAGAAATAAATTGTATACCCAGTGCAGTGCTCTCAGGTAAGAATTTAGGGAAAAACAAAAGAGAGTTTGAGGTATTGCTAGGAGAGGGTCAGCACACTGCCTCTGGATAACCTTATGAAAATAGTCAAATACAGCTAAAGGTCAAGATCAAATTGGGAGTGGAATCCCTGTCATTGACACAGAATCCCTTTGGCCTTCGTGTGTCTTCGAGAAGCTCCTTTATTTCCTCAGAGCCATCCCTCTTGCACCCTGCAGGTGGCGCTGTAGCCCTCCCTCCATTTCTCTTTCATTGTGCTGATACTGTTGACAGAGTCTGCTCCCTTCTCTGGGCTGACCTCCAGGGCCTGTCCTCTGCCCTCCAAGGCCCCGCTGACCTTGTGGGACACAGGCTCCCTGCCCAGAGGAGCTGGGCCTCCGTGGGGGCCAGGAGAATGCCTTCCCCATCACTGCCTCACACTTATTTCTCACTCTTAGCTGAGGCTCCTGTCTTATCAAAGTCATGTATTAGGGGTGAGGAGCATGCTGTTTAGGAGAAAATTATGATAAAACGGTGTTGCAATAGGTGATAAGGGATTGAGAAGCTAGAATGGAATGCCAATTGGCTACACTCTTCTGTGCTTTCCTTAGCTTTATAAAGCTGCCACTGTTGGCAATATAAAAGACGTTACAAGTGAATAGTCAGAGCTTAACCTGGGGTTCCCGGCTTGCTGTAAGGCAAAGATGCCTGGGTAGAGTTAAGTGTTCAGCTCTCATTCAGTCTGCTTCCCAATTCAGCAAAACACACAGTGCGTGCTGGACCTACCCCGTGCCCTCTCCTCCAATGACAGCAGCAACCATATGGTGCTGCCTGAGATTTCTAGGCTCTTCCATGAGCCTCAAGAGGCCGGCATATAGAAAATTGTACAGAGGGGCACAGATGCCCTGGCTGGGGTGGCACATGGGCTGCAGAGAAAGGAGGTCAGGCTCATATGCTAATTGCCCCAGCATCGCCAAGAGCTGAACATGACTTAACAATTGTAGAATCAGCTTAGGGGTCAACGCTCTTCACTGAGTTAGACCTAGACTTTTTACACATGAAAGTGATACTGCCGACCAGTATAACTTTCGGCAACAGTCTAGGTCAAGTCTCTTGAGAATTAGTCTGAACTGTTTTGCACATAGATAGCTCTGCTCTAGGAATATGAATTCAGCCATAGTTTAATAATTGAAGCAATAGCCATTGATGCTTATGAATGCTTCTAAGCACTTCACATAGCTAACTAACTCTTTTAAACTTATGTGGAAGTTTACTTAATTATCCCTACATTACAGATGAAGAAGCCAAGGCACCAAGAAATTTAATGACTTGCCTAAAGTCACACAGATGGCAAATTTAATGGTTAAGCATAATTGATAGATGTAAAGATAAGATATTTTAATGATAGTAGCAATAAGTATTGGGATCTTGTCTTAGTTTAGGCCGCTATGACAAATACTGTAGACTGGATGGCCTAAACACCTATTTCGGGTGGCCGTCCTCTAGCTGTGTCTTCACTTGGCAAAGAGAGAGGGGGGAAAGCATACGCTCTGGTATCTCTCCTTATAAGGGCGCTAATCCCATCGTGAGGGCTCCACCCCATGACCTATTTACCTCCCCAAGGCCCCACCTCCAAACACCATCACCTTGAAGGTTAGGGGTTCAACATAGGAATTTTGGGAGGACACAACATTCAGTCCATAGCAAATCTGTTTTTAAAATATTTTTGTAAAGGAAATTCAATCCTAAGTACAGAAAGCAAAACTCAAGGAAGTAATTAATAGCTAATCATTTCTCTAAAACATTTAATTTAGAGTAACTTTACTGCAGGGAATAAGCAAAGCCCCATGAGAGCAGTGCCTGCCGGGGATGACGGACCCCTCCCCACCCCACTACCTGCCTGGATCTCCTCCTAATCCAGTAGTTCAGGCACAGGTCTGTCTTGACAAATGTCTCAGGTGACAATAGCTACCGTTTGTTGAGCGTCACTGTGTTCATTTCATAGGATTGGCCCTCTCTTTGTTCTGAGAGCTTTTTATTCATTGTTTCAATGACTCCTGAAACAATGCCGCAAAGTATTGTTGTTACCCTCATTTCTGAGATGAGTGAATGAGCTGAGAGAAGGAGTAAGATTGTTCCAAGTTTGAGGTAGAAAGTGACAGAACTGGAGCTGGACTCCAGGTCTGACTCCCACACCGTTGCTTTCAGCCCACAGGCTGTGAACCTCCCAATTCTCTCATCTTAACTGAAGAGTCTACTTTTGAATAAATAGCAAACCATAAATATTTGCTAAGCCCATATTCAGCATTCCACAGGTTCTTAGGGGTCACAGAAGGTCCTAATGTGGACCAGAGGAGCAAAAAGAAACATGAAGAAGTTAAGAACCATCCACGTACATGTATAATCAGGTGCTCAGTTATGTGAGTGCTAAATAGTATACTTTGGGGAGGGAAAGACCGCATGGTGGAGAAGGTGACCAAGGGTGGAGGTAACTACTTGAAAAGCAGAAGGAGGAGACCTCCAGGAAAGTGCTTAAATGGAGTGGAGGAAGTAGCCAGGCTCTAATGAGAATGCAGATATAAATGATAAGCCATAATGAGGAGAGCTTATGGTCCAAATGCAAGTGGTTTCTTGGAAAGTGCATTTAAATCCCAAGCTGTTGTGTTAATCGTTTGATTAGCTCATCCCCATTTTACCTGTGCAGAATTGCTCAATTAAAAATAATTCCCAAAGTAAAATAGAAACTCCCAAAGGAGTCCTGCTTTGGGACAGAAATTACCCTATTGAAATCGAGATGGGTTTCCTTTTCCTTTCTAGATTGGTGTGGTATTTATGGGAAAGGCCTCTGCTTCAGTAGTGTATTTTTATTTTTTGCCTTTGGGCAGTGGTGCTGATGTTATCTCAACTGTGTCTTTTTTTTTTCTTTCAGTATGCGGTTTTAATAGGTTTCGTACATTCTTGTGTGCTTTTTTATTTAGTTTGGAGGAATGGTAAAAAAAAAAATTCCCTCATGGGAACACATTTTCAATTTAATGCTGTAAGTAAATGGAAAAAATATTGTATGCTTTACAGCTGTTTCAGGAGCCCATCTCTCCCACAAATAGATTATTCCACAGAAGAGTCTAATTTTCTCAAATACTTTGGATTGTTAATTTGACATGGAGATTTGAAGTTCTAAAGCGAGTTCAGCAGGGGGAGGAGAGGGCTTCCTGCAGGGTCCGAGGCTCCTTCCCCGTCTGCCTTCGAGGGCTTTTCAAGTAGATACTCATGTCTCACCCCTCATAGCGAGACTCACCATCAGATTGTTGTAATTAAAGCAATAATATTCCCTCTGTGTGTTCTTCCACTTTATAGGAATATATTTGCTACAGGGTCAAAGCAGTGAGACTCAGCTGTGTGTAGTCATCATTTTTTCTTTGAGGCTTCCATTCACTATACACTGAGCCTGGGTTAGGCTCCTCGGCCAGGCACGGGGACGGGAAGATAGCTAAGATAGGGCCTTTATCCTGGAATGTGCGGTCTTTAGGGGGAATTAAGACACGAAAAATAATGGCAGGGCAGTGCGCAGGTGACTGTAAGTGCAGTGGGAGAACCGCGCCTCACCTGCCCTGTGGAAGCCACAGCCGGCCTCACATAGGGGGTGACAGGGCAGCCAAGAGGACGGGTGGGGAGAGGACGCCTCGGGTAAAGATATAGAGCCATGTAGGACATGGTGTGTTTGGGAAGCTCTACACAGTCTAGGATTTGAGGAATTTGAGTATGACATGGGAAGAGCTGGAGGATTGCATTCCATTCAAGGCAGTAGGGCTAGAGTCCTCACAGTTTACATATTGCAGTTCTTCGGGGCCATGGAGTGTAGGCTCTGAGTTAAATATTTCTTTTTCAAACAGGAGGATTTTGAGTCCCAGGTTGGCTGTGTTTTCTCCTAGTCTGAACTCCGGGCATCACACTATGGTTCATAGTGACCTTTGACTTTCTTTGTCAATGCTGGGAAAGGGGGACCCAGCACAGAGCCCAGTGGTTGACTTAAAGCTTTGTAGAGATGCTTTTCCCAATGTAATAACTAGTCTGGGGCTGCCAGCAAGGAGGAGGTAGACCAAGCTGCTTGCTAAAGGAAACGATATTTGTTGGAGGTAATTTCTATTAAATCTTGGCCATGGGATTTGGGTCCAGCTCAGGAGCACAGAAGCACCTGATTTAGCTGGTCCTTTGGGTTGGGATGGAGGATGGGGGCCAGCAAGAAGCTGCCTACCCCCAAGTATATCTAGGTCATGCTTCATTTGATCCACTGGTTAAGGTGTTTTCATCACATTCCCACCACTGCCATGGTACCTTTTTCTATTTCTAGCTGATAAGGAGTCTAGGTGTCACACGTGGAGACGAGCAGCCTGTCACCCAGTGGTTTTCACAGCCACAGATGAGCCTTACTCAGTTACTGCACTGATGGTTGCAAAATGATTTTCTAATTCTGTAATACCTTCTATATTCATTTGCTGGCTTTTGTCTGAAAGAAAGCCTTTCCCTCCCCCTACATTTTTTTAAAGTAGCAATTTGGACTCACAAGTTCTTTTTTTTTCTTAATGTTCAAATTGTTGTAAATGTGGCCAGTGGGAGCCCCTTCAAACTGGATCTGGGTCATTTTGGCACAACCCATCAGGTTAGCATTTCCTTTCTTTTGGTAACAGAAGAGTTCACCTTGTACTTGATGTCTACCCTGTTTGGGGTTTTTTTTTTTTCTTTTTACTGGGAAATAAAAAGAATCCAGGATCTGAGAGCTAGGGGCGCTTATAGCTCCGGGACTGCTACTGTTCCGAAACTCTTTCAGTAGACAAAGATGGAAATTGTTTTTAATGACTTCATGTAGATGGTTCCCGTTCTGATCCCAGCCCAGAATTTCCTCTACCTCCCCTCTCCCTCAGTAAGCTCCCTGGTTCCTGATGGCATCAGTAAGTTCACTCATTTGCTCTGCCCCACAGTACATGCAGCAGACTTTCAGAATTCATAAACATAGCTCTACCAAGAAAAGTCTTCTCAATAAAGTTCAAGATTTATTTCAGTTTTTAAAAATCCATAAATGATACCCCACTGAGAGTAGCTAGTCAGAATACTGTTACTTGGACTAAGTGTTTTCCTGTGTAGTTGCGTTAACCATTTGATGTACACAGCCTTAGCCAAGCAGTCAAATTCAGACTCACTGATAATCCGACAAAATGAAGGAATATGCCTCCTGACGTGATGTATTGAGAAGTATACAGTATCACCTAATGAATATCTTAGCCAAAATTTTTTAACCTGAGGGGAAAAAAAGACAAATCCCAATATCGGGTGCCTCTGTTTGGCACCTGGCCTGTACTTTTCAAAAATGTCAATGTTATAAAAAAAGCAAAGAGTCAAGGGGACTATTCTTCAGGAAACTATGGAGACTTAACGAGCAAATGCAATCTGTAACGTTTGATCGGATCCTGGATCTAAAAAATGACTGTGTGGTGGGCAGTGGGGGAATCCCAATCCAGGCTGTATTTTAGGTCATGTTTTTGTGTCAGTGTGAAATTCCTGGGTGGAAATTGTCATGTGATTATGAAGCTGGAATATTGTAGGGGGGATGTTTTCTGATGCCTACAGCTTCCAAATGGTTCAGCAAAGACGACAAACCGAAAAGCTGAAGATACACGTGTGTATCACACACAGAAATCACATGTGGCAAAATGTTAATAATTAGTAAATCTAGGTGAAGGATATATAGGTGCTCACTGTACAGTTCTTTCAAACTTTGCTATTGGTTTGAAAGTGTTCAGACCTCCGAAAAGTCGGGCAGTGAGAAGTTGGAGCTTTTTGTGGCTCTCTGCACAGATCACACTCAGCTGGAGGGAGGTCCCCAGGCGACCCGCATCAGGACCACCATGGGGATGCTAACGGCCTGCAAAACACAGGCAGATGTGGGAAAAGGGGACATTAGAGCAAAGCAGAGACGCTGCTAGCATTCCCACTGAGCGCCTAGGTCCCGTGAGAAGAAAAGGCCAACTTGGTTAAAAACTTTCCACGTTCAGACCCTGACTGGATTCGCTTTCCTGTATATTAATTCATCACAGCAACCCTTTGAGAAAAGTGCTATCATTTCCATCATTTTGTAACTGAGGAAGCAGGCTGGGAGAGCTCCGGGGGCCTGCCCAAGGTCACACAGCTGCTAAGTGGAGGACTCCCGGTCCCCCACACCCAGGCGCACGACTCCCACTGACAGCAGCCAGCTCCTGGCTCTGCTGAGAGAAGACAATGTTCTCGTTCACTGCTCTCTCCCTCTAGTGCAGCCGTGGCCCACACTGCTGCGCAAGTGTTGGCAATTTCATGTTTCCATCCTGCAGTTAACAGTTGAGGCAACTCTGTGTTGGCCCCGTGGCTCCTGTTATTACTGCAGCGCCCTTGACAGCACAGTGGGTGAGGACCTGTCGTCATTTCCCCCCAGCCTCCAATTTCCAGGGCTTCCTTAATGGCTGGAAATAAAAATGGCAGCAGGGAATCTGTCTGAAATCTTTGCTGCCCTACAGTGAAGAATTAAAATGGAGAAGGAAGGAAGGAAGGAAATACCCCTTCAGGATGCACTCCTGACTGTGGGTGAGTTGGCCAGACATGTTGGCCAGCCCTGTCCCTTCTCATCCTGCCAATGGCGGCTTTTCCTTGCTGGCTCTGGTTCTTTCCCGTTGCAGCCTCTCCCAGCCGTCGTGCTCCCACGGCCTCCTGCGCCCAGCTCTAGCAGTCTCCTGCCTTGAGTTTGCTGGTGCTTAATATCCAGGCACAACCTTTGCAAAAGAAAATGGGAGCTATCTCTAAGCTAAAAACATACAGCAGTGTGCTTGTACCAAAAGAGGGCATGCCTGTTGCCCCATTCAGATGCACCTGCTTCTAGGTGATGATTGGCATGTTTCCAACAGATTTATCTACTCTGTCTTCTTCCTCAATTGGATATTCCTAAATACCAGGTATCCATGTCTGTGTGACCCCGTCAGCAGCAGTACCTTGCCTGCCTGCCCAGTCTTCTCCCTTCCCCCCCACACCTTGACACTCAGTGTTCCCATTGTAAAGAAAAGTTGTGTGCTGTTTCCCCAATGCAGAGGCTGTCCACCTCCTCACCTTTGTTTATGCCGTGTCCCCTGCTCCCCCAGGGACCTCTTTTTAACCGCTCCAGCTAATTGTATGAAGCCTTTCCTAACATTTTATATCTTGCCTAAAATTGACCATTTTCTCCCCATGCCCTTTACAACATTTATAATGTGATTTCAATTCTGTCTTTGTTTATATATTGATCTCCCTCTACCAGACCATTAGCCCCTGGAAGTCAGATATGGTGTCTCATCTCCTGTACCGAGGCCAGTGCCTTGAATTTGTGCCTGATAAATGTTTATGGAGTAGACGGTGATGATGATGATCCAGACATATACAGTGGCACGGCCTAAAGGAAGTACTTGGTTTTATCCTGCGCTCCTACATCCCCAGTCCAAGCTACTCTTCCCATTTTGGCCCCGTATCTGGTTCAAGTTTCAGTGATCCTGTTTCAAGCTAATTCACAAAGCTCCATGACTTGTGGGATCCTTTAGAGAAACACGTAACAGCCAAGAAAGAGGTTGCATCTCCTCAAAGAGACACTTCATGATTTGCATCCTGACTGTGGTACCTCACCCTGATCTATCTGTGGCAGAGCAGGAAGTCAAATGTGTACTAACCAGCAACCTGACCTCCTGTGGGGTGTTTCTCCTGCATGGCTCTCTGTGTAGCAATTCAAACACAGCTTTTCAAGCTTATGCTTAGTCACTGGATGTCTGTGGGAGGCAGCAAGACTGCAGTGAGGGGCAACGGGTCGCCAGCATCATTTTCTGATGCAGTGTTTGCTTTTGCCTTAAAATACCTTGGTATCCAAGCTCAAAGTGACATGGCTTCTGTTCTCCTGCTTAAGGTGATTTCAAGCCCCTGGATTCATTACGGGGGCCTCGGTCATCCATCCACTTTGACTTCAGGGACTCCTGCCACAAAGAAAGCCCTCTTAAAGGTGGGCTTTGAACAGCTGTGTCCCTGGGAAGAGGAGAAACAAATTATTTCTAGGACCTCTTTTAAGATTAAACAATTAGCATACAGGGACGTTGACATTGACTGAGCAGGTCATTCTTCTGCAGGATTTCAATTGCTTCTAATTTTAGGATTATCATTTAAGCGCAAGATTAATTACCATGAAATTATTGCAAGGAATTTGATCTTCTTCTAGAAAGTAAATGCATTCGCCAAGTGAGGCATCTCTTAGACGCTTGCAAATGATGTCTTTTTTATCACTTCCATTGAAATTTTCTTTTAACTCTTTGATGGGGAGAGGAGATATTAAGGGGATCAGGATGGAAGAGGTAACTTTTGTTTCCACACCAAAAGGTTGGAAAACTTGAGCATTCAGTGTTTGGGAGTCATTCAGGTCACCATCAGAAATGTCCCAAAATAAATGCTGAAACTGTTCCTCTCTATTCATTTCATCTTCAAGGGTGGGTTAAGAGTGGTCTACAAGGAAGCTGAAGAGGCAGACACCGTGTTTTGGTGTCTTCCAGCCAGAAGCTGTTCTGAGAGCCCACCAACATTTTTTTTCAAATGATCTGAAAAGGAATCTCCAGTTAATATGTATACACATGCTCTGGTGATTGGCATTGAAATGGTGCAGGGAAACATCAGACTCTGTTCATCTCAGCTTCTAGGCATTTCCACTTGGAAAGAATGAGGACTTCCTGAGAAAGTACAAGATAAGTTAGGCTCCTGGGGTTGTCCTAAAATATCCCCACTTGAATCGAGTTGAAAATGGCCACCTGCAGGAAGCTCTGCACAGAGCATCCCCCACGGGGGACTTTCTTTTCTGAGAAGAACAGTACATGTACTTTACCACCCATTTTCCATGGTAATTAATGCAAGGTTTGTGGTTAATTAAAGACAGTCAGGGTCCCTTTTAAAACCAAGTCAGGCATTTTTTCCTAGAACAATGAATCAAGAACAGATGCAAGGCAAGCTTCCTATAAAAGTTTTCAAGGTGGGGGCGCTGAATCTGGGGAAAGTTATGTGAGGGTAAGTGTCATTTCACATGCTTAGACCTTCTGGAGGCAGGGAATGTAAGCAAAGGAGATGCCACCTTCACTGAACACCTAATGGGCAAGTGGAGAAAGGGACTCTTGTCCTAGAAAACATCACACTGACATCTCTTTCCCTTTCTTAGGTCGCTCTACCTATAGCCAGCCAGCCACTGCTGGGAAAGGAGGTACAGGGTATGGGGGAATATTTCTTTGGCTGTATAGTGCCACTCTCATTTTATCAGCTGGCTGCCTGGGGGATGGCCATAGAAGAACTAATGTGGGTAAACATCTTCCCAGAAGCTCAGAAAGGAAAGTGTGTGTGTGCTGCATGGTTTTGAACATCACAGCCTCATTACTTATTCCCAGCTACTCTGGAGGACCCTGAGGCTTATTTCGATCATCACCCCACCTCTAAGAGAGCAAGGCTTCCGTTATCCTCAGAGCTTTGAGCTTCTGAAGGATGCCAGCACATTTTTGGAGAAGAATCCTCAGCGCCCATTAAACAGTGAACACTCCATGAAGAAAGGATATAGGGGCTTATGTTTAGAAGATTATAAAAATGATCTGGTTTTAGAGGAAACTGGCATTGGTTTGGGAATCAGACAGATTGGATTTGACATCCAGCTGTACCACTAATGCTCACCAAGTGTTAGGGATTGTTCCTCTGAATAGAATTTTGTTGCAGTCACATTTAAGTTATATAGTTTAACAAATCAGAGTGTATCATTCACTGACACATCAACTCTTTCTGTCCTGACTCATTCACGATGTACCTATACCCACAGTGGGGCTCTAGCCGTCCCAGGAGAACCCAGATTTCATTTGTCTTCCCTTTTCTGTGCTGCGAGGCACTACCCATGAACACACTTGGAGTCAGCGCTTTGAGAACTGAAAGAGCTCCATAGGAGTTGAATAGTAAATATTAAGTTGGGAATATTCACCTTGAAGATTCTAACTTGCTGTGAACCTTGGCCTTATTAGCTAAGCTCCCTATATTTCCCCTGCCTTGTCTGCAAATTCAAATTAGGGCCTCAACTCTAAGAACTCTAAAGTTCACTTCAGCTCTACTGTTTCATTGCTGTGAGCCACTTCAGAGAGAGAGAGAGAGCTCATCCTTGGTACCGGCCAGACAGCCTCTTGAGGAAGTAGCGTAGATGTGGAGATTCGAGGAGCTCTGCAACTGGATGAAGCCTGAGATGTTGGTGTACTGATTTTCCAACAAGTATGAACCGCAAATGCCCTCAAGCACATCTTCTGTGGAGTGATATCCCCCTGGTCAAGGGCATGGGATGCGGCACCCGCCTTCCTCCCTCTGCCTTCCCTTCAGCTGTGGACCAGAGTTTAAACCTCACTGATGTGGGCCAACCCCCTCATCTCACATGTGCTAACACCAAAGCTTACCGAGGGAACTTGACTGCTAGGTAGGATTTGGGGGTTGTATGAGACAAAAGCAAACCTCAGCCCACTCGTGTTGAAGGAGAATTATCAAAGGAAATCTGGAGTGTCTTAGGGAACTCGGTGGGTATGCTGTGGGACCATGGGGTGCACTGGAAGCAGATGCTGGCTTTCTGTATGTCACCTCTTTCTGCATACTGCTGTCACTCATCTTCGGAGCAAGTTAACATATTTCTGCACGTTGCAGAAAACATAGCCCTGGACAGTTTACACCTTTGCCTCTTCCCAGCTTCACCTCTCCTGTGTCAGACACAAATCCAGAAATCCCAGGGAAGGGCGTCATTGACTCTGGGGCATGTGCCACCTCTGGACCCACTAACAGTGGCTGAAGGGCAGAGCCTTGAGAGGGCAGACACAAGAGGGGGAAGGACATTTCCCAGGAACAGCGGGTGGGGCTGAGCCGTCAAAACAGTGGTAATGCAGTACTGCCGTGAGCTGGTAACCAGGGTGTGCAGAAAGCTGTTTTGGGACTTGGTCCTGCCTTCTACTCTGGTGCCTTTTTCCTTCAGCCACGTTGTGCGTCTGTGAAGTTTCACTAAAGAACAGGGTCAGTGTCTGCGCAGCTAGCTGTACAAAAGTGGATTTGACTCATAATTCCCTTTTGAACAAATATATTTCTGGCCTGGCCATTTTCCAGGAACAGCCAAGGATAATGAAAAAAATTGATTCAGCAACATTTGTCCAATCCAGCCACCTGGCACGTTAATTATCCCTCTTATTTACAAACTGTAAAACAGCCCTCCAGGTTCCAAGTGTAAATGGTGTTGATGTAGAAGAGGTTCAGTGATGGCGATGCCACAGGAAGCAGAGTTCTTTGAACGGGGCACAGTTAGAATGTAGCACAAGTGGCCGGGAAGGTGGAGAGGTTTGATTAGGGCTTGGGAAACGGACAAAGCCCTCTGGCCTGCATTTGGAGCTGTTTGGCCTGAAAGGACTCTCCCCCTGGGCAGCTTTGTCTGAGGCGGTGGGGCTCCTGGGTCCCGGCAGCCCTGTGCCTCTCACCCCCAGAGCTTTGCTTTCATGAGTTCTAGCTGCGAGAGCAAACTAGTTGGCAGCATGCTAACAATGCCCCTGGATTCTTAGCCTCTCTCTGAAAAAAACCAGACTTCTGTTAAGGGAAAAGCAAAGCAGGGTACATTTTATCCATGAATCATCCCCCACGGTTAGGAAAATGATGTGTCTCCAGCTCGGTCTATAAGCTGTGGTGATTATGCTCAGGATGGCAGGTCCCCTCTCCATTCTGCCCTCCCTAAGTCACTGAGATCTCACTTGCCCGCCTCTTCAGGCCTCCTGGGGAATGGTGTCTTCGTCCTGTGGCTAGTCTTTGACTTGTGGGCGGGCAACACTCGCTGGCTTCCTGTTTAATCTCTCTCTACCTGTTGGTTTTGCAGGTTCAGTGATGGCCTCAGCACCTGGCTCGGTGGCATGCACTAGCTTGGTTATTCCACTGGAATAAAAGTTTTCCAGCCAAGATACTCAATGGGCCCCCAGGCATGTCTTTTCAGAATCAACTGAATCTTGCATTATTAGATTTGATAGCTGCCATCGCCTTGCGGTGGTCTAAGGTGTTGACAGATAGGTCCAGTCAGAGAGAGACCTCAAAGGCAATGAGAAAGCCCAGATTTTTTTTTAACTATGGTTGAGGTGATAAGAGGCTTTTCTTGGTGAAAATCTCTTAGCCTGGAGTTTAATTAATATTTTTCTTCATCTTTGTAGTCTCAGATTAAAGACTGCAATGGTATAACAGATAGAAAGGCTGCAAAAATGGATTCTTTTTCTTTCTCTCTAAGGACTGTAGTGGTCCAGAGACAAATATTAAATCTCTATTTGCACGTACCCAATAGCTCCTGGTAAGTGTGACCCTCAGAGAATCAGCTCCTGAGCTCCTTTTTGGTGACCAAGAATGTATGGGGAGATCAGTAAACCCACAAGTGCCGGGAAGAGCACCAGACTGGGATGTATTCCCACTGGGGCTGCCCAGTGTGAGGGGTAATGCTCCCCGCCTGCCCCCCCATGCCCTCCCCACCCCATGTGTGCTGCGGCCGGCTAACCAGGCATCATGCATGATGCTCAGCACATTCCAGGTGGGCAAGCCCAGCAAGGCCACTGGAGATGGGCTCCCCTGGACAAGCTAGTAAGAACAAATTCCCACTCATAGCTAGTGTCCAAGGCTTCTGCACTCAGCCCTTGTATAAAAGTGGTAGAAAGAAGGTTGGTTTCGTTGGGCTTTGTCTCTGGAGAGCTCAGCTACTTGGAGGGGAAAAATAACCATGAAGAACCAATAAACATTTTTGTCTTGTCTTTGCCACACTGATGTGAATGCTTATGATTTTATTAGCAGCTGCCTCGGAGCAAGGCCTGATTTAATTCAATTTAACCTCCTCAGTTATTTTCAGTTCAAATCTATTTTAAGCCCGGATGAAGGGAAAGTACTCAGACTGAGGGGGCAGATGAGGGAGGGGTGGGAGGCACCTTCTCCCCTTGTTACTCAAGCTTGACCCTGGGCGACATAAAGCAAATGACTTCATGGAGACAGGTCAGCCAGACCAAGTTCTAGTTCTCCACCGTGTTTGTCTCTGGTATTATCTTTCATATTGTCTTATTCCTCTGAGAAAAGAAACATTATATCAGCTGGGGTTCAGGGGCTGTTGGCGGGGATAATAATTATGCATCCAGAAATACAAATGGAGCCATTTTCTATAGTGCCAGGAGACAACTGAACAAGGACACCTTCACCTGCCCCTCCTGCTTTCCTTTTAGCAAACTACATTTATCATGGTAGCGTTGAAGCCCTTTCTCTTTGGAGCACTTTCATGGATTTCAAGTTCCAGTCTCGTAGCAGGTTACATTTACTTCAAACAAAAACAAAAGTGTCTATGCAGTTGGCATAGTATTTGGGGAAGTTATTAAAACCAGAGCTCTCTGTGACCCAAAGCAGACATACGTGTGAAAACGCAGTGGTGTCCCAAGGCAGGGGAAGGGGATGCAGCTGATCCTGGCCTTCCGTTTTGAGGGCCCCAAGGCTTGCTCCTGTTACCATTCAAAGGTGGCCAGGCCCTGAGACACCAGATCCAACACAGGCCCGACTTAGCAGTGCACCAGAGCACCAGTTTGATTTACAGAGAGAAATAAAACTGTCCTTGTGTCTGTTGCGCAGAGCAGTCACTCCAGTGTGGTTAAGACACCCAAGAAGGTAAATCATCATGAACCCATTTTATTGATTTACTGTGTAAAACGCTGTCCCTTAGGCCACAGATAGCATAAATCCTCCTTCTTCCCTGTAGACAGCCCTCAGGGGATTCAGAACACTGCCAAGGGAACATGGAATTATAACAAGGGAATTACATCAGTGTAATGGAATGAGGCTAAGATTGAACATTCAGCTTTAGGTGGGGGCAGCTGTGCCTCTGGGGCCAGAAGCACTGGAAGTTGAACGCTCAGGCGCTTCCCCCTGGGCAAATCTCACAGACCCTCCTGGAGTTGGCCGTGGCGCCTCTGTTTCTCTCTCTCATTTGAATATAATCAAGCCAGATATAGGCTGGCCTTCCAGGTTTAGAAGCCCTCCATCTCCTTCAGGGACTTTGCAAAGCTCTGTTCTGATCCGGTATCGATGGAGCCTGAAGTTGGTTCCCAATGAAGACTCTTGCCTCCCTCACTGTGTGTGGACTTGAGGAAGCGGGGAATCACTTCCCTGTGGCTCCAGATTTCAGCAAGCCCCTCTGCCTTAATCTTCTGCAGGAATGCGTTCCCTGAAGTCTTGAGTGTCTCCTCTTTCAGATGATCTGTATACAATATCTCCGAGTAGTAGAGGAGCTGGGCTTGTGTTCAAGCAGGCTCTTAGCTTCAGGTCTGTGGCTGTGCCCCTGGCCCCAGCCTGGATCTGGGGGATCAGGGAGCCTCCAAAGTTATATGCAGAATTTTGTGTCTACATTCTGGGAGGGAGAGCAGCCCCACCTTTCATTTTCACCCCCCATACTGAGGAGTTATTTCCAGGCTGAAAGGCAATATGAAGTACCTTTCCCTGGTATCCAGACTAGGAGCTTTGGGCATAGGCGATACCATGAACATGGAGGCATAAACATGTGGTAAACACGGATTTGCAAGCAGTTTATCTTCAAAGTGGAAGGAATCTTAGAGATTTCCTAATCCACCAACACCATTGCTTTCCAGGCAGATTACAGGATTCACTGGAGATGACCCAGGAAAGGGAGTGGTGGGCCGAGCAGGCTGGAGAGCCACTCTCCTCCTGGCCCAGTGCTCTGCCTGGCATCTGCTGCCCTCTAAGTCCCATCTAAAGCATCTGAGGTTTTGTAACATCATAGCTGGAGGTGAAAGGCCCACAAGATGTTGTAGAATTGAGTTAAATGGACTCAGCCTCGGCCTTTGAAAGACAGATCCCTCCAGGGGAAGCACATTGAAAAGCTACCCACACAGTGACAAGATGACAGCATAAAAGCAAAAGTAGAGTGTTTTCCATGAGAAATCATGGTGGGCAGCTTAGATTCAGACTGAGAGTGGCCAAGAGAATTTACTCCTCTTCCAATTATCCAGGCTTTCTAGAAACAGTGGTATTCCAAGAGCTGCTTAAGAAATCAGTAGATTTCTGCATTGAACTAAGGTAACCAGCTGAAATGCAGTCTCTCTTGTCCCCTCTGAAATGTTAAGGCCCGGGAAAAGACAGAAACCCACAACTGAAATTTGACAAACCACTGAACTGCAGTCTTAGAGAAATTGCTACTGTTAACCTAATGGGTCTGCATTTGCATTAAGAAAAAAATGATCAGTGGTCTGGCCATCCTTGGTGCATGAAACAGCAAAGTCCTGTGCACCTGAGAGAAAGAAGGAAGATTCTGTGTGCCTCCCCCTTTGCTTAGAGAAACAGGGTCTTCACCAGCCAAATCCTAGGCAGTATCCCTGTACTGCAAAGGTTCTCTAATTTCAGGTGCCCAAATCCTGTTCTCTCTCATCACTCCACACAGAATAACTTCCCAGAGAAAAGTGAAAGGACTGCTGTAGGAAAGGGCTGGTCTTGACGGATTATGTCTTGAGGCTTCTGAGCCCCATGTGTAAAGTACATGGACTGGGGTGGAAGTAAGAAGCCTGGTGTCAGTGGGGTGCTAACTTTAAACGGATGCCACCGAGTCAGCTGTGGGATTACATCATTGTGGACTGGGCCTGGTCCCACTTGGGTCCACCAAAGACACACTGATACCAGATTAGACGCCATGCATATCAGTTTGAGTGCCAGCTTAGTTTTGAGGAAAGTGAGTTTACCAGTATCTGAGTAGACAGTGGACAGAGCCAGTGGGGATATAAACATAGTGGCTTTTGGCAAACACCAAGTCTGGACATAGCTTTCCCCATTTGAAAATAAGTAAATAAAACATGCACATAAAATGCAGCCCATTTTAGAAAAATATGGAGGCATAAAGGGAAAAGAATATCATCGCGGAGGGCATATTTGAAAATTGATTACTGAAGGGAAAATGACAACAAAAGAATATTTGAAAACTCTGTATGGACTTCTGTAGAATTCTGCAAGAATACACCATCTCTATAGAACAAAACTGGAAGCCATTTGAGCAAATAGGTTGAGAGAAAAGGCAGACAAGATGAGGGGTTTTTTTTCTTTTTGTTTTATTCTTAATGACAGAGGGATATACCAAGAGGTAGACAAGATGAAGGGAGGTGGGCAAGTAAGAAATGCCTGCAAGGAAACTTGCAGTAACATAGTTAAACTCGTCACAGAGCAGTAAAGAGTAGAAAATCAAATCAGTCTATGAAAGAACTCTGAGACGCTCTTGCAGAATGCAGGCAAAAGGGTCGTGATGAGAGAGAGAAGGATGAAAATGGAAGGCTGTGAACAAGAGATAACTTGAGAATTAAGAGTGTTATCCCCAGGACGATAGAAGAAAAACTGAAACAGAGGCAGCAATTCAATGCAATAGGAACAGATTTATGGAGCATTCAAACTAAAAGGGATGCTGTCTATTCTGGCAAAATTAATGGAAAGAAGTCTGCAGCTGGAAACACCCTAGAAAAATTTTAATTACAGAGAAAGTAAACGCCTTTCCTTCCAACTGTATAGGTTACATTTAGGGAAACAACCCAGGTTGACATTAGACTTCATTGTATGCAATACTAAATTGGAGGAGAAAAGGAAGCATTACTTACAGAATTTGGAAAAACAAAGTTTATTGCCCCCAAATTTCTCACCCACCCAAATTGCGATTCATATAGCATATTCCCAGACATGTAAGAACTCAGAATAGATGCCCCACATATCTTGAAAAAGTTACTTGAAGGCAAGCTAAAGAAGACTGCAAGGTGAAGATGAAGTAAAATTAAAAGCTCTGAAATGGGGAAGTCATGTATTATGAGGATAAGCAGCAAGCATTAAAATGAATTGAACATGCTAACATGAAAAATAATTATTGAAAACTATCAATTCTATAACAAATTAGGAATCCCAAACGCCTGGTAATTTTATGGTAACAAAGATGGGAACTGGGATGGGAGACAGTGGGGTGGGAAGGCCGTAGAACACAGCATGCAGAAGTCTTCATGCACAGGAGTGGGGTCAAAAGTTGCTATTTCATTCTTTCTTTTGGCAATTAGAGAAATGTAGAGTTTAAAAATGGGGGCAAAACTTTAAGATGGTCATCAACAAAATTAAAGGATTTATACTTTCTAGATTTGCTGGAAAAAATAAATGTAAACAAAACACACAGTATAACAAAAGGCTGAAAGCACAACATAACTAGGAAGCAGAAGAGATAACAAGCAAAGCCACACCACAGGCAGCAGTTCTGTGGAGGTTAAGAATGTACTAGAACCTGGCTGCCTGCATGCTGGCCCCGCTCCCCACTAGCTGGGTTACCTACTGTTTACGTACCGCTTAATCCCAGCTTCCCCATCTGTGAACGGAATACCAAGTGGGCTCCCCTGGGGATCAGTTAACATGTCCAACGTTCTGAACATTTTGGCAGCAAACACTTGTGCTTACAAACAGTGAGGATGAAGTAACAGGTTTAAACTGCCCATAGTTTTCAGATTGGAGTTTTGGGTTTTTTTTTTAATTCAGTTGCAGTCGATTACTGAGATTTCTACCTTGTACGAGAGGAAAAAAATCTTTTACTTTCTACCCTCCCAGGTTCTTGGCTGGGAGTCTTAAAAAGAGATGGATTAGCAAGAGAAAAAACAACACTTTTTTCCTCCGTTTTCTTCTTTTTTTTTTTAATTGAAGTATTGATATACAGTCTTAATGTTGGTTTCAAATATACAACACAGTAGTTCAACAGTTACCCCTATTATTAAATCCTCACCCCCTCTAGTGCATTTACTATCTATCAATGTAGTAAGATGTTACAGAATCATTAACTGTATTCTCTGTGCTGAACTCTGTCCTCGAAACACACACATTTATGTGCTACAAATGGTGACAGGGGAGCCTTCATAAGGAAATACTGAAAGAAACTGTTAACCCTCAGTGTTTCTGCAGCTGGGCTTGATAGAAAGGGGAAAATCGTGAGAAGATGTGATAGGACAGAAGAATATGAGCTAATGCAGTACATCGGGCTGATGGGTATGAGGGGGCTTAGTAAGTTCTGTTTGAGTCCCTCCATCTTTGGAGATAAGGATGTTCCTTTCCTCAGGTATTGGGAAGGCATCTCTCACATTAGAGTCTGTGACCTGCTTCAGGGAAGGCAGCGGAGGTGAGAGGGTCCTTCCTGCCCCTGCCATTTTTCAGAATCCATCAGCTTAAAATATTCAGTATGCCAAGATGTTGTATTTTGGGGGGACATGTCCTGAACCCCATCAACCTAGAGCAAATGATGCATAAACACTAAAAGTGATAAAGAATGGGCAGAGATGTATCGGGTGAACAGAAAAAAGGCAGCTGGAGTGGAATTGCTGTGAGTCATAAGACTATGCCCCAGGATGGGAAAGGCCAGATTTGAAAACATGTTGAAAATGTAGAACAATTTAAAGCATAGGCTTATTGTAAGAATTAACAGAAAGTTGAATATGATAAAATAGATGGCCTAGTACAAACAGAAACCACATGATCCAATGAAAAGATATGGCTCATTCCACAAATGTTGGGAAAGTAGTCTAAACATTTGGAAGAAAAAAATAAATCTTGCCTCACACTGTACACCAAAATAAATTTCAGACGGATTTTAAAAGTTAAATAAAAAGAGAATGATAAAAGAAATATAAGTGAATGTTTAGCTAATCTCAGAAAGGGTAAGAATTTTTCAAACATAAAAGAAACGGAAGACATGAAAGAAGTGTTTGACAGATTTAACTATATAAAAACTTAAGCTTCTGTGTTTCTGGAAGCATTGTGAATGCAATCTAAATGCAGTTTGCTCCAAATATGATCAAGTGCTGTTATCATTCATAAGAGCTTTTCTAACCTGATGAGAAAATTCTTCAACACTTTGTAGGAAACTTGAACAAGGAGTAAGTTAAAGAGATACAAATGGCCCCATAACCGTATTAAAAAACCCTCAAAAAAATAACCAAGCCAGAATTACAATGCTATTTTTTTCCTTTTCTCACCACACCCTTGATAAGACGTTGATTGGACTTTGGGGAAGGAATCTGGTAGTATGTATCAAGTGTCTTGAATGATTTTGTCCCCTATGATCCACTTCCAAGAATTTGTTCTAAGGGGCAAAAATCAGAAGTTCAGATGAATATTGTGCATGAAGGTGATTAGTTGCTATGCTGTTTTTAAAGGTGAAGAATTTTTAACTACATAGATGGCCCCAAACAGGAGATTGACTAAATAAATTACAGCTGGGAAGTGGGATGTTGAAAGTTCAAATGTTTTAAAGGCATGCTTCACTGTTATAAAGGCAGAGTCTAAAACTCTGTTCATAGCTGTGAATTCTATAACAATATTTCAGTATAGATGTATGCAGAGCAAAGAGACCGGTAGTGAAATACCAATATATCAAAAGTAGCTCTCTTTAAGTGTAGGTGATTTTAGTTTTCTTCTTTATCCTTTTACATATTTAAAGTTTTGTATGATGAGTATATCTATTACTCTTATAATAAAAAAATTTTTTGTTGAAATCTTCCTGTGTTTATACAGAATAATTTCAGTCTCTGATAACTTGGAAAATACTGTTTCTCTTACAACCAGATTCCATTCCGTTTGGAGCATCAGAGTTAAAGAACTTGAATACAAATGTTTATTTTCTACTAGCTGTAAGAGAAAAAGTAGTGAAGTATTTATGATCCTTTTCAAGGAACAAATGTGGCTCTTTCTCCTGTCTGGCCATACTCTGAATTCTCTTTCATAAATTTATTTCAGTGGGACTTTGAAGAGTCACACTGGATTGACTGGGACAGAGATTTCATTCTTATAGACAAGCAGTGAGTTGGTGAAACAGAGCATTGAGTAAATAGGTCCGAAAATGTGAGATTACTTATGGCCCTGAACCCAGATTTATATACGGGTGGTAGATGATGGAATGGGAATGGTTGAGCAGGTGCTTTTTTAGTGTATCTCGTTCTTCTCACCTTTGGCAATAAAGGAATTTACGAAATACATTTACAAATACTACAAAATGTATGGGCCGTATTTTCTTAACATGCAAGAGATTAAATCTAAAATTCTGTGGGTTTCAACACAGATGGTTCCAGCAGACTTGACACAGCATAATTAGAACAAATGGACCAAAAGTGGCACCGAGACCTCGTAAACAGTTTATCATTGACACTGATTATATCATTATATACAGAAGCAGTTTATCATTACCCAGTCAAAAATTGTTCATTGATATGGACAGTTTTTTGCATTTTATTCCTAAGATCTTTAGAAGTTCTACATGGTAATTTTATCCCAAGGGTAAATGACCCTTTCTGATAGATTTTTCCTGAAAGCAGGAGCTACGTTCCATTTGTTTGTGGGCTCCTCGACGCTTTCTTCAAGGTATTTAATAACGTTTTCTAAAAAGTGCCTGACTCCTTTTGGCCTGCCTTCATTCTCCACAGGAAAGTCCTGTTAGGTTTTTCCTTGTCTGAGAGTCCCTCCAAATGGACGTTTTATGTACTGCAACCGAGAGATGAACAGTTTGCCAGCTTTCCCGTCTGCTTTAGCTTCTCAGGGCACAAGGGGAGTGGGCATTCCCGGTTTCGCCTTGCCCTGTGCCGACTGGTGGGGAGGCACCCAGGTGGGGTAGGCTGCAGCCACTGCTCCCGGGTTGCTCTCAGTTTGGGCTGGGCTGACAGAAGAATGAAGGTCAGAGAAGATGAGCCTTGTGCCAAGTATGGGCTGGAAGCCCTGGGATAGATGGTGGGGGGAGAGGGGGCGGTGCCAAGTGGCCCAAGGGTGTGGCAGCATGAACCCAAAGTGCAGGACAAGGGTAGCAGGTGGCATGGAGATTCAGGGATTTAGCAAGCAGCTACTGAGTGCATATCAAGGTGCTACACCAGAGAGGAGGGGTTCAAAGTCAGCAGTAGCAAAGAGCCTGGCCTCACTGGTGTGGAATGGGCTTAGATAAGATCCAAGTGTGATGGTTGGGTGCAGTTAAATATTTAACATGCTCAACATCAACCCGGCAGAACCAATACCAGCTCTGAAGTCATGCCACCACGTGCTAGGTGAGTGTGGACCAGAGCATGCAGAAATGTTAAAGTGCATGGTAGAGAATGCAGGCTATTGGCTTCTTTTCTGTGTTGGGAGCCTCAAAAAATACTGTGCCCACTCATGCTATGATTGAACATCTCTCAGTTCTGATTCATGAGAGGAGAATGTTGCCGTTCCTGCTAATCAGGTCTGTTGAATCAGGCTGCCACCCAAGACCGCTGCACCTGGCCTGTCAACTTTTCATTGGTGTCTATGTGAGAACTTACCTCCTTCTGCCAGATTGAGCTCGTGGGCACCCACGAATAGGCACCCATGTTCCTGCGTGGAGACACGTGCCCCTCACAGCCGCCCTGGCGATAGGCAGACACCTTCCTTACCCCTCTGGTCCAGGAGCCGTTCCAGCAAGTTCTTGCTCCCCTGGCCACCACTCTCCCAGCTCCCAGACCTCTTCCCATCCACAGCCAACGTCCGGAATCTCCCTAAGGAGTGTTACCTCTCCCTTTGCAGGCAAGTTCTGAAAGCATGTGCAGAGAGGAAGGAAGGTCCCTCAGTCCTGGGAGAACTGGGCTCTTCAGGCACATAGCCAAGGTCCTCAACCCAGGGCCCACGAGTGCCCCCAAGTTATTAAAAACTAATATTGTGTTAAAGGGGTTTATGGCTTAAAGAGAATAAGGAATCTATAGCCCAGAGTGTTTTAAGATGGACCTGTCACCCAGAGTTAAAACCCGTGAGCATCAGGAATGTGATTTGGGAGCTGTACCTCTGCCCGCTCCATTGTGCCAACTAGAGTCTGCCTAGGGCTCTTCTGCGGTGACCCTCTGTGGCGACCTGATGACCTTTGGCCTTGCTAAATCTGGTCCATCTCGGACATGCTGACCAGCTCGCTACCACCTGTGACATGCCCCACCCTTGCCAGGGCTTGTCTCTCTGATGGTTTGAGAGGCTCCAACTCAGACCCCCTAATCCTGGAACCTTGCCTACTGCTAGACAGCTTGGCCACCCCCAAAACATCTCATGGGAAGGGCTTTCAGCAAATCCTGTTCCGGAAGCAATCTGTCACCCCACCAGTTCCCCCGCCAACATTTGGAGTTCTGGCTTTTGGCTCCCGGTGCAGAACTGACTTGCAGTGACATGAGGGAACTGGCAGCTCCTTAGACACAGCTTCTCCCTGCAGCAGCATCAGAAGGGGCCCAAAGTAAAGGCAGAAACAAACCGTGAGAACAGGACGTTCTTCCTAGTAACGTGACCAGGAAAGTGCAAACTAGAGAGAACGTGAGAGCTCTGGGGTGTGTGGTGTGGCTGTGCTTCACCATTGTTCTGAGCTGCTGGGGTGAGGGTTTTTTCCCTTTTCCTATCTGATCCTGCCCATCGGCCACTTGAGATGCTGCGAACTGGGCACCTGGGTTTTGTTAACTTCCTCAGCAGGACAAGCGCTTATTAGCTCTGTAAAGTGCAGCTAAATGAACCAGGAAGCAGCGGGGCCTCTCCTGCACTGGGCGCCCCTCTAACAGATGAGCTGTTTGCATCCCAGTGCTACTGGGTACACATTCCTGTTATGAAACAGCCCTATTGATACCTTATCAGCTCACTGTTTGCTCTTGGCCCCTGGGTGGGCCAAGGTGTTGAAGGGGCTAGGGGTACCTGAACCAGGTGGGGTTGGCCACTTGCAGGTCACGGCCAGAGCAGATGTTCCAGGGAGGAGGCTGTGAATCAGGCTGGCCTAGGAGTGCAGCCTACTAATGCAGCCATAAGAAAGGAAAGCAAGCCAAGCATACATGAGAGATGTCGGCTTCTGCAGGTTCTGCTAGTAAAGGAGGCAACAACCAAGGACAAGGGTGGCTTCTAGCTCCTGTTGGGAGACACACCCTCTCTCCTCAGCCCCAACCCAGGTCTCCTCCCAAGCTTCAGGACAAGGTCGGAGTTCAGGAGGCTCAGATCAAAGCAGAAGGAACCAGAAGGATGTGGATTCTTTTTTTTTTCCCCCTCTTATCCCTCCCTTCCCACCGATTTTCCCCAGTCCCTTTCCCTTTGGTAACTATTAGTCCGTTCTTGGGTTCTGTGAGTCTGCTGCTGTTTTGTTCCTTCAGTTTTTTTCTTTGTTCTTATACTCCACATATGAGTGAAATCATTTGATACTTGTCTTTTTCGGCTTGGCTTATTTCACTGAGCATAATACCCTCTACCTCGATCCATGTTGTTGCAAATGGTACGATTTGTTTTCTTCTTATGGCTGAATAATATTCCATTGTGTATATGTACCACTTCTTCTTTATCCATTCATCTACTGATGGACACTTAGGTTGCTTCCATTTCTTGGCTATTGTAAATAGTGCTGTGATAAACATAGGGGTGCATATGTCTTTTTCAAATTGGGCTGTTGCATTCTTAGGGTAAATTCCTAGGAGTGGAATTCCTGGGTCAAATGGTATTTCTATTTTGAGTTTTTTGAGGAACCTCCATACTGCTTTCACAATGGTTGAACTAATTTGCAGTCCCACCAGCAGTGTAGGAGGGTTCCCTTTTCTCCACATCCTCGCCAACATTTGTTGTTGTTTGTGTTTGGATGTTGGCCATCCTCACTGGTGTGAGGTGATATCTCATTGTGGTTTTAATCTGCATTTCTCTGATGATTAGCGATGTGGAGCATCTTTTCATGTGCCTGTTGGCCATCTGAATTTCTTCTTTGAGAAGTGTCTATTCATGTCCTCTGCCCATTTCTTAATTGGATTATTTGCTTTCTGTTTGTTAAGGTGCATGAGTTCTTTATATATTTTGGATGTCAACCCTTTATCAGATACGTTTTTTATGAATATATTCTCCCATACTGTAAGATGTCTAGGATGTGGATTCTTAACCAGGAAGTAGAGGCTCCTTTCCTGTGGAGGCTTCTCTTCAACATGTGGCTGCAGTGGGATGGTATTGGTTCTAGGTCAGGGATCTGTAAACTATGGCTTGAGGGCCAGATCTGGCCCATAGCCTTTTATATTTTTAATAAAATTTTATTAGAACACAGCATGTTCATTGTTAACATATTGTGAATGACTCCTTTTGCTCTAACACGAGTTTTGAGTGGCCATGATAGAGACTTTATGGCCTGCAAAACCTAAAGTATTTATGATCTGTTCCTTTCTAGAACAAGTTTGCTACCCCTGTTCTACACTAACACCTGTACCTGAGGACAGAGGCTGCCTTGGGGGGACCAAGGAGAGGTTAATGCTCAGGCCCCAGAGCCAGGGCTCAGCAGCACCCTTGACTCCATCACTTATTAGTGCCCGACCTTGGGCAGGTTACTTACTGGCACTGTGCCTCAGTTCAGCATCTGGCTCATTACTTCACAGGAATGTTGTAAGGATTAGGTGAGCAGGTGTAGCAAGGCACACGGAAATCTGTCAATAAATGTCCCTATTCTTTTTATTGAGATATAATTCATATACTGTAAAATCACCCTCTTAAAGTGTACGATTCAATGGTTTTCAGTATATTTGCAAGGTTGTGCAACCATCACCACTGTCTAATTCCAGATCATTTTGTTACCCCGAAAAGAAACTCCTTAATGGTACCTGGGACCAGTGGAAAATGAACAGCATTTTAGATACATGTGGACTGTTTTGTGGAATCTCCTTTTTCCTGGTTTCAATATTTGTCTTGTGATCTTAAAAATCCCTACATTAGTGCAGATTTACCCAACTTGCTTTACACCCACAATGTGAGGGAACTGGTAGCTTCTTAGACACAATTTCTCCCTTGCAGCATCATCAATGGATCTAAAGTTCTTTGAAAGAAGGTTCTATGTCTGTTTAATAATTATCAAAATTAATCTTCTGTGTTTGTTCAAAGGCACAGTCCATGGGATTTGGGAAGCCTCTGCCACCCTGTAGCCCAATGTTAAATGGGACCAGGTTCTTTTGACCACAGTCACTAACCCCCCACTGATTTCTTGTACTTGTTTGTTCCCCTGATGTTTTTGCTTTTTCATGATGCCAGGCAGGATTAGAGAATTTTGTTCACTCTTGTTTTGCTGTGGAGCAGGAATGGAGGTGGGAGGGGCTCACACGGGTCTGCACACACTGAACAATCCTGACTTTGCAGCAAGTCCCTGTTTTGAGCCTTGTCAGCCTTTTAAACACAAGCCGTGAACAAGAGTGCTCTTAGAGTGGGCAAAACAGCACTAAAAATAGAGGATTCTTTTTTAAAGCGAAACAGATCATTTGAAAAGGCCATGTTGTCCTTGAATCTGGAAGCACTTGACTTTTTTGTGCCTCACCAAATAATGTCCCTGTACAGATATGAACTCTGCTCTGTGTTGGCAGGGTTACTGTGGGTCACTGAAGACAAGTCCAGTCTGCAGGCAAAGGGGATATAGCTGTGTCCTCAACAAAGCTTTTAGTTTATGTGTCATAGATGAATCCTTCAGAGTCTTCGTGTGCCCAGCCAGAGCACCCTAAGGTAACCTCAGAGTGAGGTTAAAAATCCACAGGGATGTGCACATGAAACATTTTCAAGAACAGATCACATCCTAGGCCACAAAAAGAACTTCAGTAAATTCAAAAAGATTGAAATTGTACCAACCAGCTTCTCAGATCACAAAGACATGAAACTAGAAATAAATTACACAAAGAAAATGAAAAAGCCCACAAACACATGGAGGCTTAATAACATGCCCCTAAATAATCAATGGATCAATGACCAAATAAAAACAGAGATCAAGCAATATATGGAGGCAAATGACAACAATAATTCAACACCATAAAATCTGTGGGACGCAGCGAAGGCCGTGCTAGAGGGGAATATATTGCAATACAGGCCTACCTCAGGAAAGAAGAACAATCCCAAATGAACAGTCTACACTCACAATTAATGAAATTAGAAAAGGAAGAACAATAGAGGCCCAAAGTCAGTAGAAGGAGGGACATAATAAAGATTAAAGCAGAAATAAATAAAATTGAGAAAAACAAAACAATAGAAAGAATCAGTGAAAGCAGGAGTTGGTTCTTTGAGAAAATAAACAAAATAGATAAACCCCTAGCCAGACTTACCAAGAAAAAAAGAGTCTACACACACAAACAGAATCAGAAATGGGAAAGGAAAAATCACTATGGACACCACAGAAATACAAAGATTTATGAGAGAACACTGAAAAATTATATGGTAACTAGATAACCTAGAAGAAATGGACAACTTTCTCAAAAAATACAACCTTCCGAGGCTGACCCAGGAAGAAACAGAAAATCTGAACAGACCAATTACCAGCAAAGAAATTGAATTGGTAATCAAAAAACTACCTAAGAACAAAACCCCTGGACCAGATGGTTTCACTGCTGAATTTTATCATTTAGTGAAGACCTAATACCCATCCTCCTTAAAGTTTTTGAAAAGGTAGAAGAGGAGGGAATACTCCCAAACTCATTCTATGAGGCCAACATCACTAGTACCAAAATCAGGCAAAGACACCACAAAAAAGGAAAATTACAGACCAATATCCCTGATGAACATAGATGCAAAAATACTCAACAGAATATTAGCAAAAACAAACAGTTAAAAAATACATCAAAAAGATCATCCATCACATCCATCATGATCAAGTGGGATTCATCCCAGGGATGCAAGGATGGTACAACATTCAAAAATCCATCAACATCATCTACTACATCAACAAAAAGAAGAAAAACCACATGATCATCTCTATAGATGCTGAAAAAGCATTCAACATAATTCAACATCCATTCATCATAAAAACTCTCAACAAAATGGGTATACAGGGCAAGTACCTCAACATAATAAAGGCTATATATGACAAACCCACAGCCAACATTATACTTAACAGCGAGAAGCTGAAAGCTTTTCCTTTAAGATCGGGAACGAGACAAGGATGCCCACTCTCCCCACTTTTATTCAACATAGTTCTAGAGGTCCTAGCCACGGCAATCAGACAAAACAAAGAAATAAAAGGCATCCAGATTGGTAAGGAAGAAGTCAAACTGTCCCTATTTGTAGATGACATGATATTGTACATAAAAAACCCTAAAGAATCCACTCCAAAACTACTAGATCTAATATCTGAATTCAGCAAAGTTGCGGAATACAAAATTAATACACAGAAATCTGTTGCATTCCTATACACTAATGGTGAACTAGCAGAAAGAGAAATCAGGAAAACAATTCCATTCACAACTGCATCCAAACAAATAAAATACCTAGGAATAAACCTAACCAAGGAAGTGAAAGACCTGTACCCTGAAAACTACAAGACACTCTTAAGAGAAATTAAAGAGGACACTAATAAATGGAAATTCATCCCATGCTCTTGGCTAGGAAGAATTACTATTGTCAAAATGGCCATCCTGCCTAAAGCAATCTACAGATTCAATGCAATCCCTATCAAAATACCAACAGCATTCTCCAATGAACTAGAGAAAATCATTCTAAAATTCATATGGAACCACAAAAGACCCCAAATAGCCAAAGCAATCCGGAGAAGGAAGAATAAAGCAGGGGGAATTACACTCCCTGACCTCATGCTCTACTACAAAGCCACAGGATTCAAGAAAATTTGGTACTGGCACAAGAACAGACCCATAGACCAGTGGAACAGAATAGAGAGCCCAGATATAAACCCTAGCATATATGGTCAATTAATATACAATAAAGGAGCCATGGATATACAGTGGGGAAATGACAACCTCTTCAACAGCTGGTGTTGGCAAAACTGGACAGCTACATGTAAGAGAATGAAACTGGATTACTGTCTAATCCCATACACAAAAGTAAACTGAAAATGGATCAAAGACCTGAATGTAAGTCATGAAACCATAAAACTCTTAGAAAAAAACAGGCAAAAATCTCTTGGACATAAACAGGAGCAACTTCTTCATGAACATATCTCCCCAGGCAAGGGGAAAAAAAGCAAATATGAACAAGTGGGACTATTTCAAACTAAAAAGCTCTGTACAGCAAAGGACACCATCAATAGAACAAAAAGACATCCTACAGTATGGGAGAATATATTCATAAATGACATATCCGATAAGGGGTTGACATCCAAATTATATAAAGAGCTCATGCACCTCAACAAACAAAAAGCAAATAAGCCAATTAAAAAATGGGCAGAGGATCTGAACAGAAACTTCTCCAAAGAAGAAATTTGATGGCCAACAGGCACATGAATCGCTAATCATTAGAGAAATGCAAATTAAAAGCACAATGAGATATCACCTCACACCAGTGAGGATGGCCAACATCCAAAACACAAACAATAACAAATGTTGGCGAGGATGTGGAGAAAGGGGAACCCTCCTACACTGCTGGTGGGAATGTAAACTAGTTCAACCATTATGCAAAGTAGTATGGAGGTTCCTCAAAGAACTCAAAATAGAAATACCATTTGACCCAGGAATTCCCCTCCTAGGAATTTACCCTAAGAATGCAGCAGCCCAATTTGAAAAAGATATATGCACCCCTATGTTTATCGCAGCACTATTTACAATAGCCAAGAAATGGAAGCAACCTAAGTGTCCATCAGTAGATGAATGGATAAAGAAGATGTGGTACATATACACAATGGAATATATATATTCAGCCATAAGAAGAAAACAAATCCTACCATTTGCAACAACATGGATGGAGGTAGAGGGTATTATGCTCAGTGAAATAAGCCAGGTGGAGAAAGACAAGTATCAAATGATTTCACTCATATGTGGAATATAAGAACAAAGAAAAAGCTGAAGGAACAAAACAACAGCAGACTCACGAACCCAAGAATGGACTAACAATTACCAAAGGGAAGGGGACTGGGGAAGATGGGTGGGAAGGGAGGGATAAGGGGGGAAAAGGGGCATTACGATTAGCAGACATAATGTAGCAGCGGGGGGCATAGAGGGAAGGCAGTATAACACAGAGACTACAAGTATTGATTCTATAGCATCTTACTACACTGATGGACAGTGACTGCAATGGGGTATGTGGTGGGGACTTGATAATACGGGGAGTCTAGTAACTATAATGTTGCTCATGTAATTGTACATTAATAATACCAAAATTTTTAAAAAATTAAAAAAAAATCCACAGGGACACAGGCAGAGTCAACACTGTTGGCCTGATCCAGTTTTATGCTAAGTGGTGAGCTTGTGGATGTTTTATTATCATACTTAATAATTTATGCTACATCTATTCTTGGGATCAAGAGGCCATCTGGACCATTCTCTGAATGGATCAGGGATTGCATTGAATTTTTCTATTTTAATCCCAAACTATTTGGAACAACTCAGAGCTATTGAACTCTGGCTTAACCCTGAGGTCTGGAGATTCCAATGCTGTGTGCACTCTTACTTTAATGAACTTGGTTTCTTTACCCTGAAGAAACAGCCCTGCCTCCTGGACCAGCCAGGAGGGCTGGATGATGATGAGGAAAATGGTAAAGAGAGCAAACACTCATGTAGCATGACCATTATAATAATAAATAGCAAAGACTTACACCGCACTTTGCCCCAAGTTCTCTTCTAAATGCTTTACCTATATTAACTCCTTTAATCTCACAACCTTATGATATAGGCACTATTATCATTGCTATTTTGTAGATGAACACACTGAGAAGCCAGGTAACTTGTCCAAAGTCATGCACCTAATAAGCGGCAGAGCAAGGACTTGAACGCACCTGCCCACTAAGTCACTGCCTCCTGAGGAGTTAGCCACCAGCCATGGCCACTCTACAGAGCCTGTCACTGAGCATCCTCGGGTACACAGTAGACAATTACCTGACTGCAAGTCTTTGCAGATATGGCTTTTTTCTTCCCACGAAAATATGGTGGTCACTTCTACCTGCCTGCATTCGCATCTCTACTTCCCGCCCCCCACTCCCCGCCAACCCTGGGGCCCTTTGATGTAGGTTCTCCAGTCTGGCTAAGGCTGCCTCTGAGCTCCTGATGAGATGCCCATAGGCCTGAACACTTACCCAAAACCCATGTGTCCTGGCCTTGCCTACCCACCTATATCAGATATCTCTGGGGCACCATGGAAGTATTTCTCAGTCTTCATAATCTTATTTGGAAGGATTTTGTCTAGACATATCTTACATTATCAGGAAGTGATACAACCTTTCAACCCAGGCTAGATTTTCTCAGTGCTGGGCATGACAGCTGATAATTTCAAAGCAGGCACCTCAAGCCAAAAGAAGGTAAATATCATTAGTATTCTACATTGCTATGAAAGTTCTAGAATTACAGAATAGGTTTTCATTCTGAAAGAGCCCACACCATGGCACAGTTGGATTTCTTCAGCAGGTATGCCCTCCTCACAGAGTTTGCAGACCACTAATGAGATGAGAGGGGGAGCCTTCCTACCTGCCGCGTGAGTTGCACCAGCAGCTCTGAGCCCGTTTGGGCAGACCCTGGGAGTGTGGCTGGTACAGCCAGGTGAGCAAGGGAATGGGTGCTTCTGCACCACTGTTTTAGAGACCATCTGCCTTTCAGAACTTGAGTTGGCATGATAGAACTTTACCCCCCAAAAAGCCTCATTCTCAATATAGTTTCTCCAAGTAGCATGCTTTATTTTTCCCCTGAAGTCTATGTGTCAAAACAGTTCAGCTCTTGCAGAAGATGAGAGAAAGAGCTGAGCCATGCAACCTCTGCTGAGTCAGTCGGTTCTTGGACCTACTGGTACTCCTAGGCTGGGAAATATTCCATGTCCTTAAAGCCCCAGAACTGGCATCCCTCCAGCACGCTTCCCAGGAGTGGGGTAGGGGCACTGATGGGCCATGGCTTTTGGTTGTACTTGACATGATTTCGGAAGGCACTGAACTGCCATTAAAAAGCCTTACATTACATGGTGAGAAAGTTATTTCCCCTTTCAATTTTTCCTTGATTCTTAAATGTAGGTAGAGCAAGACTCTTATCTGAGTCTGGAATATCCTTAACACTCTAATACTTGTTAATTTCTCCCTCTGTAACTAAGAGCAGGCCTCAGGCAACTGGAGCAGCTGGAAATTTTCATTATATTTATTTTTATGGTTACTTTCTATTTAGGGCAGACAGTCTTGGTTTTTCATTTACCATAGTGATATATCTCCTTTCTAAACGTTGAGTCTTAAAAAGTAAATTTTTTAAAATGTGAATTATATACTGAGTCCTCAAATGATGCCAGTTGATGTGGACCCAGGGACCACCGCTTGAGAATGACTGCCAGGTACATTGAATGGCTTCACCTAATACTCTCCTGAGCAGCCTGAAAGGTGCTAATGCCTGGACCTCAACCCAGACCACGTAAATCGGACTCGGGGCCCGGCATGAATATATAACTAAAACATCCCAGGCGTGTCCAGCGTGGAACCAAGGCAGAGAGCACAGCCACCATCGGCCCCTCTGCGGGGGCCGCGTCTGTACTGCCCTCCCACCCCCGCCCATCTCCACTGCATCTTCCTCTCCTTTCTCTCTGCCTCTTGCCCTTCTCTTCCACCGCCACTTGTCTTGCTCTTCTTTCCCCTTTGCTAGCTTCCCCTCTTCCTGCCTCCGTGTTCGTGATGCTCTGCAGCCCTGCTTCCTCGCCCCAGCCATTGCTGGCACACCCAGTTGCAGCCACATTAGAAAATTTCCACCCCATAGTAGTCATGGCCTTTGCTTGCCGGCTCATAAGCTGTCAGTCCAGTTCTGAACATCTAAGCCTTTGGGGTTGTGTTCTCAGCCAGGAACTTGTATTGACAACAGCAATGACAACCATCACTGGGCTTTTACTGTGTGCCTACCACCGTTCTAAGCACTTTACAGGTATGAACCTATATAATCCTCTCAGGGAGGTAAGATTTTTCAGGTGAAGATACTGAGGCACGGAGCGCTTAACTATCTCGCATGGGGTCACACAACCATGAAGTGGCAGAGCCAGAATTCAAACACGGGCAGCCTGGCCCAGAGCCCACGTTCTGAGCTGAGTGGGTGGGACCCCACTGGCTGCTCCCAGCCCTGATCCGCGGGTCCCAGCATGAGGTGAGCTGCACATCCGTGGGCTCCCCTCCACTGCAGTAAGAAATTGGAATTTGGACCCACTGTCTACTGCAATGACGTTAGGAATTGGTAACTCTTTTTATTTTCAACTTAAATGATAGTATCTCAATAGGAAGCCCAAAGCTTTAAATCCCATCAAGATTTTAACTCATCACTATTCAGAAGAGATCAGCGTTAAATGAGTCTGTGTGTGCTAGCTGTCAGGCCTATAAATTGACAACAAAAAGGCCCAGACCCGCAATCATGCTGCAGCTGGCAGAAGGAGCTCTTGGCAGCCGGATGGTTCCTCATTAGTTTATCTGGGATGCAGCCTTGGTGTTAGACACTCTGGGGCATTTTCTGCCTTTTAAAGAGTATCTGATTCTCATTTCACTGCTTAATTGGAGAGAGACCTTTTGGCCTCTTCCCATTCCTTGTGGGAGAGGAATTTTTTATGCTCAAATTTTTCATCTGATATTTGGATTGCTGTTTCAGGAGACTAGACCTTGTGCATTGCATTAAAAACCTTCTGCGTGAGCTTGGGGGAATTCTGTAGGGGCCAGGTCCCTCGGAGACTTCCTGCCTCCTTGAAGATTTTAAAATTGAGGACAGTGGGGATGAGTCCAAACATTCTGCCTAGGGTATAGTAAGCACTCGCATCATGGATTTTTTTTTCCCTCCATTTTCCAAGCCACCAACTGTATAAGGCACTTTATATACATTATTTCATTTAATTTTCCCAACAGCCCTGTACCACTAGAAATACACCCCTGTCCTTTTTTGTAGAGGAAGAAACAGAATCTCATGAACTTAAGTTTCCCAGTGCTTGGCATTATGCGCTGGAGGCAGGATTTGAAAGCCGTTCTGCTGAGATGCAAAACCCATGCTTGCTTACTTGCTTATGCTCTATCCACTTCCAACTGGATGGAGTTTGATATTATGGGGAAAAAAATCCTTGGAAGGCCTAATGAGTATGAGGACCATATGCCAGCTTCTCTGCGGCTGATAGATCAGAGCCAGCCCATTCCCTGCTCAGCCCATATAAATATGGTCCCATCTGTCATCTGCCTCTGCTAAGAACTCCAGGCAAGGTGGATATAAGGCTGTGGGCCAGTGGGCATGAGCCCTGGGTCCCCAGCCTTGGGGGGGCAGTGCTCACCTGTGACTTCTGCTCTGAGCAGGATCTTCAGCACCTTCCATCCCCTTACTCTATCCCTGCCCACTCCCACACCTTCTTCTAAAATTCTTCTAAATTCTAACAGTCAGACTCAGCTGATGGTCCATAGTGATAGGCTAGAACAGTGGTTCTCCAACCTTCTGTGCATCCAAGTCACCTGGAGGCTTAGTAAACAAAGACCCCTGGATCTGCCCTCAGAGTTCTGACTCAGTTGGTGATGCCCATGCTGGTGGCCCAGGGGTCACACAGGAGAGCCACAGGGATAGAGAGCCCGGTCCCAGTTTTATGTGCACCCACAGTGTCTGGCTCATTAGGGGCCCTGATGAGGGGAAAGCTCAGCCATGGGATGAAGAAGATGGCAAGCGAGACACTGGGTAAGGCGGCCTCAGGCTTTGTCCCTTGTTATCACAGTGATAGATCATGGCCTGTCTCACTTATACACTGTGCCTTTAGCCACTCTCACTGCTTTATTCTCTGCCTAACTCCAAGAGTGCCTCCCTCGGGGGGTGAAATGGCCTTGCCTCCTAAGTATTTTGGATTGCTGTATGAGTACTTCCCGAGCTAGAATGTGCATTGGAATCACCTGGGGCGTTTGTTAAAGTGAGACTTCTGGAATAAAGAGAATTTGGGGGTGGGGTCTGTGATTCTGCATGTCTGATGAGTGTCCAGGTGACACCCAGGTGGTGAGGGTACATCAACCTGCACCATTCGCCCCAAGGCCGTGGTGCCCCTGTGGAGCATTTTCTGCATTACAACTGTTTGCACCAGTGGCTCTTGCCCCTGCCTCACAGGAGATTCACCTGGGGAGCTTTAAAAACTTGGGCCACACCCATCAGGGTTTCTAATTCAGTTGTGAGCATTGGGATTTTTAAATGCCCTCTCAAGTGATTTCCATTGTACAGGTTGGAAATCATTGGCCTTTAGAAAGAAGAGAGATGACTCCTTCTAGGAGCGTAAGCAATGCCATGGACTGGGTCAGCCTGTTGCCAAGAGGGAGGTGCCCCAATTCCTGGGGAGAAGGGCTGGAAGCAGCCCCCGGGAAGCTCACGAACATGCAGATTCTGCTTCAGCAGGTTTGGGGAGGGACACCTCTAACAGGTGCCCAGGAGTCACCGGCGCTACCAGTCCAGGCTGATGCGGAGCCCCAAGGCTTGCCCACAGCGGCCCCTATGATGCCCATTATCCGTAGCAGAGGTTTAGTGCTTTGCTTTTCCCATGGAAGATCAGGGACTTTTGGCCTCCTGTCCCCTCCCTTTAAACGCCATCGTGAAGTCACTTGCCTTCAGCTCAGCCTTGTCACAGGATACGACTGGACAACACCAGTCCATTCTCTTTCTATAACATTTGATCTTTCTTTTGTCTTCACAGTGCGAGATGCAAAAAATCTAATCCCTATGGATCCAAATGGGCTTTCAGATCCTTACGTGAAGCTGAAACTTATTCCTGATCCCAAGAATGAAAGCAAACAAAAAACCAAAACCATCCGTTCCACGCTGAACCCCCAGTGGAATGAGGCCTTTACGTTGTGAGTTTTCTCTTCTCTTCCCAATTGAGCCCCTCCCTACACACCACAGAAGTGCCCATCTCATTATTAGAGACAATGAGGTGGGTTTGTTATAAACTCCTGAGACTTTCTCGGACTACTGCGAAAAGGTAGCTTTTATCACTCCTGGTTGATGGGTGGTAACTTGGTTTTACCAAGAGTTACGTAATGCAGGTCCCAAATTATTATCAATACCTACTGTGTACAAAAAATTCTCTTATGTTAATGATGATATAAAAATATGTAAAGTGTGTCCCACCTCTTGCTGGACTTAGGTTTTTTGAGGGTTAGGAGAGGGTAAGGTAAGAATTCAGTAATTTTTGAAACACAGAATACGTGAGTAACATGGAGGGCACTGTTGCCACTGAATGGGAAGATCACACTTCCCTTTCAACAGGGAAGACTTCCTGGAAGAGGGGACATTTAAAGTGGGGCACAAAGGAGTGCCAGGATTTTGGAGGTGGAGATGGCAGAAGGGAAAGAAGGAAAGAGGTAATGGGAGGAGGGGATGGCATAAAAAATAGGGCTGAGGAAGCACTGGCTGCCACTGAGCATACGTAGGTGGTCCTCTTTGCAGACTAGGACACAGAAACCGGTTGATCTGGATAGCCAGAAAGGTAGCGCTGTGCCATTTAGAATAGACATTGGCAAGCTTTGCTGTGTAAAGGACTACATAGTAAATAGATTTTATGTGTCATATAGTCTCTGTCGCAGCTACATAACTCTGCTGTTGTAGAATCAAACCAGGCATAGACAATATGTAAACAAATGGCCATGGCTGTGTTCCAATAAAACTTTATTTACAGAAACAACCAGTGGGCCAAATTTGGCCCATAGGTTATAGTTTCCTAACCCCTAGTCTAGAGCTCTGGTTGCCAGGGGGCTGGTACTTTGTTGGCAATGGGGAGTCACAGGAAGAGAATTGAATATACTATTTTTTTTTATCACAGGCTCAGATCATGAGCATGTAGTGTCTCCCAAGATGATCAAGATGACCTGTGCATGTGTGCATTCTTTTGTAGCAAATTAAAACCTTCGGATAAAGACCGACGACTGTCTGTAGAAATCTGGGACTGGGATAGAACCACCAGGAATGACTTTATGGGATCCCTCTCCTTTGGAGTTTCGGAGCTGATGAAGATGCCAGCCAGCGGATGGTGAGGAAGCCCCTGAGGCTATATATGTCCATGTCAACCAAGGGTTAATAGTCTAAAACATTAGTGCATTTAGAGATTCAGAAAACATGCTGGTTTAAGTCTATAATGACCGTTGACTATGAAGTCATATGGCTATGGTCTCTGCATAGGATGCTCTCAGAAACCAGACTAGAGGAGCAAAGCTGCTGAACCTGGGCCGATGCCCACATGGCACTCCTAACTGTCCTTCTCTCCCACGTCTCTGAAAGGTACAAGTTGCTTAACCAAGAAGAAGGTGAGTACTACAATGTACCCATTCCAGAAGGGGATGAAGAAGGAAACATGGAGCTCCGGCAGAAATTCGAGGTGAGGATACCAGGAAAGTCATCGGCATCACTTTTCCTTTTAGAAAGTTTAACTTCAGGAAGGGCCAGATTTTTCTGTGGTCACACTGCTGAAAGGCAAAAAGTAATTTAAATGTTAATCCTTTTCTTTCTTTAAAACCATAAACATTGAGTAATCACCTTCCTTTGCAAGCCGCTGACATTCTATCATCCTTTAGAGAGTGGAAATTGGAGCTACCCCCGAAATAAGTGTGCTTGATTTCTGCATAAGAAATTGGTTTGCCCAACGGTAGGAAGACAGGCAAGGTCCTGAGAGCAGTGTTCTCATTAGAAAGGAGGGCTGTGCTCCTTCACATGGCAGGAGGTCATTATGGCCTTAACTCTGAAGGTGGTTTGGGTCTGATTAAGCTGCCATGCGAGCATCTTAATGTCTGCTCCAGAGCTTCAGAAAAGGCCAGCGCTTTCTCTCCTCCTCACTGGGTGTCTGTGTTCACCTTCCGTCCCAGATTCATTGTCTTCTTTCTCCCTCCTTTTCTGGTGTCTCTCTCTCCTCTTTGCTTCTCTGTTTCCCTTCTGCCCTCTGTCTATACCTTTCTACGTAACCAGACATCTCAGCCTCTAATGAACATTGTTTTCTCTAAGCACCCCCACTATGTTCTAGATCACAACTTTTAATTTTTTCTATCTCTCTAATCACTTGCATTTTGGCTGTTTGAGGGATTCATCCAGTAGTTGTTTCAGTCTATGTGAGTAATTAATTCTTTTTCTAATCTTCTTTAGGCTAACTAGGATTCCCCAGAATTCCCCTACCCTAAAGAAATACACATGTACACTCGTGTATGTGTGCATACATGCAGAACAGTTCCTGAAATATTGGCTCTAATGGGGCCCTGATGGTCTTGTTTTTCTCCTGCTGTTCTCTTCTTCCAAATAAAATTTTGTTCCAAAGAAACATGTAGGTCAGACCCAAATGAATTAATTCCATGGTTGTAAAACATAAAAATGTTCAGAGTGTTTGTGTTATACTGATATTTGTTTAAAGAAGATGTTGATGGCAAACACTTAAGGCCAGAGGCTGTGAGCCTGGATGCCCTCAGGAGCACAAAGGAATGAAATGAATTAGTGATAACGTAAGCAAGTTCAGTTTTGATGAGATAGTAGGGAGCAGTGGGGCCTGGGGTTAACTGGTGAACATAGACCCACTGCTATTCACCAGTTGATCATTGCCACACACAAATAAGGGTCCTGTGCTGCCAGATCTTCTGGTTCTTCAAAAAAGATTAAAAATCCAGATCTTTATATGACTTATTCTGGCTTTTTTTTTATATTGGCACTAATTAAAACTTAGAACTCTGTGTAGGTCAAATATATCTATTGCTTTAGACAAAGCTAGGATTCAGCTACCTTGCAATCTCTGCTCTTAAAAAATGTAAGAAAAAAATAGGAAAGACAATAATATACACGCACACATATACATACATATATAAACACACATAATGCATATGAAGTTCTTTCTAAAGAAGCCTTATATTTAGATAGGCATTCAGGCACAAGGATGCAAGTTGGGGTTTTAGGTAATCTCAGATATCTACGCCAGTCATCGCTATTTTTATATTTATTTTTTCCTTCACTTGCTTCCCCACAGCTGAAGGATAGGCACCCCATCCCCAGTGTCCTACCACCTCCATGAGGGATGAGTCCTTCCAGAGGGAGTTGGAATACTGAGTGCCAGCATTACTCAGATGTCCCAGGCAGAGGAGAGAGCTGAGGAGCTAAGAAGGACCTTACTGAATTCCATGCCATAGTCTAGGTCCTCAGCCATCGGCGGTCAGACACCGCTGGCACAGAACACATGTGAGGGAGGAGCAGTGTTGGGGCATCATGATGGCGCCACTCTTGGAAGTGAGACTTAGCTTTGCTGATGGAGAATTATTGACCCACTTTTGTATTGTTCATTTCCTTGGCTTCCTGATGAGTAACCTTCCTGTTTTTCTGGGCAGTGAGTCCAGCTTTTTATAAAGGTCAGAGTTTCAAACTCAAAAAAAAAAAAGAAAAACAGGTCAGAGGGCTTGGGGCTGGAAGTGCCCCATCTCTCTCCGGAGGCTGGTTAGAGGCCTTGTGGGTGTAGGGCTATTACTGTTCCCCCTCTTGGCAGGGCCACGCCCTTCACAGTGGACCACTGGCCCCAGGGCAGGTGACATCGGGGAGAGGTGACCTTAGCACAGCTTCATGGCGGGACTGAGCCTCTGCTGACCAGCTTACTGAGCTCTGTGCTCAGAACACCTGTATGAACTACACCACAACTTTTTTTAAAACCTCTGTCAGCTCTCTGAGCTTTCCTAGATTTCATGGGAGTATTTTAGCTCCTTAGAGCATTTGTAAAACACAACTGCAAGAGACTGGGCAGAAAGCCGCTAGATGATGGTGTTAAAAAGCTGCTCAGAAGTTTGTAACAGTGTCATCCTACATTTTAAATGGAATGTTCAGATCTGATTTAGGCAGGGGTTCAATCATCTAACGGTGTTTTGGTGAGGTCTGTAAATGTGAAAGTTGCAATATTTCCCCAGACTGTTAGGAAACAGTGTGCCAGAGCAGAAAGGCCGTGTCCACATTTGAGCAGCCTCGGGTGGCAACCGCCTTTCCCAAACAGGGTACCAGTTGGCAGCAGGGTGCAATTTGGGGAACTGCCTTAACCGCCACCCCCTTTCCTCCCTCTCGGTTCGCAGCCCTAGTACCATCGCTTCCCAGTTTCCGCAGACCCTCTCGGTACGCTTCTCTCCATGTGATCGCCATCCCGGCCTGCTTTCCATCATTTTCCATCCTTTTCCCACTCCCGCTCTTCATAGATACTTTCCTGCCCTCTGGTAACAGTCGGATTCAGCCAAGTGCCTTTATTTTTTTTTTTTATTTAAAGTTCAGTGGTGAATCAGGATTGGATGAAACATAACATGATCGTTAGTCCTTTTAGGAACAAGCATGATTCCATGGGATTGTGCATCTAGTTAACAGGGTGATTCTTTCCAGATCCAGCTATTTTTCTAGAAAGAGTTAACTAAATGCGGTGTTCGAATCCTTCCCCAGAAATCAAAAGCTATTCAGTCTCGTGAACGAAAAATCAAAACAAATGAGCATTTACGGCTCTCCCACTGCATAGTCCAACTTCTGATAATAACATGGAAAAAAATCTCAGATCTATTCTTGCATCTAGAATCTTGGCAAACAAAATGATCAGTGAGTGAAACTCTTAGGAGCCACAGGGAATCCGGGATGGTTGTGAATTACCTTACCCTGTGACGCATTGTCCCACCAGAGCAGGTCATTGGCCTAAAAGACCAGAATCACGTCCTCCATATTCATGAATACAGTGCATCTGTGGGCCTTTAACCTTTGTCTTCAAGTAAAGTCACGTGGTCCCTGATTCACAAACATGAAGTATGTATTTGCTCACATGTTCAATAATAATGTTGCAGCAGCGAATAAAGTAAACAGTCCCTCCTGTTTGTGGAGCTTATGTTCTGTACCTGTAGGCCCTGCATGAAATCTTTTTGGGATTGAGGCAGGAAGCTTATTGAGAAATAAACATACAACCCCTTGTGCTGGTCAGCAGTTGCCCTGGACCTCCCCTTGCTGTTGAGGACATCCAGGATTTCTTCCTGCCACGTTTGGACCCCACGCCCCAGCATGTGGCTGTTAGCCAGAGTCAGGGAACAGAGAAAAGGGTCTGCCTTCCCTTAGAGGTAGGCCAGAGGATGGTTTAGCCTTTTGCTCAGCAAACTTTCTGTAAAGGGTCACTTAATAAATGTTTTAGGTTTTGCAGGCCAATAGGGTCTGTGTCACAACCGCTTGACTCTGTCTTTATAGCACAAAGCAGCCACCAACAAGATGTAAACAAATGCACATGGTTCTGTTTTAATAAAACATTATTTACAAAGCCAGGTGGCAGACCCATGTTTGGCCTGTGAGCCATAGTTTACCAACCCCTGGTTTAGCCCCTGGATTCTAGAATCAAATACTGGTTCTGCCAACCCCATGACCTCCCTGTGCATGTCCTTCACTCTTAAATGGGAATAATAGCAGTATTTCCTTAATAGTTTTGTTTTAAAGATTAAATTAAGCAGTCAATAGAAAAGTCCTAAAAGCCTGCTGATTATACAAATGTTAGTGCTATCATCATCCCCAATATGTCTCATTGCAGAAATCGGGTTATAGAGGGCCCTGTTTTTTAACTTCCTGAGCTCCCCCGAAAAAGAATGAATCTGCATGCTGAAATCGTGCTCCAAATAGTGGGCATGTTCTATGCCCTGTTGTCCACCCATATTAGGAAATAGAGGCATTTGTGAAAACTCTATCACCATTTATAACATTGTTTATATGGAAAAATATATCTTCATTTACCTTGAGATGGATTTCCGGAACATAATGTGTTTGTAAATTGGAAACTCAGTGTAACTGGCCATGGATCAGATAATCTGGACGAAACAGGGTTTCAGTGACTATCGGGAGCAAACAGACGCTCACACTGAGGAGTCCGCCTGCACTCACACTTCTCAGGGCTGCGGCTTGGTTAAGGGCCCTCACTGGAGAATCAGAAGTGAACACCTCTGGAAGGTGTTTGATATAAACCACACCACACTTGTACACAAGCAGTACGAACATAAGGATAGCCGCACCTAATGATTTGTTAACAACAGAAAGGACACATGGACTTAACTGGTCCCATTCACAGGGAAGCCCGGTATTTCTGTTGGTGTCATGTTGCTATTTTTATCTTTTATACAATCTGGGATCTGAGTCATTCACATCTTGAGCTATGCCTAGGGACTTACGCATGGCATTCAGCTTTCCAATTGGAAGAAAAGTATCTTCTGACCACCTTTTCCTCATTTAAAACAGCTCCAGAACTGACTGTCATTTGTCTTATCCATTTGCATGGCTGCTGGCGAGCTGGGGCATTTTTGTGTTGTGTTTATCAGTCAGTAGATTCTTCCCCTGAGCCGTTTGGGCCACATCTACCTCCAGAGCTGGAGTTGTCCTAGGATCAAGGAAACGGGAGGAGAATGGTGAGGTGACCCAGGACCAGCTGCTTCCCTTCCCAGGTCGGATCTCTGCCCCGGCCACCCTCCTCCTCCTCAGTGCAGGGTCTTTCCTGGCTTCAGGCAATTTATTCTAACCGAGACCTTCTTCCCCACTCCTGCCGTCCATGGAGAAATGGAGGCAGAAGGGCTGATGACCTGGACCCGGCTCCCTCTGGCCAACAGCACCGGCGTCGATGGACACTCACATCTCCCCTCTTTACATTCTGTATTTTAATATCTAACGAAATAAAACCTAAATTCTCTTGTTTTGTTCCAGCATCGTAATCACCACTTCTGATTTGTATTTTGATGACTTTTAGCCACAAATGGACTTTAAATGAATCCATCTCTACCTATGGACTTGCTTTTGTCCTCCACATGTTGTTAGCAGTTCTTGGAGGTTCTGGTATTAAAAGCTCAAGGAGCTTTCCTTAAATGAGGTTACAGCATTCTCTCCTCCCTGATTGTAGAGGCTCTTCATTGGTCTCATCATTTGTTTTAGATAATTTAAAAGCTAGAACAAAGCAAGAAGCTAAAAGCACCTGAGCCTTTTTTTCTATTCTTGCCACCACTGTTCCTCCACTCTAGGATAAGTTAAAATCTAATATTAAAAAAAAAAAGTTGTAAAGCAAAAACACACATTCATAGCAGAATTAAGGCAGCTAGGAGGCAGCATGCTTTGAGCTTTGTCTACAGTGGAATATTTCTGTTGTCAGAAAATAATGGGAAGTCACGTCCCATTAGAAAGCTGGTAGATGATGTGTCATAAACACTCTTTGGAGTATCAGGATTCAAGAAAACAAGATGAATATATTTAAATTGCAGTGTGGCTTGAAACCTGTGTGAGCTCTCTCTAGGGAAATACATGTAAAGTTCTATAAAGAGAGAGATTATGATCAGGTGTGAAATACAGCAAGCGCTCTTGTGGTGAGGTCGCGACTACCCCCTCCCACCCTGTCCCATCCTGAGGGCAGGAGGTGCGATGTGGCTGGGTTCAAATCCTGCCTCGTCTACATCCCAGTTGTGAATATGGGCAAGTTACTCAAAGTTTCAGTGTGGTATTCTAGACAGAATAAACAGTTTGGAATAGTTACCGTGGTTTCACATCCTGGCTCTACCACTTACTAGCAGCAACCGTGAGTATGTTTCTTAAGCTCTCTGGTGTTTAGTCAGCTTGTTTATGAAATGGGGATGATAATAAGATCTACTGCATGGGATTGCTATGAGGATTAAATCGGTTCAATTTTTTAAGTTGCTTAACCTAGTGTATAGTAAGTGCTCCACATTAGCTATGACTATCTTTTCACTTTTATCATTGCTGATTATATAAAATAGACTTACGCAGATTTGGAGCCCACATTTATGAAAACTTACAACCTGAGACTATATTTATATAAGCAAAAAAGGAGCTACTGGGAAGCAACAGCTCTTCAGAACCCTCTTTTGGGAAATTATGTCTAGGAATCAGTCCTGAGAGCAGCCCCACGGATTGATTGTTCCAACATTCACAGCTTCTAGAGCCTGACGCTTACCTCTAATCCTCCTGTCTTGATGCTACTTTCAGCAGACAGGCTTCTCAATCCCTGTGTGCTTGGGGCTCGGTTTCCCATGGCACATGGCACACAGGAGACATTTCGAGGTTGTTTGAACTTGAATCCTTACCTGATTGGTGGCTCGGCCCCTCTGTGGGGCCTGCCCTCTGACGGATGCCATCCTTGGCTAGACTGTGCATGCGACACCTGTGCTCTGCCCCAGACCCTCAAGTTGGCCCACATGATACTTCTCATTCCCTCCCCCCATCACAGACCATCATTTCCTTCAACTGACTTACCATACCCCCCCACCCGGCCTTTCCCTTCAGATGGTCGAGGAAGGCCGGAAGTTCTTCTACCCACTGGATTGGTTGGCCCACAGGAAACAAGCCTGTCATCTCTGGTGGTCTGAGTACATAGTCTAAATATTTATATAATCCTAAATTCCAAAGAGCAAATAGCTGTGTGCTCCCTGACCTTGAAAATTTTCTGGGGCTGCACTGTCCAATTCAGTAGCCATTGGTCACAGGTGTCTACTAAACATACAAAATGTGGTCAGTCTGAATATAGACGTGTTATAAGCATGAAATACACACTGGATTTCAGAGACTCAGTACAAAGAATTTTAAATATCTCATAATTTTTATATTGTATGTTGAAGTTTTTTGGATATATTGAGTTATATATTTAACAAAGCTATTATATTTTATGTGGTATTCTTTTATATATTAGTATTAAACATTTTTGAAGTTAATTTCACCTGTTTTTAATGAGGTTACTAGAAAAGTTAAAATTATGTATGTATTATATCTCTGTTGGACAGGGTTACTCTAGAACATTCCTCCCAATGAAGAAAAATAGTTTGCTGGAGTGTAGGGACCGAAATGCAAAACCCATGACTTGCTAATATATTTTTCCTGGACTTATAAATCATGCATTTCTATGAAAGCTGGATTTCAGAAAGTGGATTCTCCCAAGATTCTGGGCATGTCACTGCCTCAGATAAGAATGTTTTTTTGCATGGCTAAATAACTATATTAAAGATGAGTATGTAACAAAGCTGGGATAATATTTGAGTTACCTAGTAACTTAGTAATACACATTTTTATTAATAGTCCAAGAAGTCACGATGAAATCAATATATTGAGATTTTTCTGACTAGTTGGAAAGCTATGAGCAGAAGGTCAGAGGTCCCTGGCCCTGCCTTCTAGACAAAGTTGTTCTACCTCTCAGACTATAGTAAGTGTGTCACCTAATAGCAGTGAACCCATGATATACATTAATTTTCACAAATTTTGGAAATAGATGACACCAATTTCATGATGTCGTGAAATATTCATGGCTGAAATATTTGAAAGACTTGAATAGATTCTACAAAATATTCATTGGTCAGAATCTAAAGCTGGATTAGTAATGGCTTCTGTCAAAATAATAATATATCATGTCCACGTATTCACAGTTTTTATATTTGTGACCATTCAGAACCATATCAGGGTCTAACCCAAAAGAAGCCAAAGTAAAATTGACTGCTATGGTCTGTTAGAATAGCTGCTGTGGGGTTGGTTGGAGATAGGATTCCAGAAACTTCCAGAGTATCACCCTGGAGACTCTACAGCCTGAGGATGAGATGTATCTTTTTTTTTTATTCCAGGCAAACATTTTGAAATTATCCCTATTACTGATTAACAAATTAACGTGATCTAATTACTATTACAGTTACGATACTCAAATTGTACGATACAGTTATGTCCAAACAGAGACATAAACAAGTCTCTGTTGCTAGGTTATATGCGGAAAGAGCAGGCAAGCACTTTTCTCTTTACTGTTGTTGAAATTGGGTGTTCCAGAAGCCTCTATTCTCTTTGAAGACTTTATCTAATTCAGAATTTTTCTTCTCCGGATGGGGAAGAAAAAGAAATAGTTCATTGGATATCCTCAGATAAATTGCAGCTATTTGTTGATGTAATCAGGCTGGCTATTGTTACTATGGAAATCTGAGTACTTTCCAAAGACCTTTTGGACACCAAACAGATCTGTGTGCCCCAATATAGATTCTTTTTTTTGGTCCTCAAATAGCTTACTTAATTACTTTCTGAATTGTGTGATATTAAGAGGGGGAAAAGTCTATAAAATGAGCATCAGATGAAAGAGAGATTTTAACCTTTGTACTTTAGCTCTTAGATGCCAAGCCTTAAACTGAAAAAGGACACGGTATAGTGTTAGAAATCATTTCACACATTCATTAGATCGTTGTCAATGGAGGTTAATGTTGCCACTCAACTAATCACCTCAAAGCTTCTGAAAGCAACTTTTCAGACTTTTTTATTAGGGTGCAAGGGAGGGTAAGTGCATTTACATTATAGTGCTGGCAACATATTTTCAGTTTATCTTATGGAAATACTTTGGCTGGGAAACCAAAAAAAGAGATTGTACATGTGGGCTGTCTGTTCCATCCTCATGGATTTCTGAAATGACACAAAAAGCCTTGTGTTTGTAGCTCTGGGGGTGGCTTTGTGGGTGGATGTTGCTGGTGGGATAAAGAGGGCAGGCCGAGTGTTAAGCATCAGAAGCAGCTATCCTCAGGTACCCAGGCCCTGGAACCCCCAGGTAGTTCCCTCTGTCACCAGGGAAGGTAGAGCCAATGTCCACTGGCATCTAAGCGTTGGCAGAGGTCTTTATGGTTCTATCTCAAACACCTAAGGAGTTAAGACCCCCTAAATGCAGTGCCTAGAATAAGGGTGACACACAGAAAGCTGCTTGCTCTTTTTCCCAAGGAACATGTCCTACAAAGAACTAGGATCGGCGGTCCCTAGAGAGGTCAGTCCCAAGGATTCTGAATTCCCTGGGTATCCTAAAAATCAAAGTGGTGACCACCCTAGTTGCTCCATGTCCTTGCAACTCCAAGTATGGTACAGGGGCCATCAGGATCTACATCATCTGGAAGCTTATTAAAAATGCAGAATCTCACACCCCAAAAGAGGCCCGGGGACCAGTGGCAGGGGTGCTCATGGGTTTATGATAGGTTTTGTTTTTGTTTTCTTGGATGAGGTCTCTGCCCTTTCAGACCATTGCCTTGATCTGCAAGGGATTGTGGCTTTTCCCAGCTCCTTAAACCAACCCTGGGGCTAGGGGGAGGAGGCACCAACTGTCACTGTTGAGGAACTCGATGAATTCGGTGGCTGTTGGGTCTTTAGCCCTGAACTGAGAACCAGTTAGTTAGCACTCTGGCAGCGGCTGCTGCCTGACATGTACCACCTGCACTCTGCCCAGAGGTGTTTGCTTCCTCATCTCCCACCCCGACATCAGGTGCAAGGTCGCAGATGGCCCCTCAGAGCTCTCCTACATGTGTAGAGGGAGAGGTGTTTGGGACATCTGGCTGAGGCACTTCATAAGCCTTTCTTTGATCTTCTTTTTTCAAACGGAGATTTGGGTGGTGTGTCATGTCAACTCATGGTGATTGTCTCTGCTAGAGGATTTTTTTCTGCCTACAGAAGCAGGTGACCTATTGCTAGTGGAAGTTGGACGTAGGACCCTTCTGAAGCCATGCCATGTACTTCTCAAGGCCTCTCAGCCAATCCAGAGTCCTCTGTACCTAGAGGTATTCAAAGATTGGGCAACTCTATAAGAAAGTGCAAGAGAAATGCCAGATTAAATTTCCTGTAAGGGTCTTTCCCGCACCAAGATTTCAATAAGGATGTTTTTTGCTATTGTTAGTTCTCTTTAATCTTGATGTGGATTAAGATCTCTAGCTGAAAATAGAGCTTTTGGAATTGGAATAAAATGGCCTGTTTGGAGAGCAATTATAAATAGATTTGTGATTACAGATTTGAAGGACCAGAATTATAAAATATAATAGAAGATAATCTATCCATACCTATTCAAAGAGATGTGAAATTCATGAATTGACCAGTTAGCTATCTTAGTAGACAAAGCCTTTCAAGTACAAAATATATTGTGTCTGTCTCTGATCTCCTCTCAGTTCAGGCTCAAGGATGTTGTGACCCTTTCAGGCTGTGGAATTTGGCTTCGAAAACCAGCCTCACTCCAGTTTTCTCCCAGAAGCTGATTCACATTCTGTGTGGACTTGTAGGATTCATCTCATGACTCCTTGTATAGAATCCTCTGTTCAGATGGTATCAACTTATTTTTCTCACATTAGTAGTGAGACAGTAAAGTCCAGTCGTGATGGTTTTTTAAGACTGAAGCTGAAAAGTGAAATGTATGCTGAAGAGCAAATACCTGGTTACCTGGCATTCAGTCAGCCAGAACCTGGTTAACCAGCTGCCCAACCAATTCATGTTTCACCGGTAATGGTGGGTTCTTCAGGAGACTGAAGCCTTCTGAATTCTCAAGAAAAAAATTTTGTTACACATAGTTTTAATAGTAAGTTTTGTTTTATTCTCATTTATTGATTAATGATGACCTGTGTATAAAATCATCAAGTAACTAGCTGTGTACCACCTCAAACACTTGATAACCAGATACGCCCTCACTCCATCATATGGACTGACTGAAAGCAAAAGAAACATACTTGGATGTAGTGGAGCTGTTCATGTGATGTCACATCTGGCCGCATAAATGCCGTGATAAAGAAGACAGGGAGGTCTAGGCTCCATGCTGTCTGACATTAGCCCTTTTACCACCCATGCAACAAGAGTTCATTCCTGCCCCGTCAAGGGCCACATCAAACCTGCAGCTGGCAAGCCCCTGGAGCGGTGGCCACCTGAAGGTCTGCCTGCCTTCTCTCCCTGACTTCCTGCTGTGTCCTAGACTGACAGTGTCCCCCGTGCTTTCTGGCCGCTCCGTAAACGGGACCTCTGCTGTGTTGTGCTCCATCTGTATCTTTCTCATGGTGTAACTGTTTTCCTGTGTGATCCGGCATTTCCCCTGCTAACCCGGCAGTGTTTCTCCCCCCATCTCTTACAGGGATGTCATGTCCACTTCTTAAAGGTAGTCCTTCCTCCACTCTGTCCCTTCCACCTTTCCTTCCACAAAAATGCCCACCCTGGTTTTCGTGGCTTCCAGGCCTGACCCTCGGTCATGCTCTCCACTCTTACGGATGCACTGTGTGCTCTGTGCCTACTGTGCCCCAGCCTGTGTGTTCCTGTCCCCGGGCCTCCAGCCCTCCAGGGAAGAGAAATGCTTCAGTATCGGTCACCCAGGCAGTATACCAGACTTCCCCACTCTTCAGATGAGGTTCATTTAAAATTTTACCAGGGAAATATTGAAATCCCCTATCGATGACTAAAGATAAGTTCAAGCCTGTTTTGAAAGCATCAAATGAACAGAAAGAGTGCATTTTTAAATTAAGACATGTTCCTGTCAATATATATCTAATCATGTGTTGACTCATTTGCAATTTTATATAGACATCTACATTAGCATGCAATCAATATGGTATACTTACACTACATGTGTGCATTTATATGGAAGGTGTAATACATCATGCTCTGAAATCATCAAATTTTTCTGATGTTCTTAATGCCTGGCTTAATACTGCTCACTGTATTTCATCGCTTTCATTTTTTAATTTTTTTCAAACTCACTTGTCATAACCTAATCAACCATTCTGTCCCCAAACTATCAAATGGAATTTTGCAACATGCATGTAAATTATTTCAAAAACCTACTCCATAGTCATTTCTGATAATGCCACTCTTTTTTGGGGAGTTGGCTAGTGTCATGTACCAGCTGTGTTCCCAATGTATTCCCTTTGTTAATTATTACAATCAGCTCTAGATAGTTACAGCAAATACATATTGGAACCAACTGGAAAATTTATAACCTCAAATACTTGGGTAAAGAATTTGTTATGGGGAAATGCCCTCCCCTACCCCTAAGCTGGAATCAATATATTACACTCTAAAGAACACCGTACTGAAGAAAACACCAAATAAACCATGTTCTTAAAGTTTCTCATCTCCAGAACTTGCATCTGACACTGCAGATTTGTCCTCCGAAGGGGCCTCAAGATTAGTGATCCAGGGTAGTTGGAAATGGGAAAGAAAAAAATATTCTTTGAGACTTCACAAGTCTTACAGAGTGTGGCAACCATCATATGTGAAAACTTCTGCCTTTCAACATTCCTCTTGTTGTTGCCCTTCTGTTGTTTGTTCTTTGAAACCCTGTCCCATGATGCAGCGTGTTCACTTTGGAGAAACATCTTCAGAAGTCGGCCACACTTGAATACACTGCGCCACCGAGCAATCTTTTCCCTCCGAGTCAAAGCATCCTGCATCCTCAGAGTAAGCAGACAGCTCTTGATCATTCCAGGATGTGGAGACAGCTCCTGCTGAGAAATAGCTACATCACATCATCTTACAGCCCTGCTCGTGCAGAGGAGTCCTGACGAAGTCACACTTGGGTCCTCAGATCCTACTTACAACCCAAACGTCTTTAGCCTGGGTGGCGTGACATGCCTGAGTGGTGTGGCGTTTTGTCTTTGTTGTAAGGTTGGATGCCTGGGTATTCCAGGGAGAAGTAATGTACATATTCAGGGGCCATATTCACAACGTGGAGGAAACTCTCAGTGCTGGCCCAAATCTCAGATGTGGCTGGAAAGGGAAATAAAGGAGTAAAAGAGGAAAGGATGAGGGCAAAGCATTTCCCTCCCTGGGCCCCTCCTGGCAGGTAAGCCCTGACTCCTCCCAACTCCAGTGAGGGGCTGGCGCCCTCTTGAGGATTCCCTCTCCCTGTGCCCTCACCTTGCCACTCCACACAGGCAGCGCGGCGCTTAGGCGCCAGGCGTCCGGGCCTGGGTCCCAGCTCCACCACCTCCAGCTGTCCAAATGGCCTTGGGCCACTCAGCTCATCTCTCTCTCGTCAGTTTGTCCTTCTTTACAATGGAGATGATAAAAATACCAACTTCATAGTGTTGGGAGGAGGATTCAATGAGCAAGTACAGATAACTGCCACTTTGTGAAAGTGTGTGTTACTCCACTTTGCTTTTACAAAAGACCTACGTTAGTACCTGTTTTCACTCAGCTAAGTAAACCCAGAGAGGATTTCCATTTTTACAAAGAAGGGTGAAAGCAAAAAGAACGGTTAGCCTGGGTTTTGCTGGGAGTCCTTACAGAGGTAGCGCGGCCCCTGAGCAGGGAGGGCGGCCCGGGAACCACACTCAGCATTAAGCTGCCAGAGCTTTGAACTGTGTCTGTGGGCCTCTGTGCCTCATCTCAACTTATTCTGTGCATCTGTTAGCAAGATGTGTCCTAAGGAATCAGAAAAGCCTAAGAGAGGTTATTTTTTCATTCTGGGAATGCTCAAAAAATTTCTATGTAAATTAATGAGAATCATTTCTTCACTTTATGCCATTTTGGCTTATGAAAGATTTCATAGGAAAGCTCTACTTTCAGATATTGGGGGAACCTGTATAAACAATGCCCAGAACAGTGCTGGGCTGGTAAATATTGCTTATGGTGCTATTCTCAGCATCCTCCCTCCTTCCCACCCCCAGGTATTACGAATCAGGGGTCTCACCTAACGGGAGTGACTCTGTGCCACACATTTACTGAAAATCCACCACCAAGTTAAAGTGAACCGTTTGTCACAATTTCTAAACCACTCATGGCCTCCGGGTGGGGAGACCCCGGTTGTGCATTAGACATAGAGGACTAGTGCCGCCTGCAGCAGGGAAGTGAGGCCGCCCTGAGTTCACTGCAGAACAGCGGCGAGAGGTGTCCACAAAGCCTCTTTTCTAACGTGCTTTGTGTGGGTGGTGTTTTTGATGTTTCCCGTGCCTTTTGTTGCGGGCCTTAGAACAAGAAACACAGATTACTCTACCTGAGAACGGAATGTCCCCGCCTGTGGGAAATTCACCCCAACCCCCGCCGTGAAAATGGAGTACCGTCACTGGCTCACACCTCTTCCCAGAGTGGCATTGCTCACCTGTTCATGAACTAATCTTCAGGTTGTGGCTTTTTCTGAAATTATGCTTCTCAGTAATCATTCCCTGGCTGGCCCCCAGGGACCTTTCCTGTTGACAGGCTGGAAAAGAACATGCAGGAAGCCCTCTCGCCAGTGGCCACAGGTGGGCAGCCAGATTTGCACAGGACTGCCGGCTGGGGATGGGGCATGGCCTCCCCCCCCTTGCTAGGGGGCTTCCTTTTGCGGCCCACATTTTCCTAGGCCCCGGCAGTCTGTGGGTACCTATGGGGTCACAGTAATTGATTAAGTTTTATCTTTTTACTGGCTCTTCCTGGCCTATTGACACAACACCTCCATCCGCTTCTGAGGCAGGGAACATCCTACCCCCTGACCTGACCCAACCCCAAATCTCAGCCTCACACACCCTCCCCCAGAGCTCCTCCTCAAGGGCCCCCCCTCCTGCCCTGGAGATCAGCTTTAACAGCAGGTGCCTGTGGGCTGCTCAGCCATGTCCCCTGGGGGCTGGGACACACACACACACACACACACACACACACACACACACACACACACACACACACACACACACACACACACTGGGACACACACACACACACACACACACACACACACACCCCCCCTCATTGGCAAGAGGTCCTGTTTGTCCCTGTGCTTCATCTCTGCCCCTTTCCATCAGGAATCTCTCCTCTGATGTGGCAGCCTGGCAGCAGTGGCTGAGCTCTGGCTGCACCCCGGTCACTGTAGGAGTGGAGGGTTCTCGCACAGGAGGAGGTAGGGAGTTTTAGTCCATTTTACAGACAAAGCAGCTAAGGCCTCGGGGAAGCCAACAGTACTGTAACTGGTTTTTCCTGTCCATATGTGGTGGACTCGAATCCCATGCTCTTCCCCATCGGCGGCCCAGAAAATAGCCCAGGACAGTGCAACTGCCACCAGCCTGGGAAGTGGTTGGCCCATTGAGCTGTAATTAGGTCCCTCATTTTAAAAAACTGGTGTGGTTTTAAAATGCTCAGTGGTGACAGGATGAAATCGATGATCACGGAAATTTTGTGCTAAATTTGATTGCAGTCAGCCCTACTTTCAAAATGCTTGCTGCTGTCAATTAGAGACAAGTTTAAATTGAGTGATTAAGCAAATGTGCCCAGGATTTGGAGGAAAGGATCATTTTTTTGTTTTTACTTCCATGCGGTTGCAGGTTCAAGCCCCTTTCGCTGGTGCCCAGGCCTGCTCACCTTTTGCAGCGGCCACAGCTATGCAGGGAAGTGTCTGGAACTTTCCCCCAGGGATCTGGGCTTTGTTGCCATTTATGGTTTGGTTGTGGAGTGTTTTGTTTTCTTTTCTTTTTCAATTGAATTCAGGAGCTGCTGTTCTGCGATCATTTAGCTCTGATTGGATTTCCCCGGTGGCGGCTCTTTCATTGAATTCGGCCGTCATGCAACTATTGTCATTTCTCATTATTTCCCAGATTTTTCTGTGCATGTTTCTACCTCTAAAATAAACACGAAGGCTCTCTCAGACTACCCCAGGGCCCCTTGCACCCTTCACTGCCTCCCTTTCCCCACTTCTTGCATCTCTGACTTGCAAAATCTGGGCTCAGTCCAAGGTTTGGGAGAGATTTAGGAGACAGGTCTAGAACAGGTCGGGATTTTGGTGTTTACTAGAAATCACACAGAGACTATAAAACACACTTCCAGCATTAGTACATACTCTGTTGGCATTTTGCAAAAGCCTGGCTCTCACATTAGAGATATGAATCATCTTCCTATAAAGTTATAGCTGGGAAGGTGCGATTTGTGTCTTGTTCTTGGCATTTTGCAGCATTTATAGAAACTTCAGCTCTGTTGGCCCAGACAGGTGAACCTTAGACATGTTCCTATTAAGAGCCCAGTCAAAATGTAGGCGTCTAGAAAATAAACACCACAAGAGGGCAGTCAAGACTCACAAATAAAAGACGCCATGAACCCCCCCCTGCACACAAGATAGCTAGGAATGCGTGTCTGCATCTTATTTTTTGGTGGACTCAAAGATCAGGTTACCACTTTATGCTCCCGATTGTTCCTTGGTTTTACGGAATCATCAGAGCACCAAGAAGTCAAGGGTGTCTCAGGGTCTTGTGTGACTTGCATGGGTCAAAGCCCATTTCATATCTGCTCTACTTTCTTAGCAGCAGAGAATTCCCCACTTCTAAGCAATATTGCTGACAGTTGGGAAGGCCACTTACCTTGACGGCATCCAGGAGTTCCTGTGGCTCCTGACCCTGCCACGGCCAACTCATAAAGCCAGCACGGGGTTAATACCAAAGGGGAACATTCCTAGCAGGAGAGGGATATAGGTTTCAAAAAATTACTAAGAACCAGAAGCACTCTAACAATAACATGCTGGTCCATATCCGCTCACGTCAGGCCTTCCTCCAAGGTGGGCATCAGACAAAGGTGTCCTGTCAGCTCCCTGGTGAGGGGAGGACAGTCCTTTTGCAGATGGAAAAGCTAAGGGTGGGTTTTTAGTCCTGGGTCCTGCCTGCGCCTGGCCTCTGAGCATCTGAGGAAATCTAAGCACAGCGGCCTTCCCAGGTCCTATTTAGCAGGTAAGACGAGTAGTTCTGCTTCAGCGTCATAACCTTGGATCAGCCAGCCTAAGACCTGTCAACAACTAGTAAACAAATGGGGGAAGTGGGGGGAAACTTGGTTGGCTGTAAAGAAACCAGCACCGCGGGATACTAGAGGTGTGTGATTCTCAAGACGAAAAGAAGCAAGCACGTTGTATTTCCTACATGGAGCAAAGTGCTCGCAGGTCACGGGTCCCACGCAGTTGCTATGACAACAGGCCTGCTGGCTTCCTGTGGATTCAATGGCAGCAGCCTAAGTGGATGTGTCCTTAAAAATATTCCTTATTAAGGAAATGACTTCTGTGGTTTCCCTTTCATTTCTGCTCTGCTGAGTGAACGTCACTCACCATGTGTTTGGCTGGGAAACAACTTTTCCTGTACGAGTCAGTTTATCAGGCATTGTGGAGGAGACAGATTCATGGTTCCATACTCCTGGCCTGAGAGGTGAGCAAGGAGATACAGAAGTTTCATTTAAATCTAACTGCAATGAGGCTGAAGGATTTGAGAACCTGCATGGCATAGGGCAACGGAAGGCAAACCACAGCCCACAGGCCAAATTCTTGCCGCTGCCTGGTGTTGTAAATAAGATTTCATTGGGACACTCACACTCCTTCGCTCATATGGCTTTCACACCACAATGGCAGCGTTGAGTACTCACAACAACAGAGACAGTATTTGGCTTGCAAGGCCAAAATATTTACAGTCTCTCTTTACAGAAGACGCTTGCCTATCCTTGACATGGGAGGATGAGCCCTGAATTCAAAGACCAGAGTTCTAGATGCAGAGCCCAGGGAGGAAAATTGACTGAGACACATCACTTAGCCTCTGGGCCTCGATCTCCTCATCTGTAACTTGGGTGACCTGATTAGCTTATCTTCATCTTCCACTCAAATACTTCCACAAAATCTTCCACTCAAAGCTCCGTCACCCCCGTGCTGTGGGTAAATGATGGCATCCCAGACAGGGCAGCTCCCAGCACAGGGGGTGCTCCTCTGCAGGATGGTCCAGGGTCCCGGTTCGAGGACCAGTGTAAAGTGGCGTCCTTCCCCTTCCTCTGCCAGTGCTGCCGTGACCAGGCTCAGTGGCCGGAGGGAGGAGTTAGCCCTCTAGACCTCATGTCTTCACCTGCACCAAGGCAGGTCACACCTTCCCAAGGACCTCCCTATGGCCGACAGTCTGGTTCTGAGGAACTCCTTGCAGTTGCCAACAGGAGAATGAATGATACACACCTGGGATTTGCAGTCCACCTGTAATTCCCGACTGCAGAGAAAACTCCAGTGGGCAGGTGTTGACACACTTGTGTGGGAGGAATCCCCCAGCCTCGTGCTCCAGGTCACAGGTGCAGATTGCTGTTGTCTAATCTGGGGGGTGAAGGAGGGGGAGTACTATTGGAAACCCCAACCAGGAAATTCAGCACAACGGCCTGACACAACCAAGGTCCTGCCTTCAGGAATTAGACTGCTGGACTTTTTGGGTTTTCCTAATTTCTCACTGACTTTCTTCTCCATCGTCAGATGAAAGTGCCTGGCCTCAGGCACCAACCTTCGTAATACCTGTGCCCCTTGACCGGCACCTCCACATCAGGAATGTATCCTGCGGAGATCAGGGATTGTTCCCGAGTCCAAGCCCTTGCCAGCTTGCCGAGAGACAAGGTGTTGAGGCGAGGAAAGCAGCTTTGTTCCGAAAGCCGGCAGACTGAGAAGGTGGCAGACTAAAGTCCTAAAGCCCCATCTCAACTCGGGGTTGATTTCAAGCTGCTTCTATGCCAGAGAAGGGGGAGCAGGAGGGGAATCAGGTAGAGAGAGACTGAAGCCCACAGACATCTGGGTCAGAGGAGAGCTGAGAGACTCTCTTGGTTGGCTGGTTGACTCTTTCTGGCCTGGGTCTGGTCACCATGTTCTAAAACTCTCTTGACATGACACTCTCTGTTTTTATGCGTATTTCCCTCTCTCCTAGGGAGAGGCAAGCTTCGGGTAAGGAGGTATTTGCAGAAATCTCAAACCAGAAGCAAAATGCCTTTTGATGACTAATAAGCCTGTGTGCAGGGCTGAGCAGAAAGAATCCTTTTCCTTTTGACCCAGAAGTTAAGACAGCAGAGGAGACAAATAGAGTATGGAGGCAGAGATGCCAACCTTTTTCTATGTTACAGGATCTGTATAGAGATTTGGACAAAATTGTTCATCCACACATTATTGAAAACAGTGAAAATTGGAACTAACCTAGCTGTCCAACAATTGGGGAATGGTTAGATAAACTGCAATAGTGCCCTACAGTGGGGTATTATGTAGTCACTAAAATCATGTGGGAGAAGAGTGCTTATAACATAAAAAGAAGTTCGCCACTTATTAAGGAAAGCAGGTTACAAGCAATATAATTCTAAATATGTCAAAGAAGAAGACATGAAAAGAGAATTAGAAGAAGTTAGTAAGAAGAGTGGGAGGGAATACACACCACAAAAAGCAGAGCACGTTGAAGCTTGTGTTAAAGCATCATCTGAGCAGAGACAGGAACCCATCATGTGCCTATCTGGGTCTAAGGAAGTAGAAAGTACAAATTATTTAGCCAGGGAACAGCAAGCATTTCACTCTGGCTGTGTTGCCCAGGGGACTGCACTGGCCATCTTAGCCAGTTACCTGATTACTAAGTAGGAAGTAATAGAAGTTGTGGAGTTTGGCTTGTTAGAAATATACAGGCCATACTCCATAGCGGTATCAATGAAAACACCTTCCCACTTCCTCTGTGATTTTCCTCTCCTGAAACCACTGGATTTCTCATACGTAACACTGCAGAGGGTACAGGTGAATACTTGGCCATGAGATGCTGTGCTAAGGTTCTTGGTTATATATGGCATAGCTATTTCCGTTTGTTACCCATGCCTTAGTTTATGGGGCAGCACCAAAACACCATCAGTCTTATGTTGCAGAGTTGTTCAGATACACCCAGAACACAGAACATTTTCATTGTAGAAAAGAAAAAATTATAGGAGAATCCACAGTTAATACATTTGCCCCTACAGTTGGCCATTGTCTACCATTGAAATCATAGAAGTAGAAAGAACCTTCCACTTTGTCAGGTTCATCTTTCTACACTTTGCAGACATCTTTGATAAATATATTCATCAAAGCCATATATTCTGTTATGCTAGGAGATACCACATTATTGAAGATGTATTCACAAAATAACTACAAATGGGCACATGGTACAAGGGACTGTAGTTAAACATAAAAGGCATACTTCAGAGGATTTTCCAAAGGTTCTGTGGCTCTAGGATAGACCCACTGAGATACTTGGAATTCAGTTTAAGCCTCTGCATTCTTACTATAGATGAATCTTCAGGCTTGGATTCTTTGAAGATAAGTCATTTCCTCTGGAAGAAACCAGGCAGGGTGCTGTTGTATTAGAGGCTGGTGATTTATGACTGTACTCTTTCCCCGTGTCTTTATTCTGTTTTCCCACATAACCAAAGCTAGCATTTAATCATACAAAATTCAAAAATTGCAGTGTCTGTGTTATTAGATTAAACTATTTGGAATTGTTATTACTGTACGTCAGATTGTCACATCTCAGCAGTTGCAAATAGTCCAACATAATACAAAATGAATGTCTCCCACAGTCCGATCCCTCATAGGTATGCAGTGTCATAGTTTGGCACACACACCTCTCAGTTTTAATTTTAAAACCCCCCAATAGCTGAATGTGGAGAGCTTCTCAAAATGCACACAGACACCTCCTCAGACACAGGTGTAAAACACACACACACACACACACATAAATCTCAACCTGCAAAAATTTGGACTTGTGATACACAAATTCACTTTGATGTGCTTTACAGAAATGCCACCAAAGGAATTCTTTAAATTGTGAACACCTTCAGTGATTACAAACTGTTATGACTTTTTAAGGATTTATCCATTATATAAAATGAGACGTGTCCATTATTAGTAAATTTTCTGGTGTGGAGAGATCACTGCCTGTCCTCACAACCTGGTCGTCCAGTAAGCATCATGGTGCCGGCTTGACCTAATGCTAATGTGCCATCTTCCAAGGAACCTAAACCTCCTGGGATCTGGGTTGTTTAATCATAGCCAATAAACCATGCTGTGTTTAAGCTAATGTTTTTTTTTAAGAGCATACTAAAGCTTCAGCATTTAAAGTCACTTTATTCTGTTTTTACAACACAATATATTGTTCCATCTTTATTTCCTCTTTAACAACTTTCTATGCCATTTTAATAAGTCAAGGTCTTTTCCTGTGAGGTCCTAGTCCCTTAGGGGGCCACAAGAGATGTTCTGGAAATCAGGGTGAGCAGCTGAGGTTCAGACCCATTTCCTCTCCTGTGCCTCCTGCAACAGTGTGTGGAGGTGTGGAAGTCGGGCATGTGCCTCTGCGTCCCCACAGGTCCCAAGCTCCTATATATCTGTAGGATATATATGTCTATATGGCTTGCAGGGTTTCTGGGCTGTGAGTCAGCCAGGCAGAGCCCTGACCCAGGCAACCTGCAGGGCCACCAGTGTCTCCTTCCTGGGCGGAGGAAGGGAGACCAAGGTGACAGGTGTGGTGTGAGGTGCTGTGCTGGGGGCTTTCCCAGAGGCTCCCCACGTCAGCTTACTGCCACTGTGTCACAGATGAGGAGCCCGAGGCCCAGGCAGTGTGATCCGTGAGCCACACAGTAAACACAGGGAAGGCCTCGATTGGGCCCAAGCTCTTTGGAACTCAAGTCTGGGGCTCTTTCTGGAGTTGCTACTGATTTTATGTGATTATTGAAGATTGTTGAAGGTGGAAATTGTCTTGAGATCACTGGGTCTGAAAGGGATGTTTGGAGAAGCATTCCAGCTGTCTTAGAGCAGCACATCTCAAACCCAGATGTGAGGAGGAGTCGCTCAGGCTCCTGTTACATCTGCATTTCTGACACGTCTCCAGGTGATGGCAGTGCAGCGGTGCACGGACCGCTCTGAGCAGCAGGGACACAGGCCACGGCACCTTTGGAATTAAGTTCTCTAGAGGAGAGGCTGGTTCCTGTAGATCTGGTTTCTCCAGCACCTGGCCCCATGTCTGGGCATGACAAGCATGCCGCTGTTCGTGGAATAAACAAACAAATGTTCTAAATTCACACAAGGACCCCAAGTTCAACAAGAAATGTGTCCTGAGCTAGATTGTGCCGGGTCTCCACAAGGCTGTCTTGGGAAAATAGAGATAACCGAAAAGGACGAAGAGAGGCACCAAGCTTTGAGCACTCGTTGGGTCCCGCTGACTGCGCCGTACATCCCTGTGCCCACTCCCGCGGTGGGAAGGTCGCCAGCAGAAGCATCCATTTTACAAAGGACCAGGGGCTTGGAGTGGTCAGGGGGCTTGTCCACGGCCACACCCAGTGTGTGCTGAGGTCGGGATTCGCACCCTGAGCTGTTGGCGGCTGCTCCCTAAGGAAGTTCGCATACATCGTCTGAGCTGGGAGAGCGTTCCACCTGTGGCAGAAGGCTTCTCTGGAGGCTGGCAGTACTGCAGGTGTGGATATTGCGAGCGTGGATCTCCATTCCATCGACCGCTGCTCACAGCCGTCAACTTGCTTTATGTGACTGTTGGGGGCGAATGAGATCCAATGAACTCAAGATTTGAGACTTACCAGCAAGGAGCATTACCAGTGGGCTCGCATGTACTTTCCATTCCCAGCCCAGCTAATGTTCTTCTCTCTCCTGTGAACATCAGTCTTCAGGAGACATTCTGCCTTTCATGTCTGTGGTTAGAATTCCCATTTGCTCACGTCCCCCGGCAGGGTGTCTGGGTGTGCTGGGCCATGCCTGCGTTGCTGTAGTGAGGGATGTCAGCACACTTGTTCCCATGCCTCCTTTAGTTTGCTGAAACCCACAGTCAGGCTCTTGGCTTCAGCTTTATCCCTAGACGCATACTGATTTTATTTGCACTCCTGGTGAAGCCTGAATTACATTCAGACAACCAGAGTTATGTCAACAGGACGCAGGCCGGGAAGGGCAGTGTCTCTGAGCTAGACTGTGCCAGGAGACTCGTTGCCAAACAACCCATTAAAAAGCTGAAAGAAAGGAATGGCCAGCTGAGGGACTCACAGGGGCTCTTCCTCAGAGATCCAGCCTGGCACGTGGGCAGGCAGGCCTTCTCCTCAGAGGAATGTCCTCCAGAGAAACTCTCCCAAGGGTGTGGCCCAGCTACCTAGCGTAGCCTCCTGGGAGGCTCCCTGTGGGGCGACCTCCCCAAAGGCAGGGACGCCCTCCCAGCACATGTCTGTGGCTGTCCAGCATGACCAGCGCTTGCTTGAAAGAAGCCCTGATTACATATGGACATCCACACGCACAAGGTCCAGGGACAATAATCTGAATCAACCCTCTTGATGACGGCTTTTCTGTATCACTCAGCAGCTGGCTGACTCCCCTTGGCTGCAGGTGACTGTACGGTTTATAATTTGGCCTCTTTGAATTCTGTCAGTCCTCGTGCTTAATGAAGACATGAGTTTTCTTATGAATGAGGTGTTCGGTGCATGTGTGACTAGGTGCCCAGTTCAGTGCTTGGCCTAAAGACACAAAGATGAGCAAGATGGCCCCCAGCCTCCAGGGTCTCACCGTCCAGTGAGGAAGGCAGAGCAGGAAATGCTGGAAGAAGGTACACACATGTGTTCGTGTTCCCCAGAAGCAGACTCTGCCACAGGCTTTGGAGACCAAAGAGTTTACTGGGAAGGGATCCGAAGAGGCTGGGGTACAGGGATGTGACACGGAGTGCAGGGAGCCAGTGAGGGGCATGTTCGTTATCCAGCTGGTCACCACAGCGGGCACCCTGCAGCTCAGTCTGGCCAGGGAGATGGGGAAACAGACTGGAACACGGTGTCTTTGGATGAACAGGACAGCAAGACCCCTGCGGGAAAGGCAAGCAGAGACCCAGGGCAAGAGCAGGGCTGTGTGGCTGGGGCCGGAGCAGGGGGCCGGGGACAGGGAGACAGAGCCTCACCCCCGCCACCCTGGGTCTCCTCCTCATCCGTTGTGAGGACTCGGCCTTCTTGTCTCCACCAGGTGGGAAGCCGGAGGGCCAGGACAGGACCCCACTAAACAGGATCCCTCCAGGGAATATAAAGGAGGCAGAGGAAGAGGGATACCAGGGGGTCTGGTGCGGCTTTGGCATGGCCTGCTGGTAGGTCAGCTATAGACTGATGGCAAGAGGCATTAAATGAACAAACCATAAATAAATATTTACAAGGTGCAATATGAGCTGTTAAGACCAGCGTGCTGAGAGGGAGAACAGCAAGAAGTCCCCGGGGAGAGGGTGTCTGAGCAGCGGCAGGCAGGTGGGGCCCTGGAGACAGGGGAGAAGTCAGCCAGGTGAGGGGGCGAGGGGACGCTGCAGGCACACTCTCGGCACACAGCACTCGGCGTGAGGGGTGTGGCAAAGGGGGTCTGAAAGTGGGCTGGAGGTTGAGGCCAGGGTGTAGACCACCTCCTGGGGGTCCTCTGCCTTCCCTGCCCTCGGACCTCCCCACAGGTTCCCCGCAGCACAGGTGCTAAGGTTATCCACTGGCTGTCTCCTCCAACCCCACTGTTAACTGGACCCAGGTTGAGAGAGAGACTTGCCCAAAGTCAGGCCCAGACCACTGAGACTTTGATGTGGAATTTTCCACGGTGGAAGCGCTGCTTTTGAAGACTCGGCCCTGGGGATGGCTCTGTGCCTCTCAGCAGCAAGGCCTGCACGTGGCAGCGTGGAACTGGCTCTGGAAGCATTATTCTTTGGGGGAAATGTGAAAGAAAGGCCATTCTAGTTTGCAGGACAGCAGTGTGAAGACCCCTGGGCTTCTCTTATCTCAGGGTTGGTTCAAGCTGGGGAGAAACCCATTCCCACCCTCTGGGCCAGACCATGAGAAACCAGCCCTCTTCTGACTGAATGTCGTGGGTGAGGCCAACCTGGCCGGTCTCCTTCCCAACCAGCCACATGAAACCCACCTGTGCTTCTGGCTAAGGAGACACGAGAATGGAATCAGCGGGGCAGGGCAGGAAGCCTTCCCTGTCCTGTGTCACCTCTTGGGAGCGGAAGTCTTCTTTGTCCCAAACATCACAGTTGATTTCAGAAGAGTCCAAGATCATATTGCAGTTGGGTTCAGAAGTGCTCAAACGCAAATGCTTTTCTTGTAAATTTATGTCCCATTGGGGATTACCTTTTCCCTATAACTCGACTAAGGGCAGAGCACAAAACTCACAAAAACTGTCTGGCATTGGCCACCGGTGAGGGCAGTATGTAAAAAGCCCCATATCCATTCCGGAGGCCGTCGCCGACATCTGCGCACACTCCCTCCTGGAAGTACTGATGTTCTATAAAGACAAAACATGAACTGCAGTGACACATAAAGTGGCCTCCCCTTCGACAGAGGGTAGAAGGCACTTTAAGATAGACTTGTGTGCGGTGCTGCAGTGTCAGAGAAGGAAGGACAGTGACTCTTCAAGAATGCCGAACGAGTCAGGAGCGTCTGCTCAGGGCCACACGCTACACGCAGACAGAAGCTGGGCTCCCATCCGCAGCCGGAATCGCAGCTTCATCCTGTGAAGATGGTCTCGGCTGTTTCAAGGACCTTAGCAATGAGTCCATCGTGTTTGAGTCTTTTCAGATGCTCCTGCAATGTTCCTGATGAAATGAAATTTCCTTGTGTCTCTCTCTGATAGCTTTTTTTCTTTGTGTAAATCAGAACAGAACAGAATGGCACAGCCAGTGTTCTCATCTCAGACTTGCTGATGATTCACTGAAGTTTAGACACAAACCAGAAAGGTAGTGACTTGGGATCACACCTGGGGCAGATGTCTGGAGGAGGGGGCTGGTGCTGTAGCTGAGGGGTCCTCAGGGAACCCAGGTGGTTACATCCCGGCTGTTTCTCACAAGTCTATCTTAAAATGCCTTCCACCCTCTGTGGAAGGGGAGGCCACTTTATGTGTCATTGCAGTTCATGTTTTGTCTTTATAGAGCATAAGTACTTCCAGTGACCCCCCCCTCCCCGGGTCCACATGGGTTTCCCAGCAGGCACTGCCAAAAGGGGTAGAGTTCAACCGTGTTAAATGCCTTCAACCCTGAAGCCAAGAAGTCAGGCTACCTTTCGCCCATATTTCAGTGTCTCTGCTTAAGCGGGCTCACTCAGGTCATCAGGGCATGCCCTCAAGCCCTGATGTTTGATCCCTATACCAAGGAGTTATTTTTATTAGAGAAAACCATCGCCTTGTTGTACAGCATCTGATAAACACATTCAGGCTTCATTTCTTTATTCATTCAACCAAAATGCCAAGCACTGTGTTGGGGCCGGAGACCCAGAGATGGCTGACAGGGGACCCTCCTGCTAACGCAAAGCTTCTTAGCAGAGCCTGGCACAAGGCATCTCACTTAGTGAATCGGAGGTGAAGGGATGTGTTGCTCAAAGGAGTACAGAGAATTCCTCAAAAGCCTTCTCCGCAAGTAAAGAAAAAAATGCCAAATCTCCCGTTTTCCCCAAGAGCAAAGAGCCGATGCTGCCAGCACTTACGTGGCACAGGAACATTCTTGAACAGCTTCTTGGTGTTCCTGCGCCAGCCTTTTGGTCACCACGTCGGCTTGAGTGGCATCCTGGCACCTGCTCGGAGGCTCAAAGCCTCACTTCGGTCTGCTGCACCGGGGAGGGGTGTGCACCCTCTCCTTAGGAATGTGTCCAGAGCAAGAGTCTTCGCCCTTGGGCTCGGGGCTGCGGCGATTCAGCCAGCCCCCAGAATCCCGGCCTTCCCAGGAGCTGGCGTGTCCATCCCTCGCTGGCAGGCACATGCCCAACGTGCCGAGTCTGGGGGGAGAATCTCCGGCCACTCCAGGCTTCACCATGGACTCCTTTGCTGACTGTTGAGATGTTCCCTTGTGATCCCACTTGCCTTTTCTCTTCGGTTGACCCCTGTCTTCACCTTGGACATGAAACTCTCTCCCATGAGAGTAATGAGGGCCTGGTCTCTCCAGGGCTTTTGTGTGGCATGCTTCTAGTTATTAAAACTCAGGTTGGTCACTTATATGTCACTGACCAAGTATTCTTCAGACTCAGAGGGTGCAGTGTGTTTCATGTGATTTCATATTCTATGCATGTTCTGTGCATATCACCATTTCTTTTTATGTGTTCAGCTCTGGACTTAAACTTCTATTCTTTCTGGGCTTTTTAAAGTAGCAGTAAGTCACCGCTACGGCTTGCCATTTAAGCAGCTCCTCTCCAGAGGACACTCTTCTCTCTGCATGGGTACATGTTTCCTTTGTGCAGACTAATCTTAAATTGGAAAATTTACAAATAAGAAAAAAATATCCGTACTGAGCTTCTTTTTTTTTAACTGAAGTATAATTGACCCTGTATTCATTTCAGGTGTACAATATAGTGATTTGACATTTTTGCACATTACAAAATGCTCATCACAAAAAGTGTAGTTACCCTCTCACCATACATAGTATAATTCTTGATTGTATTAATGGTTGGGAAGCACCATTTCCCCAGGAAATTAACTTTCACATCCCAGAATGAGAATCAGCCAGCCCTTGACAGAGTCCTATGACCTGATTCTTGGTTCCCTGTATACGTGTTATCTTCTCATAGCTAAGAGCAATTTTTTGCTACTTTGTGAATGTTGCCCATAGGGTGAGCTTAGCCACTGACAAATGAACAGATAATTCATCTCCTTCAGAAATCTTCCTCGGCCCATCCCACCTCCCAGCAGGCAACAAGCTCAGTTACAACGTTTCCTACCACTCTTCCCTGGCAAGAATGACTGATGGTTTTCATCTGCTTGTTTAGAAAGCCAAGCTTGGCCCCGCTGGTAACAAAGTGATCAGTCCTTCAGAAGACAGGAGGCAGCCTTCCAACAACCTGGACAGAGTGAAACTCACGGACTTCAACTTCCTCATGGTGCTGGGGAAGGGGAGTTTTGGCAAGGTAAGAATACCAGGTGGTTGCTGTTCTCCCTGAAGTTTCCAGAGCAGCTCTTCAAATTCTCTTCTCTCTGCACACTACACCCTACCTGTTTCTCAGATATTTCCTGCTTCATTTCATTAAAAACAACTGTATCCAAAAAACTGCAAAGGGTTCACTGTGTGTGTGTCACCATGTCAGTGTTCTGAACAGAGGGGGTGCTTTGAAATGTTGGTTGAATGAATAATTTCCACAGCTAAAAATCAAATGTTGACTTGTAGTAAGTGAATGTAAATGACAAAGAGATACGGAGCTGATTTCTTCAAAGATCAGCCTGTATGTCTACTGTTGGCTTCTCTGGCCCCAGATCTTGTGATAGATCCTGGAATTAATTTCAGTCCTGCCTTTTTCATTATCTTGGTTTCTGACTCATGAGAAGCTTATGAAGGCCAGCCACATTTTTGCCCTAAGGATGCTTCTGGAAAATGTGCGTGGTTCAAAACTAATATCGGGCATTCCTTTAGCAGCCACAACACCGCCCTCGTGTGGCAACAGCCTGCACAGTGTGCACATGTCAACAGCTTAGAAATTGTACAGCGCCAGAGGAATTTAATTTGCAGTGACATGCAGTATTTCAAAATTCGCACATCAAGTGGAACTTTATAAATATTTCATATTACACATTTCAGAGTGCAGGGACTGTCACGTGGCCTGGTTCCTCCCCACCCCCAGGACCAGACAAACGCTTAGAAGTTTTCAGGTCGTTCTTCATCCGCTGTCAGGTGATGCTTGCTGACAGGAAGGGAACAGAAGAACTGTACGCTATCAAAATCCTCAAGAAGGATGTGGTGATTCAAGATGACGATGTGGAATGCACCATGGTGGAAAAGCGAGTCCTGGCTCTGCTTGACAAGCCGCCTTTCCTGACCCAGCTGCACTCCTGCTTTCAGACAGTGGTAAGGACCCGGGGGCATGTGTCCATGGCACAGCACGCCGCGTGACCTCAAGGGCTAGCCATGAGCCAAAGTGTCCTCAGCCTCTGAGTTAACCTCACCCCTGCGGAAAAGGCTGAAGAAAGGACCCCTCAGCCCTGACTGGTCTGTGCCAAGCAGAGGTGCCTGGGCAACCTCTCTCTTTCATGCTGTAGGCACATTAGGGCAGCCCCTCCCTTCCGTGTGCCCTGTGTAGAGACTTGGCATTAATTCCGTTTAATTCAGCAAACATTTGTATCAAAGGTTTTTTCATACCAGGCAAAGTGCTGAGACTTACAGATACAAAAAACACATAAAATAACTCATACTCCTGGCTTTTCCCAGCTGCCAAGCATACCACTAGAACATTAGGAGACCTGATTTCATAAAAGAGTATGTTCTTGTTTAATACACAGCAGAGGTTAGCAGTCTGGCCTGTTTTTACTCTAAGAAAGGTTTAAAAAAAAAAGCCCAAAGAATAATATTTTGTGACTTGTGAAAATTAGATGAAATTCAGACTTCAGTAAATTTCAGTGTCCATAGATAAAAAGTTTTCTTGGAATACAGCCCTGCTTATTCATTACCTGTCAACTGCAGCTGCTTTCGTGCTGCAAGGTCAGTGTTGAATAGTTAAAAAATACAAACAAAACCTAAAATAGTTACTGCCTAGCTCTTCGCAGAAAATGTTTGCTAAGCCCTGTCATACAGTATAACTAAACAGAGGACCAAAAAAAATCCCAAAGCTCTCATCAGACAGTTGTGGGGCCAGGGTGCCAGCGTGGTGCTTACAAGGGGCCTGCAAGAAACATAAACATATAGATGGCACCATAGTAACAGATTCCCAAAATTCGGCTTTCCACTCCTTAGCAGCTGTCCTTTTTAAGACATGACATAATAATCAGTAGCTCTAATTGTGTCCATTATGATTATTATTATTTTCAACATCCTGACAGCCAGAAGTTGACTTTCTGTTTTATGCCTGTCTCAAATCTCTTGGGAGTCACCCCCCTGTGCTCTTGGATTTTAGAATCTCAAGCTGGCAGTGCGACCACATACAGTCTCTGGATGAGCAGTGTGCCCCAGAGCCAGGTGCCGGCCACCACATGTCAGCTGCACGCTGATGACGCGGGTCAGCTGCCTGCTCCCAGCAGCTCCGAGTCGTGCCAAGGAGAGAAGAGCCATAGCCTAGGAAGAGAGAACCATGTCTGAATCCCAGTCCAGATCCTGTAGCCCTTGTTACACTGATTAAGCTCCAGAAAGCTACAAAGCATAGAAATAAATGATGACCTTAAAGCTCCTAGCCGGAAAGCTGGAGATGGAAGTTCCCAGAGCTGTTTCCTGGCTATTAGCACTGGCTTCATCATTTTTTCTCCCTGGGCAACACTTTAATATTTAATAACTTCTGTGAAACAGTGATACCAGCTAAAAGAGAGCAGAGGTCAGCTCTTGGTGTGCTGTGCTGTGAGTTATGTCGCCGTTAAGCCCCTCAGCCTCTCCATCTGCCCCATATAACGTCCTCATAAATATGCAGATTTGTTTGGTTCTAGGATGTATGCCCTTTGTGGGGCCAGCCCTTAGCATTCCAGTGACAGAGAAAATAAGAAACAATATTTGGGCATATTGTGGATGCAGCAGCACATTTGATTAGCCTTCCCATTTATGGTCCCCTTCCCCGGAGTACATATCATTGGGCGTTTATGACTTAAAAGCCCAACCTAACTCATGAGATCTATTTTCAGGAGCACCCAGTCAAACACATTACCACATCACTGTGGCTTGCCTCCTAGACATTGCAAACCAGAAACAAGGGTTAAAATTAGATAACGGGCCCGTATGGATTCCTCACACCATCCCTAACTCAGACGTGTGTTATGGGTACAGGAGAAAGGAAGAACGTTTCAAGCCCTTGCTATAATAGCATACGGAACAGGAGGGCACAGACACAGTGACAGAGAGCTATTATTTCAGAGTTCTGTAATGACTTTATGCCTCCCAAGACCCTCATGCAGTAGGGTTTATAACTTAATCTTTATTTTGGAAAAAAACTTTGAAGGGCTCCACTGAGCAGATCTGCCACTGCACATTTTACTAACTAATGAGAAAGCAAAATGCAGTCTAGAAAAAGGGAAGGGAGTCGTGTGCTGGTGGAGGAGCCCCGCTCACATGTTGAACCTTCGTCTCCAGGATCGGCTGTACTTCGTCATGGAATATGTCAATGGCGGGGACCTCATGTACCACATTCAGCAAGTAGGAAAGTTTAAGGAACCACAAGCAGTGTGAGTATTTTCTTAGTCCCTTAATTTAGACAACACAGGACTTCCAGCCGGGACTTCTGCTGGGTGAAGTCCTAGGGGGCAGATTGACTGGCAGGTCCATCTAAACGTTGATTCTACTTCCAGGAAGTTGGAGATGCTGGTCTCCCATCACCCAGTCCCACCCTGTTGACTGAGCCAGCCACTTGTCACCAACCAAATAGTCACCGCACACCCACAGGGCACCAGGCATTGGGGGGCGGAGGGGTGAGAGGATCAGGCGGGAGGTGGTCTGGGGAGCATCGTGAGCTCAGTTTGGAAGGTCTCACTGAGATGCACAAGTCAGTGGCATAAGAGGGAAATGTGGGCTTCGGGGAAGGTGGAGAGCCATCCAGCCACAGTGGGGACTTTGATACCTGAAAACTCATCCTGTTTTTAGGAGACAGGAAGTCACAGGAAAGGCAAGCTCATCTAAACACGCAGCTATTTCATTTCCCTCAACGAGGATGCATAGTGAGCATGTCCCTGATGAGCCAAGTTAGCAAATGTTAATCAGACTCTGGCCAATGTTAAGTCCAAAAGATAAATCTGAAGAACCTTTGGCCTGTGTAGGACCATTTGTCCTGGGAAGATTACCTGAAGGCAGAATAGGGAATTCTTTGGTAGCAGGCTTAAAAAATGTGAAGGGGGATTTTTCTATTTTTACTTTTACTTTTCAGTTTTCAGAAATTGCCTGTCCTTATCCCCGCTCTTATGTTGTTAAACCGCATTAAAATGTTCATAAAATAAAACTTGATAACACAGAGCTGTAAAGAGCAAATGGCAGAATAGCCACTTTATATTGTGAAGTAACACAGAGATGTCCTGTGCAGTATTCTTTCATTGTATTTGTGTTGCTGGAAAGTTTTCATCTTCAAAATACAGAAAAGCATGATAAATAATGTAACAGTCACCTATAATCCCATCTGTTCTCCCTCCCCTGCCCTGCCCTTCTCCCACCCACCCTCAAAGGTGCTCCCACCTCAAGAGTTTGGTCCTATCATTAGGGGATTTTTCTCCACTCACGATGTGTGTGCTTATTTTAAGCCTCCTGGGTGTGATGTTGGCATAGCCTTGCAACTTCTCAGACTTCAAAGATTCCTAAATGCTATGCAAATTCTAAAATATCCTTCAGCATTAATTGTGAGTCTCAGATATTAACCTGTTAATAATTGTGAACTGATGGCAGTAACTGCTTTTGATTATGAATTATTGAAAAGCATAAACTCAGGCATGAGTCATGGTATGTGTCCCATTTATCTCAGCACTTGGGGTGGAGGTGGGATGAGGAATCCAGCTCATCACATGCTATACGTTGTCTTCCAGGGAATAATTGTATTTCAAACACTAATATATTCTGTCCATGAATAGGAAAATGGAAATTTTCTCCACTCTAGTCTGGACAGAGAATAGTCTAACAGCCACTCTTTAAAATATTACATTAGGGATTTCTTCCAAGCAGTAAATTACCTGTCCAGCTGCCTCAGAGAAGAAGTACTTGTTTCTGGGTAGGTAATAAACCAGTCGCATTGATTTGTAGTGGCTGCATCAGCCCCTGGGGAAGTTGGGGTAATAACATGGTAGGGGCTGGTGAAGGGGTGGAGTAGCATGTGTAGGGCAATGATGATCCCTAATGGTCTTCAGTTCTTCTCCCTCTTCGATGCCCAGCCTGGAGGGTACAAAGTGTCTGAGAGTCCAAAAAAGCAAGTCAGAAATCTGACAAGCATTTTCTTTTGCAGATTCTATGCAGCAGAGATTTCCATTGGCTTGTTCTTCCTTCATAAAAGAGGCATCATTTATAGGTGTGTATCAAAGCTCTGCCACCAGCAATGTTTGAGAGTGTTGCTGGACCTCGGTGGGCACGTAATACTATGATGGGCACCTAAGACATGGACTTGAAAACCCCTGAGGTAACAGAAACCTGCTGCGACCCACTCTGCGGCCTCCAGGCAAATCAGAGCCGTCTCCTGATTTCTGGACCGCAGAAGATTTTACATCTCATGTCTGCTCTCCATAAGAAAACGTACTTTTGTCTCCAGTGACAGCCCCTTCCTCTTTGTTTTATTTAGAATGGAGGTCAAGGGGCGGTGGAAACCAAATGTGTGTTACAGGTGCTCAGTGGGAGAAGAGCGTCCTGGAGCTGTGAAGAGGCAAGGGGAAAACTATCAAATTAAATTCTTTGGGTTGTCAGCTACAGTGAGGACTGGTACCAAAGAGAGAAGAGCATCTTCCAGTATTAACTGAAGAGTAACTAAAAGGACAAGTGGCACCAGGCAGAATGGAAGGGACACATGTGTGACACAATGAGATTATCCTAAGAAGTTTTATTGTTCTGGTTGTACATCAAACCCACTGTGTGGGATACTAATAAAGCAAATAACCAGGGTCTCCCCAGACCTGAGAAACAGGAATCCCTGGTGATTCACATGCTCAACCAAGGTTGGGTATCACTAGTTCAGCCATTTAGTCATTTATTTCAGTATGTATGTATTAAAGTACCTACCATATCCTAGGCACTGCATTAAGCTTTGGAGATTTTGAAAACCAACCACAATAATTCTTGGTCGCAGCCCTCCCAGGACTTACAGCTGGTATGTGTTGAGACGGTACTAGTCAGATATCCTTCTGACCTACCAGCTCCAGAGCAAACCACATCATGTCATGGGAAGGACACTGATACTGTCCTGCTTCCTTGCAGGGATCTGAAGTTAGATAATGTGATGCTGGATTCAGAAGGACATATCAAGATTGCTGATTTTGGGATGTGCAAGGAACACATGATGGATGGAGTCACAACCAGGACCTTCTGTGGGACTCCAGATTACATTGCCCCAGAGGTAAGGACCCCAGTTCTCTTTGTTTTCTAGAGCACTGCTTTCAAAACTGCAGATACAACCCTCTCGTTGGGGCATAGAGTCATTGGTGAGTCACTATGTCAGTGTGTGGGGTCATAACCACAAAATAGACTAAACTAGACTAAATAGCAAAATTTTAAAAACTGAGAGCACACTGCACGTGATAAGGATATGTCTTGTTTCATGGAACTTTTTCATTATGTGGACCTGTGAGCTGATTGCATGGTAAAATGTATTTCTTACATGGTCATGGTCAAAACAATTTAAGCAAGCCTATTAGGCAGAGAGGGGAGATCTTGCTTATAAAAATGTTCTGCATGCAAAAACTGGGTCAAAGGTGGTTCCAGTGGTGGCTTTTAGCAAAATCAGAGTGATTTGTGGTCTTAATGACATGTTGAAACTGATCATGGTGTTTAATCAAGGAAGACTGCTTCAATGTGGTTATAAGCAAAGTGGTTCAAGATTTGTATTTACTGCAATGACTGTACAGTTTTGTCTTGTTATAACACACTGAGTAATTCTCCTTCCTGCATGCCAGTGATTGGACAGGTTATAACCCTGGGTAGCCAACTTTCTGTCCACCTGCAGCCCCGTAAATGAAAGAGTCTCTTCCCATCTGAGCTCCCATGTGGTGGAAAGTAATGGATGCAAGGTTAAGCCAACTTTCAGCCTTTTGTAGAGCTCTCATGTTAGCTATTGGCAGCTTTCGTGGCATTTCTTCAACAGATATCCCCACGCATTTATCTCAGTAGACAGTAGTTACAGTGGAAAAAATATGAGCTCAGAAATCAGACTAATGTGAACTTCAGTCCTGACCATTATTTACAGGCTCTGGGAACTCAGTCAAGTTACTTAACCTCTCTGAACTTCTGTTTCTGCAGTGACAAGTTAGAGATCATATTATCCTTATAGAACTGCTCTGAGTACAAAAATGCCTAATACAATGTCTTGCACCTAATAGACCCTCAGCAGTAGTCATTATTCCAAAAGGGACAGTAATTTTTTCTCTTTGTTAAGAGGTTTTTGTTATATGCCTAGACAGTGTGGAAACAGAAAACATTTACTTAGGAATTGAAATTCTGAGTTACATGGCCAAAGGTGACATGTTCTCTTGGTACCTAACTTAGCAGGGGTTTTCTCCAGAAGAACCCCATACATTAGTATTTTCAGCATAACACTAGCTTAACTAATTGTATTTTTCAAACATGAAGAATAGAGAGGCTGTACAATAAAAAATGCAACCTTCTAATGCAGTATTTATTGTGAAGCCTTCTACTGACTGATGCGTATTAAGCAGGCTATGATTATGAGCTAAGCCAGCTCCATTTCACACCCACCAGGCATTGTAAAAGCTTGGTGATGGGGAATGACAGCATTTTTAGGAATAAAAATGGCTTTGAACTTCCTCACCATTAAGACCGAGCCTCTGCCAATCAAACAAACACCTTCCTGTGTTCAGTAACACCTCAGCCCTCTGAGAGCATCTGACAGCATTCCACACAGATGAAATTTTTCCAAATAACTCAAGTTTATTGTGTTATTTTTTAATGTTTCTCATTACATTAGTTTCCTATTGCTGTTATAAGAAATTACAACAGACTTAGTGGACTGAAACAATGCAAGTGTGTTATCTTGCAGTTCCAGCCATCAGAAGTCCAAAATCAGTCTCGCTCGGTTGGAATCAAATGGTTGGCAGGGCTGTCCTCCCTCGGAAGCTGTGGGGGGACCCACTGCCTGCCTCTTCCAGCCTCTGGGGACTGTCCGCAGCCCTTGGGTGGTGCTGCCTTCCCCATCCGTGCCGGAAGAGTACCATATCATAAACCATCTTTTCTGACTCCGACCCTACACCCTCTCTCTCATAAGGACCCTTATGATTACATGGGGCCACCCACATAGTCCAGGATCATTTCCCCATCTCAGAATCCTTATCACATCTGCAAAAGTCCCTTTTCCTAAGCAAAATTAACATAGTCACAGATTCCAGGCATGAGGAAGCACACGTCTTTGGGGGAGGGCGACATTGTTCAGCCTACTGTACTCACGAAGGCATTCTCACTATTTGATAACCTCCCACCTTCCCCCACCAAGGACAGCTAAACATACTTCTGACACCTGGGTAACTTCGGACCTTGTTTGTTTGTTTTTTTTAACTTGCACCCATTTGTGTGTATGTTTATTTCATTCTGCACAACTTGATCACGCATGCAGGCTCACATGTCCAGGACCACAGTCAAGATTCGGGACAGTTCTGCACTCCTGTTGTCTTTTGATAGCCACGCCCACCTCCCTCCTGCACCCCATCCCTGCCACTAATCTGCTTTCCATCCTGTGATCTTGTCATTTTAAGAATATTATATGATGGAGTCACACAGTCTGTAAGCCTTTGAAATTGGCTTTTTCATCTGAGCACTTTCTAGAACTGCAGCCAATCATGCTCGAGTAGTGACTGCTTTTGCCATTTGGTCAGGTTACCTACACATCCCGTGCCTCAGTTTCCTGCCCTATAAAATGGGGACAATAATGTGTGCCCAATCGGGGTGCTGTCTGTAACTTGGGGTACTGTCACCAGGCAAGGTGGTCCTGCCATGGGTATCATTCACTCGACTCACTTGCCACATTGGGTCTGAGCTCTTGCGGTTGTCCTTGGTTAGTCCTCATAACAAACCCCGTGAGGTACGGAACATGAAGCGCGTGTTTCAGAGGAGGTGCCTGAGGCAGCAAGTAACGGTCTAAGGCCACAATACGAAAATAGTGCCAGAATCAGGCTTCACGCCAACCTCAGGGCATCTCCACACCCTTGCACTGCCCACTGACTACACTAAACTCCTGCTCCAAGCCTGAGCAGTTCATGCGTTCAGAGAGCATTCCGCATTCTAACTGTGCAAAGCACGGTGCCTCTGGGACACGGAGATATATCAGTCAGGGGCCCTGCCCTCGAAGTGCTTCATAGTTTGAAAGACGGAACACTTGTGCTGCCAAATAGGAACCAAAACTTGATTCAATTCCGGTTGACTTTCATTGGAAAAGAAGCTGCACTACTTTAGCAGCTCAGTTGGGAATAATTTCAAGTCATTTCACCTTTTGCTAGCATTTTTCCCATACGGATCCAGGAATTTGGCATATTGGGCCATAGGAATAATTGCAGAATGGAGAAAGACCATCTAGGGCCAAGGTGTCTGAACTTGCCCAGAGGTTAAAATGATCCTGTCCTCTGTGTAAATCTTCCTGTCAGGCGGAGGCAAAATAATTATCTAAGATGGCAGTGTCCTTAACAGGCGAAGCGGAGGCTTAAATATTTATGGCTGTTTGTTCCAAAACCTTGAAATGGATTAGTACTGGAGCATCTCCTTAACCAGTGAGGATGAGCTAAGGCAGAAAATGTCACGAACAGATAGGATTTTGGAGTTGAAACGGGGCACTAATCAGAAAACAATTCCTGAACCTGACATCGCGGGGGTGCTTGGCTTCAACGTAGAAAATACTCTTTGGGGTCAGTGAACATCCTTGAGAAGCTGAGTTACCTTCATCTAGATTTAATCCCCCATCCGAAGGTTATTCCATGTGAGAACCAGTCACCAATCAAGTTCCTCCCAGCAGCCAGGAATCACACTGATACTGACATGGCCCACCGTTCCTGGAAGAGAGAGAAGCAGCAGGGAAAGCATTTGCTTCTGGCTGGTGCTTCTCTGAGTACCTCCTGCCGGAGGGGGCGCAGGCTTTTTAAACATGTGCTGCGGGGAATCCCTGCCCACAGCCCTCCTGTGGCAGAGGGGCGTGTTAGACCACATGCAAAGAACATCACCCATGATGTGGTCCCTGTCTACTCCGAACCAAGTCCCCTGAGCACATCTTCTAGTCTGTTACATTTTATACATGAGCGGAGGTTAAGTGACTCACCCACTGTCCCACAGCTGGTCACAGACAGAAGTGGGATTTGGACCCAAGACGTTCTGACCCCAGAGCCCATAGAGTCTTTCCACGTGTCGCACCATCTCCAGAGATATGAGAAAACTCCCCGAGGGAAAGAGCAGCTGACCATGAGCACAAAGATGCTAAGGCCATCTTTGGCGTCTTTTAGGAGAAGACGTACAGCCGTCCATCTGAACTGGGATCAGGGCCCTGGGTCATGATCAGACTGTTGCATCTCTAATGCAGCCAGTGGCTGGGGATTGTCCTCCAGTGTTAACACTGGGCAGATCCCATAGAAGCCAGGGGTGAGCCAGCAACACCAAAACCCCTCCCCACAGGTGGCATCCGTCCGCCAGGCTTTCAGTGAGTGTCTACCAAGTGCGCAGGCATGCTGGGCATGAAAGGGTAGACCCAAGGGAGCCTGAGAGGAGTGCCTGGAGCTGGAGGCAGTTAGAAGTGGGCCGCTGCAGCCCAGGAGAGATGAGGGTGGCGAGACACGGGTTTGGAGACAGTATTCCCCTGGGCAATGACAAGGCACCTCCAACAGGGCCGAAACCACGAGGAGAGGATTCTGCAAGCATGCTTGCCTTACGCAGAGGTGCAGACTCCTGTGGGTATCAGGGCCAGGTGAGTACAGGTGACTGGAGGCCTATCCTGGGGCCGTGGCTCCTTCATCCCGATGGGTACACAACCCAGTATTGCCTATCAGCAGCCAAAGTCTGCCTGTTTATGCAAAATTTGCCTCATTGTTTAAGTTGGTTCTAATGTGTATTAAGAGATATTGACACCAGTAAGATTCAGCTAATGGACCATCAGCTGCAACCTCTCTTCTGGAGGGGGTCCAGGGTCATATGTGAAGGGAGCCACATATTAGGGATGGGAGGAGAAGGACAAGGGATGTCCAGAGAGGCAGAAGAAGAACTGTGGAGCTGTAGAGTCTTGAAAGGGAAGTGCTCAGGGACACAGAGGTGGCCAGAGACTGCAGAGGGCAAGGGGTTGGGGTGGGTTGCTGTGGACCCAGGCCACAGGGACTGGCGATCCCGGAGAGCAGGGTCTGCTCGGTGTCAGAGTGGAAGCTGGGCATCAGCAGCCGGGCTGGGGAGCTTCTCCTGGGGGGCAATCTATGGTAATTAGAAGGAGAGGATGTAGATGGTCACTTCCAGGAAGGCTAGGTATGGAGGCATCATTTCAGCTGCAGAAATGTGAGCATATTTCTAAGCCAAAGGGAAAATGGCCAGAGAGAGGAAAAGAAAGAAGCAGAAGAGAGACTATACCACACGCCAGTGGGGAGCGGGACTAGGGACCCACGAGGAAAGGAAACCCTCCTCCTCGAGTGCGGAGGAAGCAGAGGTCAGATGGCAGAAAAGCTGGCACGAGGCCAGGAGGTGTGCAGCATGGGCCTGGGGGTGGGGTGTTGGGCTGGGAGTAGATGTGTGTGGATAAAATGAAAGATCCTGTGGCCAGGATTCTCACCTGGTCCTGATTGGCTAGCTCACTACACACGTGTGGGCAATACGTTGCTATTGACTCTATATAAAGAGCTCCATCCAGTGGTCTGGGCCACACGGTGGCACAACTGCAAGGCTGGAGAGCAGAGCAGAGGCTGCGGTGGTGGCAGCACCAAGGACAGAGGCTCAGAGGCCGGCTGTGCAGAGGGGCCCAGAGACAGAGACTGGCTTGCTGCGTGCAGACTCGCCCTGAGTGAACGGGATTTTAGTGATTGACCTGCCACTGTGGAAATAAAGTTGGGTATAACCCTTTCACCCCAAGAACATCTACTGTCATTTCTTTGGTCACATTGAATCCATAGTGAACTTGCCCGGGGCTGAAACCCATTGGCAAAACAATGTGGACGGAGGGAGTTACTGGAAGAGGAGAGAGGGAGGCTGATCCACTGAGTCCGGAAAGAGGGGATCGTACAACCAGCACCCTGTGCTCAGTAACTCTCTGCAGCAGTTCGTAGTGGTCCTGGTACAGGGGGAGAGGGATTGCTCGGCGCTGGGGCCTGTCCAGGTGAGGGTAGGTGCTTAAGGAGTCGCCTGCAAGACTGACCAGATAGTGGGAACAGGTGAGTGAGGCCGGATAGCATTGAGGGGCGGGACCCTAAAGAGCATGGAGAATGTGTTCTGCTGTGGTGGGGTGGGTGGGGGTGAGAGCCACAGAAGGCAGAAGCCGTCAGGGCTGGGTAGGGGGTTCACTTCTGATTTGGACATCTTGGAGAAGCTGAGGTTTTCCCAGTAGCCTGAAACCCTTTGTTGTCTGGCCTCCTTTCTCCCACCCCGATCTTTCTAGACCAGCTGCCCTGGCTTCTTTAAGCTCTCCAAATTTGCCAGACTTGATCCATCCTGGGCTTTTGCTCTTACCATTCCCTTCCCTGGGATGTCCTTCCCTGGGTCAGGGCAGTCCCTCCTGCACCTCAGCCCAGATGGAGCAGCTGGGGACCTGTGGGTGCAGCTTGCTGTGGAGGAGGGGGCGGCAGGACACATAGCTGAAGGCTCTGGGGTTAGGAGGCCGGAACTCTGTAGGAGGTAGCAGAAGGGCAGTTCTCTTTTGGTTTGCCAGTGGGTGTCAGCCCCGGGCAAGCTCACTATGGATTCAGTGAGACCCAGGAATGACAGTGGAACCTTCTTGGGGTGAAAGGGTTTATACCCAACTTTATTCCCATGGTGGCAGGTCAATCGCTAGAATCCCATCCCCTCAGAGCGAGTCTGCATACAGCAAGCCAGTCTCTGCCTCTGGGCCTCTCTATTCCCACAGCCATCTCAGTCTCTCTCCTCAGCACTGCCACCACTCGAGTCCTGTCTCTGCTCTCCTGCAGCTGTGTGGCCATGCCACCGTGTCGCCCAGAGCACTGGATGGAGCTCTTTATATAGAGTCAATAGCAACATATTGCTCACATGTGTGTAGTAAGCTAGCCAGCCAGGGCCAGGTGAGAATCCTGGCCATAGGAACCTTCACTTTATCCACAGGCCCCGGCACGGGACAGGGTGCAGAGGACCCCTGCCTCATGGACTGAAGACAGCTGATGTGCTCAGGGCTTGAGTGTCCGAAGCCGATGGGACATCGGCCCAGGTCCCAAAGAGCCCGAGGTGCCAGAACATTGACCTTCCCAGAGGCTTCCCTGGCTTTGGGGGAAAGGACCATCAAAAAAGATCAAGAATGAAAGGTGGTCTAAAAGTTAAATGAGAAAACAGTTTGCGCGGGGCACCCAGCCGGGCAGTCTGGCAGTTAATTAGCACTTGCTAAAGTGAGAAGAAAGTGGGGGGAAGAGAGAGCGCGGGAAGTCAATCTTCACTGCAAATCAGCACTTCTGACCCGAGGGCCCCACACCAAGCCTGGGCAGGAACAAAGAAAAACGCTAGATTAGAGAGAGAGAGAGAGAGAGTGGTAAGAGCAGCAAGCCGGCTTTCTTCCAGCAGCAGATTACGCTCCAGGGAAGGTCACGGCCCAGTGACTGTAGCATTGTAGGAGAAAACCAAGCCGTCGCCTTCCCTCTAAGAAATATTTAAAGAACCAAAGTCAGGCTTTCCTTCGAGTTTTTCCTTGAATTGTGTGACTCTCTCAGATCCTTTCTGGGAACTGTGTTGGTTATATCTTTGTCTGCCTTTGGCTTCTTAGCTGTCTCCTAATTCTCCTGGCCTCAGACTTCAATCAGGTTCGCCCGGTGCCCTGGATCACTGACCGCCACGCTGCCCTGCAGTGCTTCTGCGCAGGGATACGGTGGCCGCCAGTCCCCCCTGCTCCCACCCTCCTTGGCAGGCTTCCTCCGGACAGCGGCTCGGGGGTGCCCAGCCACCCCCTTCCCAGGGCCTGCGGCACAAGCGCTTCATCCACTTGATTTTGTTGAACCCTTAGGTCAGCTCTACAGAGTTGGTGGTGTTGCCTCGGATTTTCAGATAATGAATCCAAGATGCAAAGAGTTTTGTTCATTTTTCTGACAGTGCCAACTCAGGGCAGACCCAGGGCGGAGCCGCTTCTCCCCGCAGTGGCCGTTGTGTTGAGAGGAAGGCCCTGCAGCCGTAGGCTCCCTTGCTGCCCAGAGAATGCCTGGCCTCACGAGCACAAGGGAACTGCTCTCACAGGCCTCTTGCTTGTTTTTAGGGCCCAGTAATGCTCTGAAAAGTTTTTACTCCCGGTATTCTGTGGCTACATTCATTGACTCTGCTTCGGGAGATTTGCTAAAACCCTGGGAAAGTGGGTTCGAAATTTTTGAATTGTTTCACCTTTTACTTTACAAATTGCCTGTGCAATTGGGGTGAGGGGGGCAGGAAGGAGTGGGTGGGTACCCTGAGAGAGACCACCACCGTTCGCTCATCTCCTAGGATGTGCCATGCACGTCTCTCTCTGACCTCGTTAAATGCCTACCACAGTGCCCTGAGGTCCGTGGTATAGTCCCTGTTTTACAGACAAGGCAGAGGAGATGTGGTGAGGAGAGAGTCCTCTCCATGGCCCATACGAGCAAGTGGCACAGCCGGGCCCTGGGCACCTGCTCCCGAGCCGAGGCCTTTTGCCCAAGATACCATCCGTGGCCAGTCTCTCCCCTCAGGTTATCACTTTACACTCTGTTTCCAAACAAATCTATAAAGACCTGCTAAACCTCTAGTTCTGGAAAATCTTTTATTCTGGCTAATAAAGCTCTTAGAGGCACAAAATGTATCCCTAACTCCCAGTTCATTCCTTTACTGCACGGTAATAATTCTGTCTGGTTGCACAGTTATGGTGAACAGCTCCCTGTTCAGCAGAGAGGCCTGAGAGAAGGGGCCTTCCCACGTGGGCCCCAAGCTGGGACCCTGCCCCGCTTCTCCCTAGCCCCAGCCACCCCAGGAGAGAGGGTGACGGGGCTGTGGCGGCTGAGTGTGAGAACCCCTTGAAGAGAGGCTGGAGGGCCGCCGACAACACACTGCATGCCGGATTGCTTCAGTTCTGCCATTATTTCGCCCCATGCAGACTTAATGTCCACCCCCAGTGGAAACTTCCTGGGTGATTTCAATTGGCTCTTCATTATTGTTTAGTGAGCTCTGACTGTCGCTCTGCTCTTTTAAGAACTTGGGGTGACTCCTGTAAAAAGCGTATAATCATAGTACTTTGGAGTTTGCCCATGATGGGATTAGCCGGCCTCAGAGGAAGCATCTGTAGATCCTCGTCCATTATCTAACCGTTCTGTCAGTGATTCTGTGAGTCGGGACTTCGGGCAGGGCTCAGCAGGGCTGGCTTCTTACTGCTGCCGGTGGGGTCAGCGTCCGTGGTTCTGCTGGGTGCTGGAGGATCTGGGGTGGCCTCAGGCTGCTGTCTGCTGGCCAAGGTCCCCCAGGTTCTCTGCGTGGTCGGTCTTTCTGTGTGGTCCCTCAGAATTCGATAGTTTATAGCACTTCTTAACATGGTGGCTAGCTCCCAAGAGAGCAAAAACAGAAGCCATAGGCCCTTTAGGCTGCACCTGGAATGCACCTGTCTCATTTCCCCCACATTCTGGAGGTCCCAACAAGTCCCAGATTCTAGGGTAGGGGATATACATGCTCCAACATGAGGGGGGCCGGAGGGGGTGGCATTGTCACACTGCAAGAGGGCATATGGGATGGGAGGGTTATGGGAGAGTGGCCTGTCACACTGCAAGAGGGCATGTGGGATGGGCAGGCTTGCTGTAGCCATCTTTGGAGATAGTCCCTCTTCAGAGACAATGGGTTTTTAGTTCTATGTGGCTGCCAGAAGGATGCTGAGCGCACACCCCAGAGGGGGAGGTCTCGAAGGCCCTGAGGACCCAGGTGAGAGGGTTACCCATGTGTTAGATCAGCATACTTTTTCTGCTAAGGGCTAGAGAGTAGGCTTTGCCTTAATCTAAATTGTAGATTTTGCTAAGAGGCAAAATTGAGCAACTAACTATTCTTGCCAAAAGGCTGACAGTCTTTTTTACATTTTTCATTTTACATTTAAAAATATAAAAACCCTGTTTAGCTCACAGTCTGTACACAAACAGGAGGCAAGCTGGATTTGGCCCAAATGCTGCAGCTGGCCGCCCCCGATGTTAGAGCTCTCCTTTGCACCTCCTCAGCCTTCGCTCTCCTTACAGGGCCAAAGGCGCATGCCACTGGGGGCCTTAGAATTCCCTTTCAAGATCTACGTGGGCCTCTTCCCAAACCCATTCTTCCCAGGGCGCACCCTGCTGGTGTGTGCACTCCTGTATCTGAGCCAAAGGTGCTCAGTGGTGGCTGTTTGCAGGAGACTGAGGAGCAAGCACAGACATGCGGGCCAGGTGCCCGAGGCCCGCACAGATGTGGTGAAGAGGAGAGGAGAGGGCCAGGTCTCTGCCTACTAGAGTAGAGTCTAAGAGCTCCATGAATTCTGACGTCAAACTGGCCTTCCAGGTTGTCAGGAAGCATTATGGACTGCCACGCCCCCTCCAAGTCCATATGTTGTGACCTAGCCCTCAACGGGAGTGTCTGTAGAGGTAGAGCCTTTAAGGGGGTAATTACTGTTCATTGAGGTCATCAGGGTGGGGCCGTCGTCTGAGAGGACTGGTGTCCTCTTGAAGACTCAGACACCCCGAGGGTGAGCCCTCACGGAGGAAAGGCCAGCTGAGACACATGGAGAAGGAGGCTGTCCGCCGTCGAGAAGAGCGGCCTCGCCAGAAACCAACCCTGCTGGTGCCTGGAGCTTGGACTTCCAGCCTCCAGAAATGTGAGGAAACAATTAGTGTGTCTGTGGTGTTCTGTTATAGCCTAAGATAACTGATACAGAAGATACCGTTGTCAAGGTGGTGGGGGAGAACGTGCTGCATGCAACAGTTCGCTGGCTTGGTTTGCAACATATGTGTTTAGACATACGGTACGTGGACCTCAGTTACTCTCGCTTTGTCTTCCTCCCGACACCCCTCCCCAACCCACCCCCAGATGTCAGAGAGGGACCCAGCCTGTGCCAGTATTGAGACCTGGATTTGGGCCAAGTAAATTATATTGGGAACCAAGATGTATTTTATATATTCACAATGAACACCACTGTCTCCTTTCTCAGGCAGAAAGGCAGAAGGAGTGAATGAGGGTCTAAGAGGTCAGAAGCAAAATTTCAGATGTCCTTGTCCCTACCCAGCTTCTGCTTTCACAGAGTGACCACCATGAGACAAGGAAAGCGAGAGCTGGGGTGTGTGCTGGCCCTGCCATGTTCCCGCTGCATGTCACCACGTGTCACTACAGGTCACCACATTGGCGCTTGTCCTGCAGTGACACCCCCAGTGGCCAACAGGAGTACTGCTGAGTGCAGCAGCACAGCGATGGTGCTGGGGGTAGCTGGATGAATTAATTAATTTGACCTCTGTTCTTCTTAGTATCACGTTCTTAGTGTATTTCACTATTGGAGAGGTTCTTGAAAATATCAGGCTGAGAGAAGAGAGAGAATCTAAAGAGGTGTTCAATTTCTTCGGTGTGACAAGAAATCATGGAAGTTCGTTGGGCATTGGGCTGCAGAGGTTGTTGGGTAATTCTAGTGAGCTAGGACGGTGTTTTCCCAATCCCAGTCATCTCACTGTCACCTTCCTGACTTCTTCGTTGACTAGCAAATGTTGCAGACGAGCTAGAGAGAGGTGAGCCCGAGTAAGAGACTAGAGCTTATGTGGAAGACTTACACAAAACTTGAAGTGGGAATGCTCTCTCACCGTGTGACTCAGTACCATTAAAGCCTCATCTGCAGACCACAGAAAAATCGCTTCCCACATTCCAGAATCAGAGAGACACCAGGTACAGGGGGCATTTTTCTGCCAGATCAAAAAGCTGGCACTTCATTCAGAATTTACCTGTGGCTCCTTCAGAATTGGTACGGCCACTTTGGAAGACAGTTTGGTGGTGTCTTACAAAGCTAAACATTGTCTTTACCGTAAGACCCAGCAGTTGTGCATCCAGGCATTTACCCAAACGAACTGAAAACTTATGTCCATGCAAGAACCTGCACACAGATGTTTATAGCAGCTTTGTTCATAATTGCAGAAACACGGAAGGGTCACAATGCCCTTCAGTAGGTGTGTGGACACATAAGCTCTGCTCCATCCAGACGATGGAATATTACTCAGCGCTAAAGAGAAATGAGCTACCAAGCCATGAAAAGACAGGGAGGAAACTTAGGCGTCTGTTACTCAGTGAAGGAAGCCAATCTGAAAGTCTGCATACTGTATGTTTCCAACTATACGACATCCCAGAAAAGGCAAGTCTATGGACACAATAAAAAAGATTAGTGATTGCCATAGGTTAGTGGGGAGAGAGAGATGAGTAGGCAGAGCCGAGAATTTTGAGGGCGGTGACACTATTCCATACACTATTACAATGGTGGATACCTGTCATAAGACATTTCTAAAAATGCATAGAATGTGCAATGCCAAAGTGAAGGCTGATGTAAGCCATAGACTGATGAATGGATGATAACGAGTGACAGCGAAGGTTCAGTGTTGACACTGAACGTACCACTGTGGTCCAGGAGGTCAGTCAATCGAGTTGTCATGGGGAAGATCGTATTTGCGGGGATGGGTATACGGGAACTCCATGCATTCCACTCAGTTTTGCTGTAAACCTAAAACGTCTCTTTCAAAAAATTTATTAATTAAAAATTCTAAATGAGAGTCGGGGGTGGATGTGGGAATGGGGTCTGCAATCACCAGGCTCTGAGCTTTGCTTCTTCCTCCCTTCCCTCCCTCTTTCTTTCCTTTCCTTTCCTCCTTTTTTTTTCTTTTGTATTAATCGCTACTTAAAGCCCGTGTCATCTTTGTACCGCTGGATCCTCTCCAGAACTTTCCGGGGAGCAGGACTCAGGTGGGCCTCCATCCTCATGGCAGGAAGTGAACTCAGGGAGGTAGAGGAGGTGGTCACCGTGAATGGATTTCAGAGCACTTTTATTACCATTAGAGAAATCATTTCCTGTTCTCTCCATTCCTGATAGAGCCACAGTTTCTTTCTAAATAGAAAATATGTAGTTTGGACTCTAGACTTTCTCATCTGCTGTCAGTTTTCTTTGTACTTATGTAATGCATTTTGTCCCAAGATTTAAAATATTGCAGATGTCTGTCGTGTGACGTACTAAGATCCTTGATACAGATCACATTTTGGCATGTTTATCTGTTTTCATGTCTGTCTCCCTAGTTGGACATGCTCCCCATGCCTAGCACTGTGCCCAGCCCAAAGAAACACTTAGCATACACAGCGTGAGGGGAGGAGGAAGTGGGGAGGGCGTGTTAATACCAAGAAAGAAGACAAGCCTGCAGTTTTGCTGCTAGTTGTGTAAAAATTAATTACCTGAGAGGGGGATTTTAAAATCTGTTTTACTAATTTCTATACCCCATGCCTACAACAATGTCCAACATAGTGAGCTAATATTTGCTGAAAGAATGAATGGAAGGCTCAATGTTGACTGAGAATTTCCAGGTGCAGTGTTTAATACATATTATGAATATAATCTCTCACACCATAACGTTGTCTATGTCCTCCTGTGAGCCAGGTTAGTTTATTGCCATGAACCACTTTCACCTGCCTGCAGTGCTGGTGTTAGGCAGGTTGGAGTTTCATATACATATATATATATAATTCACCTGTAGTAAACCCATTTTACTATACATAATGCCATTGAATCCCCTACCGCATAGTTGCTAGGTGGGTGCAGAATTCCAGTATCACAGCTGAGCTTCCATTCCAATGGAAGCTCAGAGGGGCTAAGCAACTTGCCCGGGGTCACACAGCTCCTGCACAGCAGAACAGGTCACCTGCAGTCAAATTCAGAGTTTTCTTTGTGCTTTCCATGCGGCGGTTTTTGGTTCTCTAGGCCGGCCTGGATGTGCCACTCAAAAGGAGTTTGACTGGGAAGCACCTCGACTGAGCGTTAGGGATGCATCACCTTTACCCCACCAGTGTTTCCTGTTTTTTGTCCTCTGGTCCAAGCCAAGTGCTGCAGGAAGAGGACACAGGAGACATTGCTGCTAACCAGCCCAGTGACCTTCCACTTAGCTGGTCTGAGCCCCAGGTTCCTCTTCAGAGCCCTGGAGACGCCTTTGTAACGTCTCTAAGGCCCTCTCCAGTCTAGCCATCCTCCAAGCCCTTTTGATGGTGCAGTTAAGAGGTGAGTGGGGTCTGCAGGGTGAGCTTGTTCAGACCCACCCATTTCTCCAACACAACCCGAGGGAGAGTCTGCTGGGCTGGGTGGTCCTGGCACTGGGTACACAGCAGGGGAAGCTGGGGCTGCTGGCAGCAGATAAGCAGGCTCGGTGGAACGTGGCACAGGCTCTAGGAGCTGCATGGCCCTGGGGGTGTAGGCTTGGAGGAGACAGTGAACAACTTAGGATCCCGGCGGTCAGGGCAGGGCTCCCAGAAGACACCTGTGCCCATCCTCTTTCTTCCCAAATGGCACTGCTTTGACATGTCCGTGTGTTCGACCATGTGCATAGAGGTGTCTTTTGTGTCCCATGCTCCCTCCTTGGGAATTTATGAATTTTCAAAACAACCGTAATTTTTCCATTAAAATAAAAATTTTTTATTTTTGATGAAAGGGAGAGAGACAGTTTCCCTGAAATGGTAAAAGGACTTGAGCGTGTTTTATGCATAAAGGCCAGCCTTATTTTGGAAAGAGCCTTCTGAGGTTAGGCTGTTTATTGTAGACTGGGTTCTGGGGGTTGGCTGGTAAATAAAATGTGAGTGAAGAATGGAGTCCAGTTAAGGTACAACCAGAAATAGAAGCCGGGGTCTCCCTACACATGCGTTCTGGTTCTTGAAGGGTCCGTGGGATCGACCCTTCAAGCCAAACCGCCGGAGCCAGAGTCTCTGAGTGAAGGGCATACCTTGGCCATTTTGATCCTGTCGAGCATTTGAGTTCCTTGTCAAGAGTCACCTTCACTGGGTAGTTACCCTCATCACCATCTAGGGAACAGCACATGAGCCCTCGGTTTAGAAGAATGGTCTAGGTGGATGCCAAGGCCAACAGCCAGAGTTCACACCCCAGCTTTGCTACGTACTAGCTGTGTGACCTTAGGCAAGCTACTTAACCTCTCTGTACCTCATTTCCTCATTTTTGAAATGGGATGTACTGCCTCCGAAGAGCCATGTGAGGGCTAAATAAGCTAACGGCGCCTGGCACATGGTGAATGTCGTGATGGCATGTTGGTTACAGTCATTGTTGCTATTGCCAATACCATCGAGAACCTTACATGACACCCCAAGTTCTCCAAAAAAGCTTCTGAAGCCCCGTCCTCTTTGGGAGGCCTTTGAGTATATCACCCTGGCAGAGAGTGGAAGGGTGGGTGGCCTTAGAGCAACGTCCTTCCAGCCACGGTGGCCCTTTGGCCTGGTGAGAGACAGAAGCTGCCCCTGGCCCCTGTCGTTCCTGGTCTTGTACCCAGGCTGGGAGAAAACTCCTGTGTCTCACTTTTCAAGACAGGCAGCCATTTGTGACATCCTGACACTGCCCTCCCGCAAAGCAATTGGCTCATTAAGTATAAGAATAATGGTCATAATGGCAGATAGCAATAAAACTGAATGGCCCTGTGGGGGTCTGTCTTTGAAGCTGCAGTTCAGCCTCCTGTGTGCAGGGAGATCTGCCAGCTCAAGCCCTTCTGGCCAAAGCTGCCTCTCCTTTTGTGAGTTTCTCTGCGGTGGGGAACCAGGTTGCCGTCCCAGACCCTTGGCCGGGGCTTCACAGTGTCAGGAGTACCTGGGCTTGGTGACGAGCCTGCATTGTCCCACAAGGGCCAGAGACACCTGCTCCTGTCCCCAAGGGGAGTAGACCAGAGAGCCTTGCGGTCCGTTCTGAGGTCTCTGAGGTGGGTCCTGAGCCCCAAGCCAGCTTCCTAGGCCGACAGGAGCCAGGGAGAGAGTCTATCCCAGCACTGTCCCGTAGACATAGAGGGTAAGCCAAACTGCATTTGGCAGCAGCGTTATTCGAAGTTCAAAAAGAAACAGATGAAATTAATTTTAATGTATTTTATTTAACTTGCTATATCCTAAATAAAAAATTAATGAGATACTTTGCATTTTTCGATAGTAGGTCTTCAGAATCTGACATGTATTTTACACCTAGGGCACATCTCAATTTGTGCTAGCCATATTTCAAATGCTTGATGGCCACACGTGGCCAGTGGCTATTGGAGGGTGCAGGTGTAGACAGCTCACGAGGGACAGTGTAACCAGTATCCAAAAACATGTGTGTCTAAATGTTTATCTTCAAATGGGAATTTCTAACACTCTCCCCTTTGCAATGAGGTTTTGAGTAATTAGAGATTTATTAATAGCAGCTGATCATTGAGGGAAACACGTTTCATTCTAAAAGTGAATTTGCCATGGGAAAGTTGCACCCCTCTACCTTCTAACTGATATCTTCCCATTTCATCTGGTGCACAAGCCAGGGGTCATAGATCTTGAACTTCTCCAGGACAACATCTCCAGCTAATTTCTGAATCCCATCCTATCATTCAACTGAGGGCGCTGCAGTGTTTAGAGTGACTTGGTAATCTCGGCCCAGTGGCTGAGCTGGCAGGCTCTAGGGACTGACAAATGCTGTTGCCAAGAAAAACAAACCATTGGCACTTGGCATGCTGTTTTTGTGAGCCTTGGAGGAAGGACAGGGTGTTGCAGCAGGACCCATAAGAGTTTAATGCTGTGGAAATAGAAAATGAAAAGCAAGTTGGACTAAAGCTGATACAGAGTCAAAAATAAAAACAAAAACAGGTGGCATGGCTTTTAGGATTTGTGAATCTTTCTGACCAGAAACAGGGTTTGCACACCCTTGACTTCAGACAGCTTTCCAAACTCGGGTGGCCGTTTCCACCACCCAAGTAGACAGGGTGGTTGGTAAGGCTGCTCGGATATTTGCAGAATATAGATATGAAATCAGGTGTGACCTCCCACTGCTCAGCCCCCACTGTTCACACAGCAACAGGGTGCCTGTGCTCTGCCTTTTTAAAAACAAACTTACTAAAACACTGATTAATGAAAATAGAGTGCAGGGACTAGTTTCAATACAGTTACAAGAACAAATTTTAATTTGGGTACTTTTGAAACATAGTTGCAACAAATGAAATGACTTCAGATCTCTAATTCTCAAAGCCCTTTGATTACTATTTTATCAATCCCAGTATGAGTGATTACCTATATCTGAAAACCGTAAGTTGTACTTTTAAAACAGACATGTCACTATTTAGAGCACGGCTTATTAACTTTGGACAGGTCTCTTAAACTTCTCGTACCTCAGATTTCTCACCAATAAAATGGGAATAGTGATTTCTGCCTCATTGGATTATATAGCATGTGTGTAGAGCATCTGTTTGTGGTCCAGAGCTCAGCAAGTGTACCTTCACTCTCCCAAAGAGAACGTTTGTCGTTCCACTTGGTTAAGGCAGGCTTTGATCCGGTCATTTCCTGACTGGGAACTAGAAATGACGTGCGCCATTTCATGCCTGCAGGTAATACAGACTCATTTTGGTAGAGTTTTTTATGCTTATTGTGTGTGCGTTTTCCAGGTTTTCAGAGAAGAGTGGTGTAGTTTTCAAAAAGAAATGAAGGCCTGCTTGTAGGTTCCCTTGGTTCTCCTGTTCTCATCAGGGAGATGCAACGCTGCCAGACCCAAATGTGTACCCCCTGGATGCCCGCACACTCATGCACACCACAGGCGCTTGTATTCCTCATTCCACAAGGAGAAATATTACTAATACATTAAAGAAATGGTGATGGACTGACATGCAGAATGTTTGCCTATGTCCCGGGACATTTCATTAGACATAGGCAGTTAAAAAAAAAAAACCTTAGAACACTTCAGAGTCAAATTTGTATGCAAAATGGCAGAATGGTTGTGCTGAGTACCTGTTAGTGTGTCTTTCCCCCAATCCTGGGGTACAATCCATAGGTTTGGGAATATGGACATTAGGCACACAGTTTACCTGTAAGACAATGAAGCCGGTGTTTTAATAAGCCATGCCGCACTTAGAAATTCAAATCAGTATTCCTCCCTGACACAAGGGAAGGTTCTAGAATTATTCTAGTACTTCTGATAGCCACAGATGTAGAGGGGAAGGTAGAGGGAAGGCACGTCATGGCCTGCATTTGGCCAATTCAGCATCCATTCTCTGCACCTATTTTGCTGAAGCATATAAAACAAATCTAAGATATCATGTAATTTCACTCATAAATACACTCATCTCTAACTGAAAAGGACACTTTTAAACTCATCACCCTTCTACAATATCAACACTAATTCCCTAATATCATCTAATATCAAGACCATACTTAAATTTTCCCGATTTCTGTTCTACAATTGGGTGGTTTGAATCAAGATTCAGACAAAGTCCAAATATTACCTTTGGCAATTTGCATCTCTTTTAAAACGTTTTGAAACTTTAGTCATTCAACAGATACCATTGTACCTCATGTGCTTACACACAAAACCAGAGTCTTTAGTCACTCCTCCTCCTCCCACTCTATACTATCATCATTATCATCTTTATCTTTTTAGTGAAATTCTATTAAATTCTGTTGCATAGTTTATCTTATTAGACCCTAGCTCTGAATGACCTATGGCTTTTTCCAAAATTAAATCCACCTCAGTGTCCAAATATTTTTCACCAATGAGGATAATTAAATCTATCTTCAGACGGCACTGTGGTGTCTCCAGTTGGATGCAGAAGAGTTGTTTTGGGCAGTGAATCATGGAGTGATGGTTCTCCGCATTCTCCGTGTGTCTCATGTGAAGGGCCCTCTCCCCATGGTGCAGAGATCAAAGACAAGTATTATCGCCACCTCATTTGCATGAACTGAGTGTGTAAATGCCTACATGCTTGAGTGACTTGTTCTAACACAGGCCCTTTTATTTGCTACTAAACATAATCGATGTATTTGTTTTCACCCAGATAATCGCTTATCAGCCGTATGGAAAATCCGTGGACTGGTGGGCCTATGGCGTCCTCTTATATGAAATGCTAGCTGGGCAGGTAACGTTCCACTACATTTCGTTCTTATCGATTGCTGGGTAATGTGAATACTGCAGCTCTGTTCAGCCGTGATAGCAAGACCTGGCAGTGTGGTATATCTGATGCTGGTCTGACTTCCTTGGTCCAGGTGAAAGAGGGAGAAATTTGCCCTTGAAAGTGGAATATATTCAGAACGCACAGAAATTATCTTCTAGAAATTATTTTTAGGTCATAACCTGAAAGCTACAAGCTGGAGTATTGGCAGACAGCTTTTGCGTTGTACACAAATGCCTCCACACAATGATGATGACAACAGCCTCTAAGTTTTCAGTTCTCAAAACTGGAGCTGGCTTATGGTTCCCTGCAAGCGTGTCTGCAAAAATGATGCCAGCTGCTGCCCAAGTGTATAATCAGTATCATTATTAAAGGAAGAAGGCAGATAAACTTGAAGACGTGTTTTAATAGCGTCTCTCCATCTCCTCTTATCTCACCCTTGGCAATTCATTGTAATTTTCCCAAGAGTCCAGCAATGCTGAACTTCTAGTTAAGAAAAGGCAAGTTAGGTTTCTCTTAGGAATGCAACATATATCAGATAACCGAGTGCATTAACGTAGTACAATGGCCTTAATATCTGTATCACTGGAGTAAGTCACACTAGCTGCTTTAACAAGCAAGCCCAAAATCTCACTGGCCTCAGACACCCCACAGGTGTTTTTTTTTTCACATTCTCGGCACAGTCCTAGTGGTGGGGGAGGGGAGACCAATCCACATGGTCATCCAAGGACCCAGGCTTTATTCATCCATGGGCTCCACCATTCTTGGCACCTCAGGTTCCTTCACTGAATCCTCCTTAGTCAACTGGCCAGTGGCGAGAGAGCAGGAGGACAGTTACACAAAGCATTTAAGAGGCCAGGCTTAGAGGTGGCATGTGTCACTGTGCCTCCATCCACTGGCCACATGGCCCCACTGAGATGCAGAGGGCAGGGAAGCATAGCACACCTGTGAGCTTGGCCAGGAGAGGCAGGTTTGGTGAGCATCTATCAGATCTCTGCTGTTATACCCAAGAACAATTCTGCTGTAGGCAGATTCTTATAATTCCCAGCACCCAAGTACTGGGGCCAAGGAGTTTGACTCTCCATAGCCAAAGCCTTAGTAAGAGAGAATGGAAAGAAATCCCACATTGAGCAGCAGAGCTACCCCAAAGAAATCTCTGAATCTTTCTTCCTGGGCAAAAAAGTCCCCCTGTCTGACATGGTATCTCTATTGACTCATTTTTTCATTTAGCACCTACTTACTGAACACTTACTATGTACATGGTGGAGGCCATAAACAAAGCAGACAAAAAAGCCTTACCTTCAGGAAGCCTACAGTCTAGAAACAGTCAGACAGTAGATCAGTTAAATAAGGAAAATATAGAGTAGTGATAGGCTAAGAAGAAAAGTAACAAAACAGGAAAAGAAGATACAGTTTTGGGGGAGGGTTAGAATTTTAGCTCAGATGGCTCGGGAGAGCCCTGTGTAGAGATAAAGTTAAGACCAGAAGAAAGGGAGAGAGAATGTCCATGTGCATATCTGGGGATAGAGCATTCCAGGCAGGGGACACAGCAAATGCAAAGGCCCTGGGGTGGAGTGTGTGGCCATGCTTAAGAAATGGAGGGGAAGCTGCCAGTCTGCCCAGCACAGAGTGGGCTAAAGAGGGAGTAAGAGGCCCAAGGTCAGAAAGCAGAGGGGAGCACCAGGTCTTGGGGGCATGGAGGTCATCACAAGACCACTGGCCTCCACTCTGGGGTGGGAGGCCATTGATGGTCACCCCTTTATGTCTCTTCCATTACGTCTTCCATCTTTGAGATACAAAGATAGTAAAAGACACACAGTATTAGCCTACATTTGGTCATTATTTCTCAATGATGTTAAAACCCGATTGATATTTAAAAAGTGGTTTGTGTATTATTCAGGTTTTTTTCCCCACTAAAATGTTCACGTTAGGCCAAATACCTCTGTTAGTAAACATGGAAAAGCAGGTTATAGAAAACCACTGTCAATGAGAGAACAGCTGGCAAAACACAAGTTACCTGCTCCTGAAGTTCGTTTCCCCTCTTTAGAGAATTTTGACAGTAAAATTTAAAGAATTATTGGCCCTGTGGGAGCCTGCCATTCATGAAAGCATAGAAAGCTGAGTTCCCCTCCTTGATCCCGCTTGGATGTTCTGACTCTTGAGTCCAGAAAACAAACCCTGTTTTCATTAAGAGTCACATTTGCATATGCCAATAAATGAAATTAGTTGTGTTAGATGGAAATAGTCAGGATCTGTTTCCAAAGGCGTTCTACAAAAGAGAAAATGAGCTGACTCTTGGCCAGCAGGAGACTAGCATTTCAGAACCCAGGCCTGCAGCCGAGTCACGCCCCCACCCCCACTGCTTCCCGAAGGGTGGCGCACACATGCCCACTCCCATCTTTCTCTCCAGGCCTTCCTGGAACTTCATTCCCCAGGGGAGAGCTCAGGGAACACTGCACTTCTGCAAGGATGTCCCTTTGGGGTGCATTTTGAAGTCCTATCTCAAACTGTCCTTGAGTCCCCAGATTTGAAGATTTACCTGACGTCGCTCCCTGCAGCTCAGCACCCCGCCACCCCCCACCACCCAGTGGTTCCATAAGCGTCTGGCCCATTTTCATCATTTCCCATCCTGCCTCTGAGAGTCATTTAGCCTGCCTTGTATGACCCCTTGACATTTTCATAATCTCTGCTGAAAATGGTGGGACTCTAAATGTGACGCCTTAAAGGCAGCCCACCTTCAGGCACTGTGGGAGGTGTTCGGGCACAGGCGTTGTATCTCTAAATCTTCGCTGTGCCTGCCTCAAACACAGTATTTTCTTTTCAGAACCCACTTCTTCATCATCCTCTCTGATTCAGTCCAAACTTAAACATACTTGTGGGCTGTGACTCAGCCCTGAAAGGATAATGAAGGCTCTGCTCCTATTACCAAAGCCCCCCGAAAGTTGGAGGAGCTGCAGAGACCCAGCAGAGGCAATAGATGCTGTTATTGAAAAGTAAGATTAATTATAAAGTCACTAATGGGGTTATGATCTAAATTTGTCCTCTTTAATCACAGAAGGCTGAAGACAACCAGAAAAAATTTGGTTTACTTATTGTCATCAGCCAAGGGGACAGTTAAGTATGAAGAGCCTTGAGTCTTTCTCCAATTCCTAGATTGCTTGACCAATATGATTACTTTGGGGCATGAATAGTATTTGCCCAGCACTCTAATGAGCAGATTGGGGCTCCGAGTGCTCACAGGTACTCAACATAAAGGGCCCAGCCCTCTTCTCTTCATGCCACTTCCTGTCAGGGCTATTTCTGCTTTGTCTTCATTCCTGATGAATTGGTAATGGGTGCTTTATCCCAGAAGTGTAGCCTGAACTGTCCTTGCATGCTCCCCCACCCCCACCCTTGGTCATCGGTGATCTGTCCATAAACATGCAGGGCCCCCACACCATGTGCTAGTAAGTGATTTAGGGGTCACTTTGGAAAGAGTGAACCATCACCCCAACTTGTCTGTTTAAAACCCACAAATTACACGTTGCTAAGGAGGGCACCTGCAGATAAGAAAATGTTTACACCAAGCCAGGACTTAACAGGTAGCTTAGCTTGAAACACTGTATCCCTATGTGTAGAAATTTAAAAATAATCCTGCCAGTGTGGGGAAAGAGGGAAGAGAGGCAGTCCTCAGTGGTCATGCGTCACATACCTCACCAACGCTTTACCTCCAGTCGTCCCCAGGCTCAGCAGCTGTCGTGACTGGAAAGGAAAATGAATATAATTATAACTTTCCACCATTGACCTGCCTTCAACACCAGGGCCTGATAGCAAGCAATTACCTGTAAGAGTGCCCCAGGGGGGACCTAAGGAGACTTAACAAGAGCCATAAAAATGTTCACATCCTTTGGCTGCATGATCTCACACCTGGGAAATTATTCTTAGGAAGTAATTCAGAGAAGAAAAAAATGGTATGCACAGAGATGTGTATGGTAGCATGAGTTATTAGAAAACAGTGCCAGAAGCAATTGTGAATGTGCCCGCTGACAAGTGAGTCAGTCTCTGCTGATGGACGCCCTCAGCAGACTGGGCACGGTGGGCAGCGCCAGAGGAAATGTGTTGTGTGTTCGGCAGTCGGGAAAACAAGGAACTCCAAGTCAGGCATCATGATTTGAAAATACTGCAAAAAGCCTCAGAGTCCACAGAAAGCTAAGAGCAGTTTTTGTGTTTAGGTAAAGAGAATGTGGAGGCTACTTTCACAGACTTCCCCACACCCCAAGAATACATCATTTTAGTTTAAAATAGCGCTCCAAGGAGCTTTTCTGACTCTGATGGTCACCACTGCTGGTCTCCGGGCATCTGGGTCTTCCTCCCTCGCGTGGCTAGTTCTCCCAGTGAGATCCGAGTGCAAGTGCTCTGGGTGGAGCCCCTGCATGCTGGAGGAGGATGCGCCAGAGCTCCTGTTCCAACTTTTGCAGCAAGACCAGGATGGCAGCTGCTCCATGAGCCTGGGTCCCTGGCACCCTCGGCGGAGCCACAGTGGACATGTGGCATAAGCAAGAGAGAAGCAATCCAAACTAAGGCTGGGAAATCATGCCAGGTCTCTATTCTAGAAACAATCCCTTTCTCTGCAATGTCTTAAAATATCTCCAGCCACGGCGACTGCCTGCTCTTTATCTTCAGAACTCACCCCTACCCATTGTGCAGAATATGAATCAGCCTTTTAAAGTTTGCCAAAATGATCTTCACCAACAGTCAAATCCTCTTTACGTGCTGGGTGGACCAACAGCTGAGCACCTGCCGCTCAGCCCTACCAGCGGCCGCGCCAGGGGACCACCTCAGCTGCTCCGCGCCTGTCCTGGGGAAGTGGCATTGCTCAGAACGGCCAAGAGCCCAAGCTCTGTAATCAGGGTCCCTGGGTGGGCATCCCGGTGCTTGGACACTCCACTCTGCAGCCCCACCCAAAGCGCTTCATAGAACCTCAGTGACCTCAGCTGTCACCTGGAATTAACAGAAACTATGTCATAAGGTTGTTTGGAGGATTGAGGCCCACACGCACTCCACGCGGTGCCTGACCCAGAGCAGGAGCCTGAGAAGTAAATGGTACGGCTGCTGTGCTCTCACAGATGCTGGCCATTCCTTACCTGGCCATACGGGCTCACATCACAGTGGGTGAGGGCAGAACCTCCGGGGGAGAGGCATGTGTCCCCCCTGGGATGTGCGGATCCTCGTGGCCTCACAGGGATGGGACACTGAGTGAAACCCCTAGCCTCTGCCGCAAGGGTGTGTGGGCTGATGGCTTTTGTTACTGCTTAGGTATCTGACTGCAACAGATGAGCCTAAGGGGCCTCCTTGGAGGGTCCTTCCAGCCCCAGACTGTGATGACTCACAGTGGGGTAAAAGGCTTTCTTTACTGCAGGACTTCTCAGTGCCTTTAAAATGTAAATGTGAAGGCAGATCTCCAGAATTAAGTATAGGCTGCACACTCTGACCCACAAATATCCTGTAGGGTTAATGTTCTAAGGAATACTTTCCGGGGTGTGTCAGGAGCCAAGTGTCCTGCCCTCAGAGGGGACCCAGGGGGACTTTGTGGTAAAAGTCTTCCTTTGACCCGCAGTGCACAGGCCTAATCCCTGACACGGCAGCGTCCATTTCAGAAATGAGCCATGTGGGGAAGCTCACCTGGGCGAAGCAGGGCCCATGGCTTGCGACAGTTCAGCAGCTGTGATAGGCCAGTGCCCTGCACAGAATGTTCCCCAGACAATTCCTGTCTTCTGCAATTGAAAGGGAAATATTTGAAAGAAGGAAAGTCTGCTGACCACTGCACAGTTGTCTTTTGTCCCAAGTATAGTTTAAATTTAAGCCAGACTCGGCATTAGCTGAGTCATGACCGTATCAGCCAGACTGACCAGGAGGCCTCTTTCCATGAGAAGGAAAATATACATGGGGATTCTCTATCAGAGGACTGATCCTGGTCTGCCTTACTTTTGCTGAGCTCAAAGTTAGCTGAGCCAAAGGGCAACATTAAGAATTTTCCCATAAACTAACCTATCCTGTGTGCTGTGCCCCCAGAGTGACAGGTAATTTGCGAGAGCCCTCAAGATGAAAGACCCTGAAGGGCATCCAGAGCTCACCTGTGCCCCCTGAAGATTCCAGGAGCCCCTTCCTAGACAGTTGGCCTGCCTTAGTAACAATACCAATACTGCTAAGCACTTTCATTGGGTACTTACTGGGCACAACACAAAATATCAGGCACTCTACAGACTCCCCAGGGAACCCCATTTTGTAAGGTGGGGCACTAGCCTGTGGGCACCCAGAGCTGGAATTCTGGTCCAGATCCACCTGACTTTGAAGCCATGACCTCCCGTAGTGCACCAGGCCTCCTACTCCCTGCATGAGTATTGTGAACCCAGCAGAAGAGGACAGGGAGGTGTCTGGTAGAGGCTAAGCTCACCTTCATCTCTGCCACCATGCGGGTGGCAGGCCCCCCAGAGAGCAGCTCCCTGCTGGTTCAGGCAGGCCCTGATGTGAATTCCTGGACCAGGACCTGCGGAAGTCCTCTCTGTTTCTGTTCTGCTGGCCTCTTCATGCCCCAAAGGCATTAGCATTCTCTACCTGCCCCCACCTCTGAACACAAAGCCATCTGTAACCTAACATGATCATAATTAGATTTTTTAACACATAATTACAATATTAATGAATTAATTATAATTTATTTGCAAATCATTAAAAGCATTACTCCAAAACATTTTCCCTAACGATGGTTTTGGGTGGCTCAGGGCGAATAATTAAAGGGACAGAGTTAAAACATGAAGAACAACCTCCAACCTAATTAAAGATAATCAAATAACCCCACAGGTTCACTGAGCTGCTTCTGTAGCCTGCATGTGCCAAGAAACCCAGTCTGTTCCTTGGTCCTGAACTGGATCGTCAGGCACCATGCGAATGAATTCCCCTGCCTAAATATTTTCCTCTCTGTCTGTTTTCTGAAATAGCCTCCGTTCGACGGTGAAGATGAAGATGAGCTCTTTCAGTCTATAATGGAGCACAACGTTTCTTATCCAAAATCCTTGTCCAAGGAGGCTGTTTCCATCTGCAAAGGAGTAAGTAGATTTGGGTTCGACAGGAGAAACCCCCTCCCCACACTTGAGAGCGATGTCAGAGAGACCCCACACCCACGCCAGGGCCAGAGCTTGGTGACACGCAGGGTGTAGCGGGAAACGTGGAGGCCTGGAAAGTGGATTCAAACCCAAAACTTCTTAGAACTCTGGCCTAGGCAGTTAATCATCCGGTGCTTTTAGTTTCTGATGCACCTTGTGAAATTGTGGTGCGAGTTATGGGAATCGCATCGCAGGCCCTTAGGAAATGTTAGTCCCCTTCTCTTGCCTCACTTGGTATGTCTTGGTTCATTCTCGTTCGTTTCTTTTTCTTTGAGATACAGCATACAGACAGAAGGGGGCACAAATCGGCAGTGCGCAGATCAATGAATTTTCACAGAACAAACACACTCATGTAACTGGTCAAGAAAGAGAATGTTCTGACACCCTGGAGGCCCCTCCTCTCCCACCCCCAAGACAAGCAGCGTCCCTACTCATAACTGCACGGATCAATGAGCCATGCCTGCTTTGAACTGTGCACAGCAGAACGTGCAGTGGGTGTCAGCACTGCGATCGTGAGCTTCCCGGTACTGCCGTGTGTGGCGGTAGTCCTTTCACATTGCCGCGCGCTCCTCCATGTGTGGATATACCGCCGCCCATTCACCCATTCCAGTGCTGCTGGGCCTTGGGGTTGTTCCCACTGTGGTTTGGGGCCAGTGCAAATAGGACTGTCATGAACCTCCTGGGTCTAAGTTTGGAGAATAGACGAAGACATTTCCGTTGAGTTAATATTTAGGAGTGACTAGTTTTTAATAGTCAAGTTGTAGGTCACAAAATCATTTCAGACCTAGTTAGATGGAGAGCAAAACACTCCCAACCTTTTCTGGTGAGTCTGACCATTTGGGAAGCGTTTACCATGTATCTTCCAAGGACAAGCCCCTATTTATGTATAAATAGGGAGAATGGGTCCTGACTTCAAAGAGCTTATGGTCATTGCTCACCTCCACATCCTGCCGTGGGTGTGCTGAAATTAACTAGTCTCCTTCCTTGTTGCAGCATTCATTCATTTTTCCAATCCATGAATCCTTGATTAATGACTTTTGGTCCTGGCACTGAATAGACATGTGATGCGCGTTGCAGCATCTTATGTGATCCTTTCAGCACTCGTCACTTTTTGTTCCGTATGTGCCTTCTCATGTACATAAGTTCACATACATATAGAATGGCAGCCTTAAAGCAGAGAGTGTGTAGGCATGCCAGTTGAAATTCTTAGATTTGGCCATGGGACCAGATTGCTTCCCTGTTTCCCTATTGGGAAGATCAGTATAGAAAGACTCACACTTGTGAATGTTGTGTTTGTGAGTTAATGTCACCCTGAGTGAGCTGCCAAGTTTCTCGGGACGCTGTCCAGGCACGCAGGCAATCAGGGCTGCAGCAGAGCCAGCAAAGGGGAGGTGCCACGTCCAGAATTTTCTTTTTCTCCTACTTTTGTGGTGGGGGTGGAGGGAAAGGGGTTGGAGGGCGGTCCTTCTGTTTCTCTTTTTCCAGCTTTACTGAGGTATAACTGACAACTAAAATCATAATGCCTTTAAAGTGCACAACAGTAACGCTGCGGCATCGAGTTAACATCCATGCCTCACATAAGCTACTTTCTTTTCTTTTCGTGGAGAGTATACTTCGGTTCTACGCCCTTAGCACACTGCAGTTGAACAGTGCAGCATTATCCACTCTGTCACAATGCTATGCATGAGGTCCTTTTCTCCTACTTTCCCAGCTGATGACCAAGCACCCAGGCAAGCGGCTGGGCTGTGGGCCCGAGGGAGAGAGGGACGTGCGAGAACACGCCTTCTTCCGGAGGATCGACTGGGAGAAACTGGAGAACAGGGAGATCCAGCCACCATTCAAGCCCAAAGTGGTAAGTCACAGACACAGCCTGTTCCCTGAGCCCTACGTCCCCAAATCCCGGAGGTGTCCTGCCTGCACTTTTTTTCTGGAGAAAGGAGACCGGGGACCCTGACTTCTGCAGGGTGGAAAAAAAAAGAAGAAGAAGTCAGGTCCCAGCCCCACCCTCAGTTCTGTGGTCTGAGCAACTGGGACCCCTGCCAACCGAGGGCAAGCGCAGACCGAGCAGGGGTGGGAGCCTGTGCCTGCCGCCCCCCCCAGTAGGGGGGCTGCAGAGCATCCCACAAAACTGAGCCTTTTAGGCCTGCTTTGGGGATTAGATGGTGTGGACTCGCACACCAGCTGAGCTGTAATCCTTCTGAGGCCTTGACAGGACTCCTCACCTGTCTCCATCTTCCCTGGATTCACCTTGCCTGGGTGTTAGCACTGAAGCAGGACTGAGCCGTAGCCAGCTACCTTTGGCAGGCCCTGCTGTGGTTCCCACGTTGGCCACAGCTCCCGCTGCAAGGAGTGTGTGTCATCCCACTCCTGGTATTGCCACTTTTATTCAGGCTCTTCCTATATGGCCTCCCTTTCTTTTTTTTTTTTTTCATTTATTTAACAAACACTATGTCCTCAATGCTTTAGAAATTAGTTCATTTGACCCTCACAACAGCCTTGTGAGGTGGTTACCGTTGTCCGCAGTTTTCGCTGAGAAAACTGAAGGCGTAGAAAGGCTGAGTGACTTGCCTGAGGACACCCAGCTGGTAGGTGGTGGAACCAGGTTTCAAACGCTGGTGTTCAGGCTCCAGGATGCGTGTGCCCCCCGCTGCACCATCCCTCCGCCTCAGGGAGTGCTGTGAGCCAGTGCTCTGGCACTTCGTGACAGCCACGGTTGGCCTTTTTTAATATTTCTATTTCTGGAGATAAACTGAGTCTTTAAGACGTCGGCCTCCTCACTCACACCACCTGCCACTTTGCAGCGCCCCGCGATATCCATTCCTAAGGGCTGTGCCTCTGCCCTCAAGACTGCAAAGAGAGCAGCTTTACCCCACCGCCACTGTGTTGGCTCGGCCCAAATCTGTCTCCTCTGACAGGTGCCCCACGAGCAGGCAAAGGGACCCTCCCGGGGCGGCTGAGTTACTGACTGGGTGGCACCCAGCTTTATTCTTAGAGCAGCAACTTCCTCATCAAATATGTTTTCATGTTCTCTATCCAAGAATAAAACTGCTGTCGGTGAGCCCACTGGTTTTATTTTTCCAAGATATATTTAGCACAAAGTGAAGAAAAACTAAGATGAATCAGGTCAGTTGACTTCCTCCTGAATCATCTTCTCAAATAGGGCCCTTGCACATCTGCCACCCTGCCTTCTCTTTAGCTGGTCCTGGACTCTGATTTGGGCGGTCTCTCCTAGGGTTCTGAGCCTTTGATTCACAAAACCTGGTTTTAAGGGGGAGACAGGTGAAGACAGAGTGATAAATGAGGCTGCAAACATCTCAGAACATTCTGTTGGGGATTTTCTTTTTTCCCTTTCATATTTATTTAGCCTTCTTAAATATGAAAGGTGCACAATAGCATCTCATACCCAGCTTAGCTTCTTTACAGCAGCAGAGTAGAGACACAGGCTGACCCTGCCTTAAAGTGTTGAGCAAAATGCAATTGCTTGTCAGTCCCTCCCCAGAAAGAGACAAGGTACAGCAAAGTCAACTATAAAACACATAATTTTTTATTCCCACCTCACTTTTAGAAGATATTGTTTATTTGCATAGTCTCCCACTTCTTGTGGACACTGTGACCTTAAACTCAGCTATAGCAGAAAAGAGGATGAGTTGGCTCCAGCAGTGGAGAATGTAAATTGTTCCCTGTGGGCTGTGGAAATTATTGGAAGCAAAATCACACTGCAGCAAGCAGTTGAGCCATGAGCAAGTGTTTATTTATTTATTCCTGAAGTGCTGCTGTTTGTTTTGTAACTGAGTACTGGTTAAAATAAAAGAAGAAATGTCTCTGGCTGTGAAGAAACAGCCCCTGAGCTCCCAAACAGAAGCAGAAATCCTGGACTAAAGGTCCTAAAAAAGGTTTTGTGTGAAAAGCCTGTTTGGTGAGGGCTCTGGTCAGAAGGAAGGGAGAGAGACCTCTTCTGTTCACAGCAAGACTTCTCAGGTGGAAGCCCCCATTCTGCTGGAGAACCAGACTACAAAAAGGAAGGCGCTAGAAAAAATACAGGCGTCCAGAAGGTGGGGCAAGTGAAGAGACAAGAACAAGAGTGGAGGTTAGAAGCAAGCAGCTGTGGGCGTGAACAGCAGGCTTTCTGTCCCAAAGCAGAAGAGAGTCAAGGGCAGAGAGATCGATTAGGAAAGATCTGGTCCCTGGGAGAGCTTGGTTTCCCCCACTCCCCACACTGTGCCAGCTGCATGGCGGCAGCGTAGCTCCTAATCCCAGATGAAGGGGCATTTCAGCAGCCCCCAGGGCAGCATCCTTTCTGTTCTCGTGGTCCCATGCTGGATCCAAAAGACCACACGCCGAGAACAGTCCAAGTGGCTGAAGAGGACGCTGACAACAGAAGAAGGCATTCTGAGTCAGGATGTCATCGAGGCTGAAAACTACACTGGGGTCAAACAGCAGCAGAGAACTAACTGCATATAAAAGCTACTCCGTGATGTTGTTTCCCAGCTTTACCAGTGAAAAAAATAGTTCTCAGATCCAGAGTTAATTAAAAAGGCCAAAGTGTTTACAGATAAAATGCAGAGCCGAGTCCTCTCTGACTGGCAGTTTTGTTATTTCGAGGAGAGATGCAGCAATACAGCCCAGATAGCGCTGCTGAAAACCAGTCAACTCATCACCACCAGAGGCTTTTACTTAACGTGTTCAGTGAACCCGTTTCCCAGAGCGTCTCTCCTCTGAGCAGTTTTAGTCTGGACGGAAAAACTGTCTGTCTGCATGGAGTTTGCTCCATGTGTTTTTTACCAAGCGCTGGTGAATCAGTTTCCCTGAGATTTATCAGGTTAAGGACCATTAGCTCCTAGTTCCATGAAATCAAGCTTTCGTTTATCATGAATACCCACAGTGACTTTGAGAAGCCACGGTTATCTGCAGGTGCCTCTGAAGAGTGAGTTTGTGCTTGTATACCTGGTATTTGGGGGCCTTGTCTTAATTGTTTTGACTCTCCCATGAGAGATGATTCCAAAGTCACCGACTTCCTTAGGAGAGTAGAGATGTTCTATTGCTGGGCAGCCACAGAGCCTGTCTGGAGGAATCAGGGTTCCCCTAGTGTCCTCTCTTTTTATTTTCCTGAAACCAAAGTGACATCACTGAAGCTAGAGCAAAGTGCCATGGAAAATGTGAAATGTCACCGCCAAAGACGTTCCATGATGCAGTTGATCCAGCAGGAGGCTCCACACAGGACCTGCCATCTCAGGGTGACATTAAGGTCAGGATCTGCAGTGTGGCCATGGCCTGGATTCTGTTTAAGGTCAACTTCCAGGATAGTGGAGAGAGGAGAGTGACCGGCCTCAGATGTGCAGGACCACGGCCCTCCTCCACTGAGAGTGGCAAGTCAGGAGGCTCTGGGGTGCACCTGCTCACCGTCAGGCACAGAAGCGGCAGTGGGAGAAAAGAGCCTGCAGGCGAGGAGACCCTGCCCTGCCACAGCCCACTGTGGCAGAATCCAGGGTCCCCAGAAGGCCACAGTTGTCCACATAAAGATGATTTTCTAGAAGACAGGGTGATCATCTGTGCTGGTTTATTTTGTAAGACAAAAGCAAAAGTGGACAGCTGTGTTAATGCTGTCCTGGACAGGAGGCAGCTGCATAACTCTCTCTCCTTTGTGGAAGAAAGCACAGAGTGAGTTGGTTTCCATTTTGTCTTCAGGAAGACACAATGTACAGGAGCCTCTGCTCCACAAAGTCCCATCAGCTCAGGATTTGGGTGATGTTCCAAATGACACTGAGTCGTCAGAAAGAGGTGGGTTAATATTCAGAAGATCCCATGTAATAAGGTCACTTTTTAAAGTTAAAAATGATGTCACCCCTGGGAAGTTCATGTTCAGTGAGTGACTAAGTGAGAGTGAAGAGGGTCCAGGCTGCCTCCAGTGGCATCAGGTGAGCAAGGAGGTACCATATGGAAGGAAGATGCAGCCAGCCTGTTGGGCCCAGGATCCTGAGGACCCACCAAGGGAAGGAAAGCTCGCTCTTTCTGCTTTGCCTGAAAAATAAAAGGCCTGAGTTTGTGTCCCTGCAGCCCACCCTCAGAGGCACACAGGAGCCCAAGATTCTGATCTGGCATCATTTCAGATCTCGCAAGCTTCCCTCCTAATTTAGTCATGAGAACAAAATGCCCAAGAACAGCCTTCAAATTCCCATTCATACTGCCCATGAGAAATAAGTTTGTACAATATCAGAAGTGAAAAGTTCATTGACTTTTATTTTTTTGAATTCTACCCATTGGCACCAAGGAGCAGAACAGCTAGTTCATAGGCAGGCCAAAAACATACACTATGCTTAACTCGTCATCAGAGAGAGAGATTCACCTATAAAACTAACACTGAGACACAAGCCCAGAGTTGATGGATGCAGAGAGTACTTTGGAAATAGACCTGTCTTTCCCAGGTAGTGTTTCTTGGGAAATTACTGTTGTTATTTTATCAGAAAGAAACGGAAAAAAAAAAAGGAATAAATTTCATCATGACATTATCATCCTTGCAGTGAAAGCCACAGAGAATAAGAAAGAACACTGAGAACAAGCATAGGTGCCGGTAAGAATGTGCAGCTGGGTTCACGTCCCCATCACCCAGAAATCCTTTAGTACCTAGTGCCATTAGCTCTGTTAGAGAGTTTCAGGGTGGCTTAATGGTTGAAGCTGATGCTGCCTTCATTTCTATTTTTTTTTAGTTATTTTGAAATAATTTCTAATTATAGTCATGCAGAAAGGTTTCAAAAGTAGTATAAAGAACTGCTTCATTGTCTTTACCCAAGTTCCCTCAGTGTTAACATTTCACCACATCAGCTATATCATGCTTTCTCTACACCTCTCAGTGTGTTTGCCTGTGTATGTGTGTGTATATATGTGTACCGACACACACGTACCTATTTTTTTCCAAACCATTAGAGAATAAGTTGGAGATGTAATGCCTCTTAACATCTAAATAATTCTAAGTGTATTTCCTCATCTAAGAACATCTCATGCTACTGTGTTCTTTTTAATCATTGCTCTGAAAAGTTATTTATGCAGAGCAGCAGCTAACCAGGTAAAAGGAGAAGGGGGGACCAGAGTGGTCATCTAAGCGATGAGTGCCATAGGCAGCCTTGGGCTGCATCTAATCAGTTCTTGCAGGGAGCGAGGTGCTTTCATTCCCTTGGTCTTTCAGTGGAACCAGGAGCAGTGATGCTAATTAAAATTGAGATTCTCAAGGTTCAGGGAGCTTCACTGATGACAAGTGAAACTAAACAGCTTTTGGAGACGAGAACTGGCCACATCATGATGCATGTAGGTTTGATTTAAGCCTTTAAAGCAGCCTAAGACAGCATCTTCTACTCGGGTAATTAGAGGCAAGAGGTCTCCTCTTTGATAATTACTCTCCCTATACTTGTCTGCTTGAAAGAGAAATAGGAAGAAAAGAGACATTTAAAAAAATAATCAATATAAATAAGTAGCTCTATTGCAAGCCTCAAGCTCAGCAGTGAGTGACAGGCTAAATGCAGATCCTGTGAGCCTCCGGTCGTGTGAATTGACACATTCCCATTGTCTGCAGGGAAGGACTCTAGCCCTGATGGTCATTACAGGAGCTTTTCTTGGGAGAGGAGCCTTGAACCCTCTAAAGCTGGCCGTTGGCATGAAGAAAGACCAAATAGAGTGCATGCTTTTATCCCATAGGCTACAGCCCAGGATAAGCCGGAACCTTTGCCCTCACTCACATGCGGTCACACTCATTTATGTGTGGCTTATAGCCTGTGTCTATCAGCAAACCTGTCAGCAAAGTGGGCCCCCTCCAGACCAGAATCGGCCCTTTCTGAGGTAGGCTCCAAGGTGACAGGGGAGTGAGCACTGTTTAATTTTGCCTGAGAGACCAAAGCCTGTCTCCAGGCTTCCACCCCAGCCGATGCTAGCAGTAGGTGAAGGAGCAGCTGATCCTTTTTTTAAATCATCATTTAAATACTAGCTCTGTGTGGTAAAACAATTAAGCAATTGAGAAGGATGTAAAATTAAAAGATGCTCTCTCCCATTCCCCAACTGCTACTCCCACTACTCACTCTCTTTTCTGTAACCTTCCAGAAAGTTGTATGCATGTACACACATGTGCACAGGCAAGGTTGTACCAAACATTCTGTTCTGTACCTTGCGACTTTCACACAATGTATCTCAGAGGTGTTTCCGGGTCGGTTCATGTGGGTCTGTGGCATCCTTTTCAGGCCCAGTCCAAGGGCGGGCGCTGACTGTTTCCCAAATACTCTCCCCTGTCCATTCTTATTCTCCAGCCTTTCTGTACCAAAATGCACTGGCTTCAGTGGGCATCCAGGCCTTCGGTGAGCACATTTCCAGAACTTTGAGTGGCTAAATGGGTGAACTAACCTCACTTTTTAACTGTCAGCATGTGCTCCCGCTTGTGTTGGGTCATGCACGGAAGACCATTCCTTGAGCATGCTGATCTTAGAAAGGACAGACCCGCGGCTGCCGCCCGGCAGCCTAACCCCCTCGCTGGATGGTTCCACAGTGTGGACATGATCTCACAGGAGGCCCAAAGCAGGATGCACCCGCTCGTTTCTGCTGCTGGTTGTTTAACTAAATGAAACGACACAACCGTGAGTCAGAGCATCAGGCACTGACGTTGGCAGTGTTCTTACTAACACACTCCTCTAGGACCACGGCACGGGGCTACAGTCAGCCCCCAAACCTGGGACTTGAACTTGAGCTTCCCCTAAGATGAAGCCCACCCTGCTGCCTCTAGACCTGCAGGTGACGTTCCCCACCTTTATAAGTCTCCGTTCTCCTTAGTGCTGCAACACGCCTTTTCTTCTGGTTTGCTCTGCACTCTGCCTGCTCCTCTGGATTTGTTTGGTTTTGCTTTAAAATGGCAGTGTTTTCAGGCTACTCATACGTCCCCTAATTCCCATACCAGCGACCGTGGGGTATATTCCGCATGACTGGAACACCAAGGTAAAGGACAGGATTGAGACCGACACATGTATTGTCTGTTCTCGGTGGCCCCGCCCAGGTAAGAACCACAGCCGAGGAGCTCACTTCAGCAGTGCAGGCTCAGTCCCACCCCCACAGCCCTTTACACAGGATGCAAACACGGTTTGCCCTCGGCTCTCAGCCCAATTTCTACCCGTTCCCAAATCCCACCTGGAGTCCTAATCTTTCTGTGCTTTGTCACATCTTTACCTGGGTTTCTCTGGGGTTCACTTTATCAGTTGATGATTTTACCAAATGCGTAGGATGTCAAACCAAGGAAGGAGTACAGTTCTAAATCCAGAGCAGAGGAAGGGAGGTAGCTTACCAATAGTGTTCACTCATCCCTCATGTATGGACCGCACGCCTTCTACCTGCTGGAGATGCATGTTGCACCTCGGGTCTTTACAGCACCCTATCCTTAGAAAGCATCACACACACTAATTCCTTTGTTTCTACACCAACCTTGGAAGGTAGATATTCACATCCCCATTTTATCTTTACAGAGAAGTACAGTGAGTTGCTCAAAGCTGTACCCTGGACTGGACCTCTGGTTGGGTCCTTCACCCCACTGTGGCCCCCTTCCCCTTGGGAAAACACATCAAAAGTTGTCCTGTGGACATAGTCACCATCCACTCTCTGTAGCAGAGGAACTGTCTGGGCTCAGGCACCAGACTGACCGGGCTGGGGTCACCTGCCGCCACTCTCCTGCCTGCTCTTTGTCCCACACCAGTTGTGTGACACATCACATTCCAGATGGCCAAAGCCTCAGCTGGTAGAAGGTACGAGTAGCCTTTGGAGGTAAAGGCGTGGTACACACCAGGGGTTTGTATTTGCTCACGAGTAGCAAATGTTGCCTTTAGCTGCTGTGTACCATCAGATGGCCTGGAACCCTGAGGCCATGGGCAATCCACGCCTGCCCATTGCCCCACACTGCAGCAGAGGCTGTCCTTCCCGTGGCCTTGGTAGTGACCTTCCTGCAACATCCCCAAGGAGCGCTGGGAGGGTGTCTGGAGCCTGGCCCCACTGTTCACTCCCGCCATCACTCACTCACCTGCTCATTCACGCGTCCACAGACACCACTAGGTGCCCTGGCTCTGGGCCTCCTCAGACCCCAGCTGGCACGCAGGGCCCACTGCCCACAGGCTGATGGTTATGAGTAGGGTCGGCTCAGAGGTGGCAGGAACAATCTTTTCTGTGTTAAAAATACAATAGCTTGTTGAAGCCACTGTCTGTCTTTTCCCTAAGGATCCAAACAGCACTTTCATTATCCTTTGCAGTAGGTCGTGGTGGAGAGAGAATTCTCCACACAAACATCTTAAGTACTTCAAGATCTCCCATTTGACTTCAAGGACATTGTCTCTTTCTGGGCCTAACTTTGCTAAGAGTTGTGGAGGGCTCGTTTGTAAAGCATTAAGGGGATGAGAAACTAAGCATTCTCACTCACAGGACCAAACCTGGGGTAAAAATAGCTGTGCTTGCTGTGCACCGGTTCCTCTGGTGGTGGGGGAAGCAACTTCTTTCAGGTGTGATCTCTCTCAGAATAAAACGTCCTCCTGAGTCTTGCATCTCATCTGACCCTTACATTCAGCCTCCAGGTCTTCCAGGCCTTTCTTCTCCGTGGCTTGCTAAGATACTCAACAGGTGCTGTTTTTATTCTTTGCCCTCAGCCCATCCCGACCACAGGTGCCTCCATCTAAGTGAACAGGTTTAAGAAAGGCTTTCATTTATTAAAATGTGATTTCTTTCTTCAGGGACCAGGGAGCATGCCAAAGAGAGTTAGAGTGAGAAAGAAGAGGAAAGGTTTCTGATGGCAAGCGGTTTTGGAGACGGACGGTTGCGTCCCCATTCCGTATGATCGCACAGCAGTGCTCAGGCTGGGCGGGCCTCCGTCACTGCCCCTTAGCTCTGTGGTCAGCAGTGGAGCGTGCGTCTTTAGACACTGACGGTTCCTGCCTCATGTGTTACAATACTTGGCTTTCCAAGCGCAGGCAGCCCTTAGGGAGTGACCCTCCTCCGGACACCAGCTTCAGAATTTGAGTATCTATCCCTATCCCCAGGCTTCTCAGTGTTGGTGTTTATAGGTCCCCCTTTTAGGTCTTGAAAACTCTTCATTTTTTATTTCTTTTTGGCAGTTAAGCCATGGCTTTTGGAACTTCCCATTGGAAGATGATTGGTGAATACCCTGAAGACGGCACTCAAAGGAATGGTTAGACCTGGGCAGTTGTCCACAGAACAGATCGACAAACCTAGACCTAGATGGGTAGATCACCAGCTCGTGAGGGACATTTTATGTTCGCTCTCCTTCCTCATCCTTTTAAAGAGTTCACCTTGAATTTTTTCCCAGAAATTCCTTCTTGCTCAGCTTGCATGGCTAGTGAATAGCAAAGGGAATGCAAATGATCTCTTTTTAAGGGAGCACAGGTCCCAGCCTCCGCAGCACCAAAGTAGATTCACTTGAAATCTTCCCGGCCGTGGGTGTTGATTAACCAGGTTTCCAAAGGACTGGTTCCTCGAAGCCAGCTCTCCTGGACTGTAAGACTTGCTTATAACACATTTGCCTGGAGCCTCTGCAGGTTCTCTATTCTCTGCTCTCAGATATGCCCATTCTTGCCATTCCTTGTTTGGCATCCACGTTTTCCCGCACGGTGACCTTAAGACCTACTCATCCTTGCATTATAATCCTGGTGCATCCCGGGGTTTCTCCACAGCAGCGCTGTTCATATCTGGGGCTGGGTCCTTTTCTGTGTTGTGAGGAGTGTGCTGTGCGCTGTGTGATGGAGCAGCCTCCTGACCTGCACCCCCTGGGTGCCAGGAGCACCCCCTGCCCATGGCAGGGCAGCCGAGCATGAATTCGGACATTGCCACACGTCCCTGGGGTGCAGGTGGGGGACACACAGCTGTCCCTGGTGAAAACCACTGGTCGATCCAAAGAAGGGCTATTTCTTTAGCTGTTATCATCACAGCAGTGTCTGAAGTTGGTTCCTCTTGGTTGATTTTACTGATGAATCCAGTGCAGACCCCTGATTAATTCTTGAGAAGAGACAGTGTGCCTCCTTTCTTCCCCGACATGATTTTGAATGGCTCAGAATGGCCTGAGCATATGGGAGGATGCCGACTCTGCTGCTGCTGACCTTTGCTTTGAAGGCTCTTTGTGCTGGTCCAAGGAAATGCACGTGGAAATGGAGAGTGTGGAGTGAACGTGGGAGGGAGGACCCAGGTGATGAGCCATGGCCTCTGTAGAGTGACTAAAAGGGACCCAAACAATCCCCACCTCCCACCCCCACCCCACACACATGACCCCTATGTACCTGCCCTGCAGTCACTGGTCTGAGCTCTCCTCCAGCTGAGAGCAGGTGGTCACTTATGAAAAGGAAAGCAGCCCCAGAAAGGAAAGACCTTCCACAGGCACTTAGGGGCAGGCTCCATTTGATGGAGGAGGGTGGAAACAGCAAATGGAACTAGATTCTCAAGATGGGGAAGCAATGTGAAAGAAGAGGTGAGAACAGAGCGCCTGTGAGACGAGTCTGACCTGGCAGAAATAATAGGGAAGGCGCTCTCACACGGGCTGGGCTCTGTGCAAAACACAGTACCTTTAACCTTCTTAGCAGCCCAGGGAGGAAGGGGCGCTGCTCTCCCCATTTTACAGATGAGGGAATGATTTACCTGGAACTATCCTCTGTTAAAGACCCAGGAAAACCCAGTTCGTGTAAAACTTCTGCTAACTCAGGATTAATCCATGCTGCCGTGCAGTACCAGCAGGTAAAGGGCGCTCATCTGCAACATGTGGAATATCATGATTTGTATCGCTGGTGCAACTCCCAACACACCAAGTCACCTGGGGCTTCAGCATGCCACAAGCTTTCCGGCTGGCTAGGAAAGTGAGGACACCCCGCCTCCTGTTTGGGAGGGAAAGGCTCCCGTGCAGTGCTGTTGAAGCTGCTGTGATTCCGAGCCTCTAACAGGGTGGCTCTGTCTGCAGCCCATCGGCGGTGAGTGCCCTGGGGGACCCGGGAAGAAGGGAATGTTCAAGACAGCAGACTTTGCTCTGCCTCTTCGGGGCACCAGAGCAAACCCCCTCCAGCCTCGGACCACCCTATGAATGAACTCCATGGCTGCCCATTGGACAGACATATCTAGATATGCTGAAGGCCAGCTGGGACCAGGGGCGAATGTCCCAACCTGACTGCCACACCCACCTCACTACTGGTTGAAGATTATTTTAGGGGCCGAGGTTTTAAGGACCTCCCAGTTAGAAAACAAGAGCAGTGTAGCTTTTACTCTATTAAAAATATGGTTGCAAAGAACCAGATGTAGGACAGTCATCGCAGCCTCTCGGTTCAGGGGTAACCGCCTGCATGCCCGCCCAACATCCAGGCCTCTCAGCCTGGAAATGGAAGGGTGGCACTGTGCGTGTGGCATCTGTGCTCACGGCCCTATTTGCTCTGGGAGGTAGAGGCAAAATAAAGGACGCTGTCTCCTTTCTGCTGCCATCCTGGCAACAGTGCCTTTCCATGAAGGGCTTCAGTTCCAGGGGTGGTTGAAGATCTGCATTTGAGCGACTCTCGGTTATTATTTGCTGTGCCTGGCTTTTGAATCCAGTGAGCCTGCAAGTCTTCCGAATTCTTCCTGCCTAACCAGCCCCGACTCCCAGAGGCCGTGCTCCTCCCAGCGGAAGGCTGTCAGCGCTGCTTCCTATGTTTCATGATACTTACCACCTTCCCCTCTTTTGCTTTTTTTCTCCGCAGTGTGGCAAAGGAGCGGAAAACTTTGACAAGTTCTTCACACGCGGGCAGCCTGTCCTAACGCCGCCTGATCAGCTGGTCATTGCTAACATCGACCAGTCCGATTTTGAAGGGTTCTCATATGTCAATCCTCAGTTCATGCACCCCATCTTACAGAGCGCGGTATGAAACTCACCAACAAGAACGAATGCCTCCCCAGCCCCCAGCCCCTCGCAGAGGGAAATGATCCTAACCCTAAAATGTTAAGGCCACAACCTTGTTTCTTGTTCCAGACGGAGGCCTGAAAATTGTAGGGTTCTTAGTCCAAATGTGATCAACTGTTCAGGGTCTCTCTCTCTCACAGCCAAGAACCTTATCTTAGTAGAAGATGATTTGATGTACAGCGTCCAGTTTAATTATGTAGAAGTCACATCTGACTGTAGGTTAACCCCTTCTAGAAAGCAAACAGACTCTTGCCCCCTTTACTGGTACGATTTGGTATCTTTTCCATACCCTCTGTCTATTGATTTTCACCATTGGGATGCCCCCAACCAGAGATGTTAAAATGAACCTGCCCCAGTCCAGTGGGCTGGAAACATCTCCACCCAAGACGTCTTTGAAATGAGAAGCATGGGGGAGCCCAGAATGAGAGCAAAGCAGGACTGTTGGGGGTGGGGTGGGGTGGGGGGAAGCCTCCAAGCACCCGCTGCTTCTGTTCTCTGCCTCAATGGACACGGTCCCTGGAATCCGAGGGACGAATCTAGTCCCACTGGTGAGTCATTTGCAAGCCCACTGTTCCCAAATGTTGACAGTCATCACCCAATCATGGTCCAGTGGTTACCCCATTTTAAAAAAGAGAAAATATGAGTGTCGGGTGAATCCACCTGGTACCCTACTTGGTTGATAACTATCTTGATACTTGCATTTCCTTTTAAGAGGCCAAATCTTCTAAGGACTTTGCTAAAGGAGCATGTGAAATCATTTCAGATCAAGGATAAACCAGTGTGTGTGTATGTCCATTTTAATCTCTGGGAGATTTTTCTGTGATCAGGTGCCAGCAGCGACCATGCCACTATTCACGAGTGTTGTCAGCCAACCCCCCACACCAGTGTTTTGCTACCTATTTCCTGAGAAGCTGAAGTGTATGCCCCCTCCCCTTTTGTACTTATTTATTTAATAGGCTGCAGTGTCCTTTATGAGAGTACAATGTACAGTAACTTAAAGTGTTGACTCTAGCATCAGTCCCTTTTGATTGATTTCCCTCCCATCTCCAGCCTTTGACATCCACTTAAGGATGAAAAATAATAACCATTTTGGTCCCCATTTCCAGTACATGTTGAATGACATGCCTGGAGTTGTAGAATCAGGAAGCCCAGATGCATATCAACTCAAAGGTGTTTTATCACTAGAAGGATTTTAATATGTCTTGCAAATGCATCATGCAATGAATTTTGCATGTTTATAATAAACCTTAATAACAAGTGAATCTATATTATTGATATAATCGTATTGAGTATAAAGAGAGTATTATAATAATTTTATAAGACACAATTGTGCTATATTTGTGAAGGCTTTTGTTTCTAATCTCTTATGATTAAGTTTTAGCTTAATTCTTTGCTAACATGCTTTGCCTCCCCTCCCCCCCACCGTGCATATCCTGCGCACATTGGCATCGTATGGGATATATTAATTTTTTATTGTAGATTTAATTTAAAAAATGAATGGCTACATGATCAATTAGGCATATATAATATATATATATATATATATATGTATGTGTGTATATATATATATATAAGTATATGATTCTACCTGCAAACAAAAGGTTTTGTTTGGGGGATTATTTTTGAGATGAGACTCCATCTTAGCTTCTTACCACCACCCCCAGGCCCAGCTCCTCTGCCATTCTCCTCCTTGGAGAACAGCAGAAGTGTTTGACTCCGGTATGCCTAGTACGTTTCTGCAGGCGTGCTGTCATCACAGCCCAGACTGGACTTTGTTAGATTTGTTCTTCCTTTCAGCCTTGTTACTGTCAGTGACTTGGGGTGGGAGGGACGGGAAGAAGCCCTTCTTCAAATGTGTGTGTGGCGTGGACACCCCAGAAGCCTGCTGTCCATCTTGCTGCCCCTGGAACAACGTACAGACTTCATGAGACCAAACCCCCCACCGGCCGGGGCACAACTATCCCCTGGAGTGCCCCACAGACTCTTCAGGAGCCACACGTCGTCTTCTGTCGCTTGGACCCATCTTTCTAGTCCCGTGAGGAGCATTCTGCGGTGAGACAAGGTCCTCGGAGGGGCCAGCCTCCTGCAACAGAAGGGACACTCAAAATGGGATGCTGAGTCCTTAGGGCAGCTCACATCCCACTTGGTCCCCCAAAGCATCTGCTAGCTAAGCACCTCCTCATTTTTATTCTCTGTTTGCCTAGAACTCACCTACCACATAACCACTGACAGGTCTTCGAGGTGAGAGGCCTCGTCTATCCTGGAAACCCTTGACTGGAGGAGGAGATGGGGAGGGAATGGGTCAGACAAGGCAACAGCAACTCCTGCCGTCTTTCATGGACTGGGGACTTGAGAGCTCAAAGGGGGCCCCAGCACACCCAGAGCTGTAGACCTCCTGGTCAGTGCACGGTTTGGGGGATACTTCCCCACCAGGTGCACCCCATTTGGTATAATTGAAAGGGACTAGTTCACCGAAGGAGCTTTGGAAACAAGCTGGTTGCCCTGCCCCAGAATGGAGCGACAGCAGGACAGATCACCAGCCACTCCCCAGGAGGTGAGCGGGGCCCAGGCAGGAGTACATGGGGCTGTGGACCCTAAGTCCCTGCTGCGTGCTGCCACCTGCTTGTTATAAGCCAGCAGCGGGCCCAGGCTTTCTCTCAAACAGCCAACACATTTTCAAGTTATTCACATTTCTCTAGGAAGCAGATTCAGCCTCTCAGCTGGCTGGTATTCTTTCAGAATCTCTGGCAAAGTTTTAAAAGAAAACACCCTGTCTGTGGGGCCCAGCACTTTGCCTGAGGGACAGCAGGCTTGAGGACAAACCTGGGGAAAAAGAGTAAAAATGAGGGCCCGGGGAAGTGTTAGCGTGATGGGGCCCATTCAGTACGTTGCTATGTACTGAATTTAGATAAAGGCCAGTGCTTTAAAGATCTGAGCAACCCAAGACAGTTATTGCTGAAAACAAATCATGCGGGGTAACCGTTAAAAACTGTTAGCCACAGAATCCATTTATAAAACTCTGGCATTGTCCCACTTTGTTGGCATTGTGAGAAATAAAGCCGCTGGGAGGGGGCCGCTGCTCTAGCTGCAGGAGCCCTGCAGGAGCCCTTGAACAGTCAGGTCCCTGGGGGGCCCCTTGGGAAGTGCCAGCCCTGCGCACTGCCCATATCTCAGGCCCCCCACCCCCGGCAGAATCTAGCGGTCTGGGTCTCCGCCAGCTCATCCGCCTGTAACTCCAGAAGGCCATCCAAGTCGCCTTGCTTTACTTCCCTCTGGAAGGTGGCTGCCGCTCGGCGGTGGGGCTTCATCTGTGGCTGCAAGCCGACCGGCTGGCAGCCCTTCCCCTGGCATCTCACCTGAAGCCACTAGGTGCTTGGTTGGGAGTAGCTGGCGTGTGCTGCCAGGCACAGCCCTCAGAGGTTAATGGGAGGTTCACTCAGGCAAGAACAAAATCAAAAGGTCAGGATGAACCCCCAGGAAATAAAATGATGGCTTTTTAGGACATCTGCTTTGCCCCTATGGCCTGGTGCACGTTAATGCAGAATCACTAGCTTTTCTTATGAGATGTATCAGGCTTTCTTACTGGGAATTTTGGCAGAAAAGCAGAGGGTTAAGAGCTTTTTGGGAACTTGACCTGAGATGGATGGTTGGTTAAAGATTATGAAAGACCAAAATTAGTGCAGGCCAGCAACCGAAGGGTGAGCACGTGGTGACATGCTGGAATGAGGAGGAGACCCCCACGAGGGCCCCCTGTTGGTGCTCTGAGAGGGGAGAGGTTGGTAGACTGAGGTCAGCATGGAGTTCAGAGAAATGAATCCAGAAGGATGCTTATGGAGCAGAGCCAGGAGGGAGGGGACGGAGAGGGCCTCTCCGGGAGGAAGCTACGGCCATGTCCCAGGGCTTCCCATTGGAGGTCATTTGTGCAGGTGGAAGGTCCTTGAAGCCGAGCCTCCTGCCAGGGACACACAATCCCATCCTCCTCAGAAAACGTCTCCCAAGTGCCAACAGCCTCCTCCCCAGCTCCCTACCTTGGAGTGTCTCACAATTTTGGGGGCAGAGCCAAACCCCCTGGGGTACCCTGGAAGCCAGTGGGTTCCTACGCTTTAGCTCTGTGGCTTCCTGCCGGGAATTATGGACTGTGGGAATGGATGGAGAAGGCGTAAAAACAACTATGGCCACCGTTCCCACCTGGCTCCACTGAGAGGAGAAGGTTGCGTTTCTTGCTGGGACTTGTTTTCTCAGTCCTGAAGAAGGGGCAAAGTTCCTAAATGCCTCAGAAAGACACTGCCACCTGACAGTTATTTTCTCACTTCAGTCTTATGAAGCACCTATTTGATGTGTGTGCATATCACACTGTTTCCTGTTTCTTTTAACCGAGCCAGGCAGGAGTGCCTGTTCCCCCACTGAGACATCCAACAATCATGACCGTGAAATGGATACTGAGTCAGGGACCCAAAGAACAGTGACCCTAAGGGTTACAGAACAGGAGAGTTACAGTGAAGGAAAAAGGCCCTCTGGTTATTAGGGACTATGCACTAATTTGACAAGTATTGGGAAATATTTTTAAAGCATCTTCCTTGAGTTTCTTGGGTTACATTTTATGAAAGACACCAGAATCAACATTTCTGTCATTTCCCATTGGGGCTGAGGCAGCTAATCTGGGGAATGCCATATATTTTTGCTGTTAGAAGATACAGAAAATTGGGAATGGTTTCCGGAGTTATACATGGATGAAGGCAGTCGTCTAGAAATGGTGTCAATCACAATTTGCTGATTCTGTAACGTCAGGGACTCTGAGAAGGTGGAAGGCAGTAATCCGTGTGCCTCTGATCTGTGTGGTCAGGTGTCCGTAACTGTGAAGGTGAAACTCAGTCTTCAAACAGCCTTGCATTGACCCTCCTAAGGCCCACAAATTCCAAAGACTTTTTTTTAAACCTTAAGGAAGAAATTGTCTTAATTCCGATAGAACAACTGAACATACTGGGCTATTTGTACTTTTTTTATAGAGAACTTTAATAACTCGATTCTTCTTTAAAAATGAGTTTTTAAAATAAAACTGCTGACAGTTTCATAAGTTTCCAATCACATGGAGGCTGTAGGAGAACTCAAATGGGGTCAGCTAGAATGCCCCTGACCTGCCCTCCCATTGCAGGATTTTCCATGCCAGTGGGGTACAGAGTCCACCTCAGAATGCCTGGGAGTTCAGGTGGAAGGTGTTGGCAGACTAATGCCCCCTGTGTTTTTAATAGACACTGGACACGACTGTCTGAGGTCTAGAAACTTGAACCATAGGAAGGTTGGCTTTACTGTCCCCCATCCAGACGCGGCCCTAGGATAGCATTCTCAGGGTCCTGGGATCTCATTCCTTTGTCTGGAGGCTGTGACCAGCCTTTGCCATGGTGGGGAGGGCACTTCTTCAGCTGTGCCTTCCGTCCCCGAGCATCCCTAGGCCTCTCACATTCGGTGAAAATTAAGAGATGTCCTAGAAGGATTTTGCCCACTGGGCAATCCAGAAATACTTCATCCCCAAGTGAGAAGAGGCGGCAGCCACTGCCCCCACTGGCACCTGTCTCAGAGATATCCCGTATGTGAGTAGACAGAACCCTACTTTTCAGAAAATAAGTATCCAGTCCACTTTCTAACAACCTTTTTTTCTAAAGACAAAAGGTGGCTTTGCATTTTCTGATTAAACAGTTGTGTCTTTGTCTCCTCTGCTTAACTTTAGGAGTATTTATTCCTGTGATTGTAGATTTTTGTTGATACTCTTCCTGGAAGAATGTGATCCTTGAGGGGATTAGGGGATTATTCCAAATCATACATGAAGGCAATTATATTTTTGAGTCCAAATGGTCTGAAAATCCACTGCGTATGCCGTCTTTTCAGGTCTTTCAGAATACCTTTCATAAATGGTCAGAAACATTTGAAATCATTGCTTTTGCTACATGATCTTTTTGGAGAGGCGAACGACATGCCATGTTTAAATCGTTTATTGAAAAACATCGTGTAAGACCCCACATTTGTATGGAGGAGGAAGAGGAAGAGATGGAGGCTGAGGCATCTCCTTCTGTATAAGCACCTACTGACAAAATGTACAGGCCATTCAACTGTCGAATAACATTTGGTTTCTGGCAGGCAAGATGGATGTACACTTAACTGCATCATTTCCTCAATCTGTGTAACCTCTGATCTTTGCATGCTATGCTTTGTTAGATACATTCATTGTAGTTTGGAGGCAAGTGTGTATGAATAAATATAATGATCATTCCATAGTGTACTTGGGCTCCTTTGCCTCCCTTGATGGCATCGTAATTACTGTTTGTTAAGTGTTTATCTCATGGCGTCTGACTCTGGACACACTGTGTGGAACCCTTTCATCTTCTCTTGTTTTGCATGCATGTCTTTCCACTGACCTTCACTTTTTTTTTCTTCTTAAAATACTTCATGCTTTGCATTGAAACCTAAACAGTTCCTAGCAGATCATTTATTCATTTATCAGCCGCTCACAGAGCCCGTGCTGGAGGCCAGGAGGTGTGCCAGGCACCGGGAGCGTTGATGCAGAGAAGTGGTGTGGCCCCCGCCTGCATGGAGCTTACGTTCTTGCACTCCCAAACTGCAGGGGACACACAGCACCTGATGAGGATGTCGTCCAAGGGTGTCCTGTTCAGGACTATCACCATTTTAGTGTCAGCAGCCCTCATCCAATACCTGTTTACTCATGGGTGAAATTATCAAATGTGAAATGGGGAACATCCCGGAATACGCAGTGTCTCAAAACTCAACACTCTGGAAGGGATGAGCTTCAAAAAGTTAAAAGCCAACAACAGAAATAACACGGGTCAGCCTTGGCAAAGTTCGCCGTTGTTCTCTTGCTCACCTCCCACCATGCTCTGCATTCAGGCTCGCCTGTCCTGAGGTCCCTCCCCTCGAGGCCTTGCTCCCAGCCCACTGAATACATTACCCAAGGGCCAGCGTGCACTGGTCCATGTTCCACCCCCAAGCTACTGTGGTCGCACCGGAGTCTCCCAGAAGTTCAGGGCCTCCCTGCTGCCCATGCAAGTGCTGCTGGGAGACCTATTTTGAGGAAGGGCAGAGAGCACATCAGGGTTCTCAGCAGTGTGTGGGCTCCTGGGCTGGCCCGGAACTTCACTCGGGGCTGTTGGCGTTTACATATATATATGTGGTTTGTGGCTATTCCTTAGGCTGCCTAGCAGAATGGCCTGAGATGGCTCTTTAGCATGCCCTCAGCTTCTACCATATGCTGTTCTATTTTCCAAAAGTCTGGTTCAGCTCTGCATTTTATGTTATGTCCTTTCTACTGCAGTGAGACTGGAGCACAGGGGGTCATGCTGTGCAGAGCAGTGTCCTCAGAAGTAGCTGGTGACCAGGAGGGCCTCAGTTGGCCCACTGTGATTTACCCCTGCAGGGCAACCCCAAGGCCAGCAAGATCAAAGGTACCTGGTCCTCCTGGCCCCACGGAGCCCAAGGGGAAGTCCTGAGCACGAGGAGGTAGACCCATCAGGACCTTATACTCCACCAATCTTCCCTCCCATCACGAGGGAGGGAAACTGGGGCTCGGTCCTACAAAGACCAAAGTGGGGACTGCCACTCTCCAGCTGTCCCTGGAAGCCCGTCCCTTCCTCTCCCCCACACACCTGATACCTGTGCAGTAGGTGAGCCACTGGCTAGACTGGCAGCCATCGCCAAGTCAAGACAGCAGGTCGTCCAGCTTGGCATAGTCCGTGCCCTTACAGCACACACACCCTCATCCCCATGCCCGATCCTTGCCCTGGGCCTGCCCTCATGGTCGCCTCCTCCACCCACATCAACACCCATGTGTCTCCCCACCCCGCAGCCTTCACCCCTAGGCTTCCATCTCTGGAGAACAAACCTCATAGGCACACTGCCCGGTGTCCCACTCAGTAATTGTTTGATGAGGGGTGAGTTACTGGGGCCTCTGCTTCTCCACCGGTAAAGGAGACGGCAGTAACGGCGCCTGCCCCATCAGGTCACGGGGCGCGCCCGAGCAGTGAGTCTGGGTGAAGCCTTAGAGCCGAGCCCCGCAGGGAGGCATTCACGCCGTCCCAGGGGAGGGAAACTGGAGCTGTGTCCTGCAAAGACAGAGCAGAGGGCAGAGCTAGAGCAAGAGAATGGCCGCAGGGTTTTCCTCTTTCAGTCCTTTATGAGAAAGGGGGCCGTGTGTCCGCTGATGAGGGGATTCCCGGTGTGAAGATATTTACTGAGCCCACCTCCGAGTCTGGAGCAGGGCTGAATGGAGGCAGCGGGCGCCCCCAGCAGGATGAATGTTCTGTAAGTAGGAATGCCGTGTTCACAGGGAGGAGCAGCTGAGCACGGAGGAGGGAGAGCAGAGGAGACTGCCGGGGCCCAGCTCGCAGCACCCATGGGAACCACTGGACCCCGTGTAGGGGTGGCCAGGCCACCACCCAGCCACCTGCCCCCAGGCCAGCTCTGCAGGTGAAGAGTCAATGGCCCCTGGAGCAGGAGCTCTGGGCACCCCCCGAGCTGGCCCTCGTGCCGTCACGGCCGTGGAGAGCCCCACACCGGGCCCCCTGCAGCTACCAAGCAAGTACCTCTTGAAGGAATGAGAGTCAAAGTCTAACGCATGGAGGAATTCAAGCCTGTGTCCCTCCGGCTGACAGAGGCTCCCTAATATACCTGTCCCTGCCCTGCCATTACAGCCAGTGCCACTTAGTGAGGATGTGGGAGGGGTCTCCAATTGTTCTGTTAAGTTGGGAGCTCCCTGAGGGGCTAGGCCACAATTCAGGGCACACAGGGGCAGGCCCTAGGGGGGCCCTTCAGCCACAGAACCCCAGCTTCAAGCAAGAACCGCTGAGCATCCGTCCTTGGGCACCGGCATCTCCTCCGGGACCCCCACACTCACACCTCTCGGGCCCAAGTCCCAGTCCAGGACCCATCCTGACTCCCAAGGGAGCCTCCTAACTGGCTGACTGCCTGTGCTCAGCCTCTCCAGTCTGCCCCCTCCCCACAGCCAGAGTGAACTCCTATCCTGCCGCATCTTTTCTTAAAATGCTCCAGGAACATCCCATCACCCTTGAGAAAGACCAACCCCCCCAACACGGCTCAAAGCCCTGGGCTAACTCTCCCCACCTCTGGCATCATCTGGCCCCACATTCTCCTGACTCTCTGCCCTTCCTTCAATTCCTTAAAAATGCTGTGATGTTCCCAACCCACAGGGCCTTTGCACCTGCTATGCCCTCTGCCTGAAACATCCTTCTCCAAGTCTAGCTAATGCCACCTTACTCTTCATACCTTAACTGAATCAGTAACTCTTGGGGAAGCCTTCTCCTCCCTCTCTGCAGCTCGCCCTCCTCCATCACCCTCATACACTTGCCTAGTGCTCATTTCCCTTCTTTGTTGCCATTTTACATTTGTGGGAATATTTGATTGTCTCCCTTACCAGTTCCTATCTGAAAGCAGGTGTCATGCCGGGCTGTGCCAGCAACTGCCCTTCCAAGGAGTGGTGTGGTGTGCAACTGCTTGTGGATGCTCAAAACCAGTCCTCCATCCAGTCCTGACTTCACTGTCCCATGTTCATCCTGCCACTGACACCCGTCCATCAGCAAGTCTGATGTTGAATTTACCCTAAAGCCATGGTTCTCCACCAGGGGTGATTTTGCCCCCGAGGGATACCTGGCAATGTCTGGAGACATTTTTGATAGTCACAACCGGAGGGAGATGCTCCTGGCTTTTAGTAAAGGTCAAAGACCAAGGATGCTGCCAAATACTCCACAATGCACAGGACAGCACCATGCAGCAGAGAATGACAGGCCCAAAATGTCAGTGGTGCTGCTGTTAAAGCCCTGTTCTTAAATGCACTCAGTCCCATGTCCGTGGTTCTCCCTGCCTGTCCCCTTGAGGTCACCCCTGACGCCCATGGCCCTCTCCGCACAGCAGCCAGCGTGACCTTGTCTGGCAGACCCCTTCCCTGTGTAAAGCCCTCCAATGGCTGCCCATCCCCCTCAGACTGCAACCTGACCTTTCCCATGGCCTTGCAGCCGCCCGTGATCCGGCTGGTCGCATGCTGGTTCAATGGTCCGGACTTGAGCTCAGTGACGTGCTGACTTGTTTATTCGTTTGTGTGCGTGCGTGCCCCTTCCCAACAGAGTGTGCATTCTCAGGGAGGAGCAAGCTGCCAGTCCTGTTTGCTGCTGGACCCCTGCACTAAAGCAGTGCTTGGCACAGAGCAGGGGCGCAGCAGAATGTTCCCTGACTGAACGAGTCCCATGACTGCTCTAAGTGTAGCAAGGCGTCGTCCAAACCATTTCTTGTCATGGCCCTTGTCCTCAGGGTGTTCACAAACTAATTAAGGAGACAAGAATTAATTAAAGATCAGCCCTCAAAAACCCTTTGTGAGTTTATGCCATGGAAACCCACGTTCTCAATCTCTGTCCATGGACCCCCGCATCTAGAGGTGATGGCTGCCTATGGTTATGCTTGAGGGGTTGTTTAAAGCCCTGAGCTTCTCCACCGGCCTGTCGTGTGCTCTGCAGGTGAAATTACGGCTCAGCTAAAATGCTAGCACACACCGGCAAAGCAAAGGCCATTTATTTTCACACTCTGTCCCCATCCTGAGAGCACACGTCCCAGGGAGCAGGGTTGTGCCAGTGGGGATGTGTGAGAAGTGCTTTTGGCTCTGAGAAAGCAGAACTGGACGTCTCTCCAAGATTCTTTTTTTAAAAAGCTAATTCAATAAATGTATGGCCAAGAGGCCTATTCTAGGCAGGAGAGTGGAAAGTACAATATGGTTCTAAAGAAAAAGAGCTCATGGTGCGCTCAAGGACTCAACAGACATAGGTGAAAATGGCAAAAGGCCAAAACATAGCACAAATTATAAATACACACACACCCACTGAGAGGGTGCCAGAACTGTGTGAGGCACACTCCTAATTACTTTATATGCATTTATTTAAAGCCCACGGTGACAGTGACCACCGCCAGCAGGTCCTATTTACTGTGCCCATTTAACAGAAGGGGAAAGGGAAGTCCAGAGACGTTGAACAACAAGACCTGGGTGAGGAACCAAGCAGACTAGGAGAGCCAAGATGTGAGTGGAGCCCAGGGCCTTCCTGGAGGAGGGGGCAGGAAGGCCGCAGTTTGATGAAGGAATGGGAGGAAAGGGAACGTGACGAGCACACAGAAACCAGTAAACAGGGTGAAGGGGAGGACCAACTCTTATCCAGGATCCGCTGGGTAATTTCAGCAGCAGCATCTCATTTCCTCCTTGCGGCACCTCCTCGGAATAGAAGTCACTGTTCACATCTTACAGATGGGGAAACTGAGGCCCAAGTTAACTAACTGGCTGCCAGTTGCATGACTCCTGGGCACCAGGTCTCTCTGACCTTTCTCACCTTGCTATGCGCAGGGGACCAAAGAGGCAGCGTGGGTGGGGGGATGCGGGGTCTTTCTGGGGCGCCTTCTCCCCTGTGGCTTCCTTCAGCGTCCGTGCTATCGGCATGGCTGAGTTTCCTTCTCTCGGCTGACTTTGACACCTATGAGATTAGAGGCCCTTCTGTAGCTTTTTCTGGAAGCCTTTCTCCCTCCTTCACCTGACTTTCTCAGTTTAGTTTTTTTTTTTTAGGTTGTCCGAGTGTGGGTGGAGAGAAAAATAGCACTGTTGTTCTCAGAGCCCTGCAGGTACCTTTGCAGCCACCCCCACCTGGCTGGTTCTCCCTTGCAGAGGCCCAGGAGGGAGAAGCAAGAGGGCTGACTGGTCCCGGGGCTCCCCCTCCCACCACAAGACAGCCCTGACACTGCGCACTCCCCGCCCTCCACCACCCACAGAAGTCAAAAACAGTTGGGATGACTGCATGCAGGTGAACCCCAGGGAGAGTGGCAGGGACGAGAGCTTAAGGCCAGCCAGGGAGGCAAGCAGCCTGTAATGGCTAAGGAACTGACCAACCTGAGCAGTTTGGCAATGGGCAGTCCAGAGAGGAGAGAGTGGGTTTAGCTGGGGCTGAATGCTATGGGAATGCTCTTACTTTTTAGAAATTTTTCACAAATAACACCTGAAAACTATAGCTACTACAGATAAGGAAAAGAAAAGCCCCTCATCCCAAGATAGCTATTGTTGTGCTTAAACTGCTTGATGACTTGTTCATTTCATTTAAATATCATTCATTATTTTGTTACCTTCTCATGATGAGACAAGGAAGCCCTCTTATTAAACTCCCCTGGGACTTCAAGCTGGCCCTCTAAAGCAGGGACCACAAACACTGACATGCACACCCTTTAAAATTATTGTAACTTACAGCCTAGAAATGTACAACGATTCTCTGAGTGGAGGTATCTCTTTCTTGCATAAACTATACCCATAATGTTTTACTTAAAATTTCTCATTTGAGTTGACTTGAAGAGAAGCAAAATATTCACAAAGCAACCTGAATACGAAGTCCTAAATTTTTGCAATTCTTTCTAGTCTTTTGTAGTTGCCTTGCCCACAACTAGCTCTATAGCTATTTTTTTATTATCTTTCTTAAACATTCTATTTTGTGTGGACAGCATGGCAGCTTGCTTCCCCCAAAGCAAAAAATCCAATCTACAACAAGGAAGAAATAATGCCTTTTTATCATCTACTCTTGGAAGTCATGCATTAGCACTTTCACCAGATTCTATTTGAAGCAAGTCACTAAGCCCAGCCAGTACTCAAGGGGAGAGGAACTAAGCTCAACCTTGAATTTGGGGACATATTTTTAAAACACCACACCTTAGGTAGGTGAGCCTTCCAAGTCACTGACTGTTGTCAGGAGGAGAAGAAACCACTTCAGTTGCCTTTTTGATGGAATGATATCCTTGTCCCCAAATGCATTTCAATGAGTCTTACTATTGTGTTGTATCTTTTTCTTTTCTATTTTTAATTAAGCCTTTCCACTTATTATATAATACATGCTTATTGCTGAAAACTTGGAAAATAGAGAAAAGTCAAGATACAATGATAAAATTCACTCATTGTCACACAACCTAGAGACAACCACTAATAACATTTTAGTTGATTTCCTTCCTTCTATGCCCATTTTCTTATATCTTAGGGAATATAACGAATATACAATTCTTAACCTGTTTTTTCATGTGATATTACTTCACACATTTTTCTTCAAGTCATTAAGAACCCTTTGTACTGAATTTTTTAAATGGCTATTACTTTCCGTTATACAGATCACCATAATTTTCTTACTAATTCCCCTATTATTGGACTTCTAGGTTTCTAATTTTAAATAACTCAGTGATGAACATCTTTTTTTCCTAAAATTTCGAATGCATTTTGGGTCATTTCCTTGGTTGGGTTTCCAGACATATAATGACTGAACATTTTTGAGACTCTTGGTCCTTATTTTTATTTTGCTTCCGAAGCCCAACTTCCCATGGTAACGTTTTCTTACCCTGGGGATCAAGTAGTTACTGGTGTTTCTTTTCGATCAGTGTCAGTGCTGTTCCTAGTTGGTTTGTTGTCAACCTTCATTCATTGATTCACTTGACAAGTATTTATGTGAGCACTATGTTATGTGCCTGGACATGTGTGTCTGAGCTATGCATTATGGATGGAATGACTACCAGAGTTCATGGTCAAGGGAAATTGGGGCTTTTGCCTCTTTCCACAGCATTTGAGGTGGCTTGCAAGTAAAACATTTTAAGTGAGCAATAAAAATTGAAGGTCAGGATTGAAGAGAATAAACACATAAATATATTTCCCATAAGAGTGAACAGAATTCCTGTCATTGATCCTCAGACCTGGCTTTGCATTTCCTAGCAGCCCAAAAAAAAGTGGAAACTGTGATCAGTTATACTGTTCTTATAACTGGAAAAGAGGAGGCATAAGTGTTCCTCCGGGAATTCAAGCATTTCCTAGCACTGAATTCCAAAGGAAATGTCTTGGGTATGATTTTATTACATGGAAGAGAGCCTCAGCAATATAAGAAATGATATCTTCAATAATGGTTTGAGTTTTTTAAAACAGCAGATGTAGTAGTAAATTTCACATCGCATTTCATTAGTGATCCTTATCAAGTTAGGGGCATAATATTGAAATACAAGTTCAGGAAGGTGACTGAGTGAAAAGCTGAACCCAAGTCTCCAGGTAAGTGGTCCCACTTGGTCTGAGAAAATAATGTAGAATTCCTGGAGGGAAAAGAACAATGAGATACCATGTTTTACCCATCAACTTTGGAAAGATGAATCTTTCTTTAAAAATTAAAACCCAATTTTGGCAAGAAGGGGAAGCCAGCCTCTCACGCGCTGCAGTTGGGAACATAAAGTGGTCAGATCTTTCTGGAGGGCGATTTGGCACAAAGTGACAAGAGCCTTAAAGATGTGCTTACACACAGCAATTCTGCTTACAGGATCTTTTTCTAAGGAAATAACAAAAAATGCATACAAAGACTTACATACTGGGAGTTTGTTCATCTCAGGCTCCTTGGTTTGCAATAAGCCAGATAGACCCACCCAAGAGCTGGAAATCTCTGAATTTGCAGCAGCTCTGAGAGCTGGGTTTTTTTTTCTGTCACTCATGTTAATGTCTCAGCTTCTCTTTGAAACTTTTTTTAAAAATTTGAGACTCAGAAGAATTTACAAAAATAATACAGAAAGTTCCCACATACCCACCACCCAGCTTTCCCCAATGATAATATCTTACATAACCATAGTACATTATCAAAATCAGGACACTGACCGAGTAAAATGCTATTAACTAAACGGCTGACCTTACTCAGATCTCACCAGGTGTTACATGCTGCATGTGTGTGTGTGTTTGTGTGTGTGTGTGTGTGCATGTTATTGTGAAATTCTATCATACCTAGAGATTCATGTACCCTCTGTATTCAGGATTGAGAACTGTTCCATCCAGAAGGAAATTCACCTGTACTGCTCCTTTGTAGTCGCATCCTCCCCCTACCATAGCCTCTGGCAACCCTGATCTTTCTCTGCCACTGTAATTTTGTCATTTCAAGAGTGTGATATAAATGGAAGCACAAAACATGCAACCTTCTCAGCTGCTTCTGTTTCTCAGCTTGTCTGTTTTCCCAGAATTTTGGCCAACCATACCCCCTCAGCCTAAGTGGGTTGCTCTTGGTTTTATCGTGAGAGAGCGACTCGGATGGCCCAGCACGCTTCTAGGTCAGGCCATGTCACTGGGAAAGCCTGTGAACTGGCTGTTAGGAGCCATAGTCCCACTTCTGGTCCCATCACCTGTGGCCAAGGGGAGTGGTCATTTGATACAAAACATGGCCACTTCTGCCCACCCCTTCATCAAAGAGAGGGGTAAAGGGAGGTCCCCTCTGAGAAGGGGGTGGAGCTGAGCCGATGCTTTAACTGAGGTACTGACTTCCCAGTTCATTGGAAAAACTTAAATGTCTGTGGCCTAGCTGGTATATGGGGCATATTTGGGATCAACATATGTTCTAGGGCCCCAGGGAACGGGTGCTCATTGGTGTGAGCCAATCACTGGAATTCCATCCTCCTTCCCAGAGGCTGGGTTAGGCACTAGCATGACCTACGTGAGGCCTTCTGTGAACAGCTCAGCCTCCGAAAGGCCTGAGGGAGTTACCTGGTGGGGGGGGGGGGGCGTGGGGACAGTTACCTGGGGCAGGTCTCGGAGAACAGTGGGTGTCAAAGAGCTCCCAAGGGAGTGTCAGGTGGGAGAGAGCATCCTGCTGGTTTTTCCGCAGGTCCTTACCCAGGGATCACTGGCCCAAAACTCACAGCTGCAACAACAGTTTATAGCAAAGCAAACAGGACAAAAAGCCAATACACTAACTTTTGCGGAAAGATTATAGGCCAGAGAGGAGATGCTGGGAAATTCCAAGAGATGGAAGAAAACACAGAGTAATCATTTTGTAAATTAAGAGGATCATATGGTTCCGAAGGCTCTGAGGGATTTCTGTGTCTCTGTGAAGGTTTCCGTCCACATCCCCAGGCACCTGACCCCACCTGTCTCCCGGCTTTGCAGTGATTCAAAGGAGCAGAACTCTCTCTCCTTGTCCAGCGGCTCTTGGTGGCCATTCTTTGTGCCTAATGACAGGGCAACTATGTAGCTAATTGTCAGACCAGGACACATAGGAAAGTAAGACAGAACCCCGCTGCTTCTGCTGGGGCAGTGGACGAACACCGGGACCATCCAGAGCGACCTGGCCTAGAGGGTCACCCAGCGATCTGCCTGCTTCCTCTGGGGGAGCTGCCACCCCACCCACCCCACCTCACCTTTTGGGAGCTGCAGACGAACCTGATACTTCATTTGTTTCAGGGTTTCTCAACCTGGGCACTCTGCCACTTGGGGCTTCATTATTCCTAGTCGGGGGGACCCCCTGTGCACCACGGGATGGTCAACAGCTTCCCTGGCCTCTGCCCGCTAGATGCCTGTAACAACACCCTCCCCAGGTGTGATGACCAAAATGTCTCCAGACATTGTCAAATGTCCCCAAGAGAGCAAAACCTCCCCGTTAGAACCACCGATGGAGTCCCGTCCCCTCACTGCCCTGAGGCAGGTCTTCTGGCCCAGGATGCGCTTTGGGGTTAGAGCTTATGGGTACGGTTAACAAGTCTGTAATCCCAGGACCTGAAGGGAGTGCATCGCAGGGCAGGGCAGGAAGCCGATACTGCAGGTGGGCACCACCAGGCTTGTGGAGGACATCGCAGAGAGGAGGGAGAAATATGCTCCTTTCTTTCCCATGTTGTTCGGGGTACTCTGCCATGACACAGAGGAGCTGGTGTGGCCAGAGAGGAGATGCTGGGATGTTCTCCCAACTGAGTACCCCCATGCCTCTGGACAGCCCGTCCGGGGTACGGTGCAGTGGCCAGGAGCGCACGGCCCCTGCGATGGGGGTTCTTGCCCCTGGATCACTCCCCACCACAAGGGCATGCCAGGCATGTTTCATGAATGAGCGAAGGCATCCCAGTTCAATGGGAAACTTGCGGAGAGGCCAGAGGGCAAGTGCATTTGGTCTACCTCCTCTTTGGTTTGCCCCTTAAATAATAAAGAAAAGAAGGCCTCCCTGCCCCACAGCTGTGTAGGAGGAACTAAGATGTGCTGGCCCATTCTAGTTCTGGAGATCCAGAAGTACCTATCCGAGGGTGGCCACTGTTGGCTGGGCGGAGTCTTTATAAGGAGAGCAAGACCTGCAGGGAGATGATCAGTCCTTTAGCACCGCAGTGGCCATGCTGTCATTTCACCAGGTGCTGCCCTGGTTCCACGACCAGACCGCATTGTCTGTAGGAGGAAAGCAAGATGTGCTACACTGAGGGTTTTACTCTTAAGTAACAACAACAACAACAAAAGTGGGGAGGGAGAGGTGTGTCTGTTTCTTTCACTCAGGATTCAGAGCCAGGGTAACCTTTCCCCCAGGCACCCCACCAACCCACCCACTTCTCTGCTTTGAAGCCAGCAGAAGTGTGGGCAGAAAAAAAGCCTCAGGTAACATCTAGCCCAGGGGGCATCAGCCAGAGTGGTTATGGCCCCGGGGGACATTTGGTGACGTCTGGGGATACTTTTGGTTGTCACAAATAGGGGCAGGGCTGCTACTGGTCTGGTGGCGTAGAGCCAAGGATGCTGCTGAATCTACAACACAGGGGACAGCTCCCCGCCCCCAACCAAGCACGGAGAGGGCTGATGTTGAAGATCCTAGGAAGCCCGAGGTACAGGGTTTATCCACATTCCAGGGACCTTGGGCTGCCTCTTCCTTCTCCTGGGGAAGGCTGGGGGTCTCTGCCCTCCCCCTATCCCATCAGTGGAAAAACTGGATGACCCCCTTACAGAGCTTTAGGAAGACACCAGGCAGTCCTGCCCTGAACCAGGACCTTTCAGACTGTCGCCACAGGTGGCTGGCACTGGGCCATGCCTACAAACTCACAGAAGATACTGCCATCAGGAGAGACATAAGCTGGTCACCCCAAACCTCCCTGGCCACCACCCACCTTCCTAGTGGGCCTAGAGGGATCCTGGTACATCCAGGTTACTCACTGTGGGGCACAACAATGGTGCCCAGAAGACATTTGTTCCCCCCTGCCTCTCCCGTGCTCTCATGCTGCCAGTCCCTGCTCTAGAGAGCATGCCTGGCACTTTGGTAGTTGACTATGAGTGATCTATGTGGGTAGAATTGCAATATTTCTAGAATCTCTAACCTGGCCTTAGTGCATCTGCATATCAATAGGTGTTTCCAAAGGATGGAGAGAAGTAGTCCATCTCCATAACAATAGGGGATTACAAAGGGGGCAGAGAGAAAACATGCACCTAGACCAGAGAGGTATTTTGGGGGTCCTTTTTGCAACCGGGTCATGAGAGACTCGGGTGAGCAGAAGTAGACCACTGCTTGTAAGCAATAAATGGGTTTCTCCCACTTTAATTCTCCCTTTGACTGATTTTGGCTTCAAAGGTTATTTGCCCCTGGCTGAATAACATTACAATCGCTACTTTTTACCAGAACCTGTGCTACATGCTTTGCATATATTGTCTCCTTCATTCTTTCAACAAACCGTTCAGGTGTGTGGGGGCACTATGATAAAACCAAAACTGAGAGGGATCCAGTAATTTACCCGAGTCACTTGTCTAGTCAGTGGCAGAGATGTGACTCAATCTCAGACCATCTCACTGCAGACCACATGCTTGGTTAGCTGTGGATAAATGAGTTACACGTAGACAGAGGTCCCCTGAGCCAGTGGCCCCCAGCTGCAAGCAGCCTTATCCTTTCACCCAGCAGCCATGCCTAATTATCATTGACTTAAAAAAGGGCAGGAAAGACAGCCTGAGCTCCACCTTCTACAAATGGTCAGATCTGTCAGGAAATTGTAGGCATTTGCCAGTAGGTGGCAGTGATTAGGGGAAATGGGGATCTTTCCTATCCCCATCCATAATCTATGACTTTTCCAGGTGATGGCTAAGGGATTTGTCATTCTTAATCAAGGTTTCCAGAAGCTAGGGGCTTCCAAATAACCTAAGACAGGTCTGTTTTTTGAAGAGGCCAATTTGTTGTACCCAGAGAGAGTCCCACTTCCTGGAACCAAGCCCAGATATCCTACAGATCTTTGCTCGCTCTGAGAGGGCAGCCAAAGGAACTGGAACGGCAGAATGGCTTAGATTTTGGAGACCTTCTCTGTGCACTGTCACTGTCACTAACCATCTCCTCAGACTCCTTGCCCTCCAAAATCAGTCCCTTACACCTCACACCCAGGAGAAGGACTATGGTAAAAAAAAAAAAAAAAAAGAAGAAGAAAGAAAGAAAGAAAGAGAGGTGGGGGGGGCGGAGAGAGGGAGGGAGGGAGAGAGAGAGACAGAGAGAGAGAGGAGAGAGAGAGAGAAAGAAAGAAGAAAGAAAAAGAAAGAAAGAAAAAGAGAAAGAAAGAGAAAGAAAGAAAGAAAGAAAGAAAAAGAAAAAGAAAAAGAAAGAAAGAAAGAAAGAAAGAGAAAGAAAGAAAGAAAGAAAGAAAGAAAGAAAGAAAGAAAGAAAGAAAGAAAGAAAGAAAGAAAGAAAGAAAGAAAGAAAGAAAGAAAGAAAGAAAGAAAGAAAGAAAGAAAGAAAGAAAAGAAAAGAAAAATAACAAGCTTTGGGGAGAATGTGAAGAAATTGGAACCTTGGAACATTGCTGGTAGAAATGTAAAAGGGTTCAGCCACTGTGGAAAACAGGTCCTCCAAAAGTTAAACATAAACTGCCGTATGATCTGGTAATTCCACTCTGAGATATATACCCAAAAGAATTGAAAACAGGTGTTCAAACAATTACAAGTACACACGCATACATAACAGCATCATTCACAATACTCCAAAGGTGTGACTACACAAACGTCCACCAGTGGATGAATGGACAAACGTGGTATTGACACCCAGTGAGACATGAGTCATAAGAGGGATGCAGCAAACTGAAGGAACAAAATAGTAACAGACTCAGAGACTCCAAGAAGGAACTAGTGGTTACCAAAGGAGAGGGGTGTGGAGGGTGGGTGGGGAGGGTGGGAGAAGGGGATTGTGGGGTATTATGTTTAGTACACATGGTGTGGGGGAGCACGGGGAAAACAGTGTATCACAGAGAAGCAAACAGTGACTCTGTCATCTTGCTACACTGATGGACAGTGACTGAATTGGGGTATGAGTGGGGACTTGATAATATGGGTAAATGTAGTAACCACATTGTTTTTTTCATATGAAACCTTCATAAGAGTGTATATCAATAATACCTTAATTAAAAAAAAGAGGGATGCAGCACTGATGTGTGCTACAATGCCAGTGAACCCTGAAAACACTATGCCATGTGTAAGAATCCAGACACAAGGGGTTATATGTTTCCATTTTTGTGAAATATCCAGAATAGGTAACTCCAGAGAGATAGAGAGAAAATTGGTATTACCCAGAGGCTGGGGGAGGGAAAAGGGGAAGTGATAGTTTATGGGTACAGGGTTTCCCTTAAGGGTAATGAAAGTGTTTTGGAACCAGATAGAGGGGATGGTTGTACAACACTGTGAATGTACTGTCACCAAATAGTTCCCTTTAAAATGATTAATTCTATGTTATGTGAATTTCACCTCAGTAAAAAATTTGTTTTCTTAATTAAAAAAAAATTAGTGTCGCAGTTAATTGCAGCCTGGGCAGGGGCTGAGCTGGTACATCACAGTATCCTTCCTTAGCCTCTGGGTGGTGAGCATCTGTGGATTCGGTGGACAACATGCATCACTTTCTCCAGTATCTGTTCCAAAGTTTCCCTCTGAGGACCTGTTCCTTCCACACTGTCAGTCTAAATGCTGTTACCCGAGGCAATTCACTCCCTTTCCTAGTTTTTCTCACTTGCAACCAAAACAATCCTGACTGATTCAGTCATTTTCAGTGTTTCTGTGGGGCAGACCCTTGTGTATGTTTGAGTAAATTTCCGGAGATGGCACAGAAGTGTAAATGTACTTACTACCAATGAACTGTACACTTAAAAATGCTTAAAATGGTACATGTTAATAATAATTTCATTATTTTAAATTATTACATTTAAATAGTAATTTGAGATAATAAATGTTGTTTTTATTATAAAATTAATATATATTCATAGTAAAAAAACCTTTTGAACAATATAGAAAATATGAGAATATAATCATCACCCATAATATCTCTTCTAGAGGTAACAATTGCACACATTTTGGTATATTTCCTTGTAGTCCTTTTTATTTTTCACAGTGTATACATGCATATAATTTCATTTTTTTCACAGAGTAGATATTATTATATAAATATATTTGTGTCCTGATTTTTATTTAACCAATTACTATGTATCTATTTATACATAGAGGGAAGGAGACATAAATATATAACAAATACAAATAGTATTGGTGTACTAGGAACAGTTTTCTATATCTTAATTTGAAAACTTGGTTTGTAATCACTATACAATATTTCATCCTATAGATATAACATACTTATCCTAACTGATTACCAAATAGTAGGTACTTAGGGAATTTCCTGTTCAACTCCATCATGACATTATGGTGAATAGTGATGATTAGATCCATAAAAGAGGGATTTACTAGATCAAAAGCCACTAATCATTTCAATGCTTTTGATCCACACTGCCAGATTGCCCCACAGAAAGTTGTCCCTTTTCTCAAGCTTTAGTCGCTGCCTGCAGGAGGGTTCTGACCCAGTCTGGGGAAGACCTATGATTGGAGGATACTGGCGTGGCTGAAGGGGGTACATCCGGCCCTCACCCTGCTGGCTGGCTTAGTGGCACACACCACCTCCTTCCCAGATGCTGACTGTTTAGAAAATCACCCTTACTCATATCTTTCAAAGCTTTTTTCATTAACTTCAAAGGTAGGAAATGGCTATTTAAGGTGCTATTTTCTGTCACCTCAGGAGCCAGGTAATTGGGGAGATGGCTGGAGCCTAGTCCTGCTTTCTTTGTTGTGAAATAGAGGACACACTCCCACTTCCTGGCCTCCCTTTCTCCTCGCTCCCACCCCAACTCCAGGGCTCTTGGCCTGCTGTTTTGGGAGTCCTTCCCCCCACCACAGCCCTGATGTCCACGGTTACCCTGTGGGAGGTGCCAATTACCTGACCCTTTCTTAGGTGAGATGAGCTGCCCACTGCTCTTCGAGCCCACAAGACTGCTGGGCTTACAGTCACTCTTCTCATGGACAGAACCTCTGGAAATTCTCTAAGGAACTACGCATGTGTCACCTGGCCCACTGAACACCTTAGCCCATGTGAGTCCATGCTGATGGTAGCAGGGATCAGCTTATCAGATGTCACTGGTGTCTCACTGAGGCCTGAGGGCATGAGGCACCAGGCAGAGAGTTTTTATAGAGTTCAGTTGAGAACAAGAAAAAGTCTAGAACTATGAAGCTTCAATCTTTTGCAAAGATCTTCCACCAAACACTTAGTTCCTTAAGCCTGCAGGGAGCTGTCCAGGTGCTGACCTATTTGAGTACCATCTTCAGACCTTTTCTGCCAAGGTCTCTTTCTTCCCTTCCCCTGCTGATTCAGCCCCATCCAGGACCTTCATTTCAATGTCACTTCTTTAAAACCCTGCAACTTTCTCAGCAGTCAAAACACAGAGGAGTCTTCATTTGGTTGATGGGCTCCCCTGCCCTTGGAACTGTTTTATAAAGCAATAATCTAGTTGCCAAGGGGACAAATTATGAGAGCAGAGGCTGAACAGCTGGTCTTAGGGGACACGGAGTGCAGCTTGGAGACCCGCCAGTGGGAATGCAAGTGGCTGCTCGTTCACCCAGCAGGGACATGAATGACTGTGTGAACGCTCCCAGGTTTCACAGTCTGCTGAATCAAGAGGAGAGAGCACATTCTAGTTGAAAAAAAGAAATCAGTTTGTAGCAGGCCACGTTTGGAGGCCTGACAAGGCACTTAGTGGGCTGTGGAGAGGAGAGGGGAATTAGCTGGGGGCATGGGAACAGCTTAGACTGAAAGGAGAGAGGTGGCAGGAGGAGAGGTGTGCTGAGGTCTGAATGGGTTGGGGAGGGCTGGTGTAGAAGCATTGTCCTTGCAGAACCCTCCCCACCAGCAAAGTCAAGTCCAGGAGGGAAAGAAGGAAACTTACAAATTGAATCAGTGGGCAAGGAAGAGCAGGTGAGTAAGCAATCTCACCTGGAGGTTAGCACGGCCCCGCCTTATCCCCACCGCCAGCTAGACAGGAAGCATCATTTGGTGACCCAGCTTCCTCCTTGAGGAAGAGCAGAGGCTCAGTTTCCTGCTTCTTGAAGTCTAGTACTCCTTGAGGCTTGAACATCCTTGTGGCCAGTGATCCTGTCAGCTCAGCCTTCCCTATTTGCCCTGTGACCCCCAAACAACTCCCTGGTTTTCCTGTGTTAGACCAGCGTTTGTGTGCCTGGGCCAAACAGCTGGCCGATAGATCCTGGCTGCTATGCCCACTCACAGCATGCATGATGCCAACATGGATGGAGCCTGAACATGCTATTTTCCCTTGAGCATTATAATTTGGGCATTTCTAGGACAAATTACTTCTTTAAACCCCCATTTCCTCATCTGGAAATAGGGGTAGTGTCCTAGCTCACAGGGTTGCTGGGAGAACCACATGTATTAACACGTGGAAAGTACTTAGCAGAATGTTCCATGTAACTGATATTAGCTGAAATAGGTTCTGAAATTATCATTATTAGCTGACCCTCGATGGGGAAAGCTCTACACTGAGCTCAGTTCTCCTTGCCTGGCCTTGCCCTGTTCTTTCTCCCACCCCAACATCTGCACTGGGTCCTCTTCCATCCCTCCCAGCCACCTGACACACGTACACGACCCCACATGCCTTGGGGTCACACCCACTTCAGGTTCAATCTGGATCTGCTGAGAAACTCAGCTCCTCCAACCTCCCGCTATCAAAAGTGCCTTCTGGCTGTTAACTGGTCAGCCCCCATCAGTGCTGGAGACCACAGAGGCCTGGAGCTCAGGGTTCCCCAGCACATTTGTTTACTGAGAGTGGAGCCTGTATGCTTCTAAATTAAAGAGTCAGTTACTAGATGGTGTAAGAAAGGGAAGGAGGGAAGGAGAGATGAATCAGGTAACAAATAACCCTCTAAATCCAGTAGCTTCTTCTTGCAAATGCTGTGTCTATCAGAGGTCAGCAAAGAAGTTGTACTCCTTGTAATTACTTGGAGATTCAAAGTGACAGAAGCTCCATCTTGACTCATGTCTCCAAAATCCCAAAGGCAGAGAAGATAGGATGGTAAAGCACCCAGTGGCTCCTAAAGCTTCCCCTGGAAGTGACATGGGTCACTTCTGCTCATATTTCATTGGCCGAAGCAGATCCTCTGGACAAGCCTGACTTCAAGGGCCAGGAAGGAAACCCCTCCCCCAGGGAGGGCCTGGAGCTCCAAATACACAGTCTCCTGCTGGGAAGCACACACCACAAGGACCTTCCCAACCAACCCAACCCTCCCAGGGCAGCCAGCCGCCAACTCCTCCTCCAAGGGGCCTGGCTGAGCCTTTCCTCCTCTGAGACATAATTGCGCATTTCCCTTGACATGAACACGAGGCATATTTGCAAAGCTGAATGTGCTCATGTGCATGTATGTTTCTAATTAAGACCTAATGCACAAAGCCATCAGATTTGCTCAGATTGGTCCAGGATTCAGAAAAAGCTGAGGTTTTTTGAAACTCCTCAACCAATGGGGAAAGCATGAATTATTGAAAGGACAGAAAAAGAGACCCAGGGAGGAAAGGCTGCTCCATTATTCATCAGGCCCGGAGTCCCCAGGTCCCCATGCACAGCAGCCGGCTTTGACACCTACAGCATTTCCCATTATGCCTACAGCAAACGTTTCAAACATGCCGTATTGACAGCCTCCAAGTAAGGCTCTCGCCCACACCATCCACTGCCTGTCTCATTATCTGAACCAGTCCACAGCCCAACTGGGGGCTCAGGATGTTGGTGTTTTAGCGCCCATCTGCCTTCCCTTCCTGGGGTTTTCTGCTCGCAGGCCTCCAGGCCCAAGGCCCAAACTCCCTAAAAGAACCTGAAAGCCTTTTATTCTGGTCTAAACAGCCCCAAATAGTCCCGTCAGTTTTATCTCCCTCCACCCTCCACCCCAAATACTCCAGGCCATTTGCCTTTCCCCGAATGTAATTTCATGTTTGCATGCCTTCACCCAAGCTAGCTAGCCCCTCTGCCTAAGACTGCCTTCCCTCCCTCTGTCTACGTGATGAACATCTTTTTTTTAAGACCAGATCAGAAGGAGAAACTAGCTTCTGTTGGGAGCCCATGTGTTAGATGTTTGGGCAAACCTTACCTCAGTGAAGCGTCACCATAACCCAGGAAGGTGGGTGTCATCACCAGCACCAGCTACAGAACCCATGGGGTCCACTGCAAAATGGAGATGCTGCTCCCTGTTCAAAAATGATTAAGACTTCAAAGATGGTAAAAACATCATGAAGCCAAGCATTTCTAAGAGCAGGGCTGGGTGACCATGCAAGCCACATGCCCACGAAGTTAGCCCTGGTTATTGAGAAGTAAACTGAAACTCAGAGAGATCAAGTAACTTGTCCAAGGTCACACAGCTATTTGGGGACAGAATCAGTCTAAGGACCACATTCCATCTAATCCAAATCCCTCTTTTCTCAACCACCCACCTCAAGAAGCCTCCCCACTTGCCTCAGGCAAAATAACTGGGAAGGAGGCTGTGAGCACCCCAGAAACTGATTTTCCTTTTAAAGGGTGCCTTCTCTGAGCAATGGGTCTGTTACTTCACCATGGACATTGCAAGATGACCTGGAGAACAGTGTCACACAGAACAGAGAGTGGGCTGATCTGGGGAGCAAGCGGGCACTCTAACACCCCTCAGTCAGCCCACAGGGGAGGACACCCACTACTCCAGCCACCCCTTCCCTCCTACCCTCAGACTTGCTCACCCCACCCCACCCCACGCACCCACTCTTCGGTTGCCTAAGAACATGGCAGTTGCCCAGCAGCAGGGAGCTGCGGGACAGGGATCCCAGGCAGCATCTCGGGCCTCTGCTGGGAATATCAAATGCAGATCTTAAGAAAGGCACATCTCCTGGCTGCTCTCCCCATTTTTCATCTTTTCATATCACTGATCCAGCTCTACCAATGGTTTTGTTTGGTGGTTTCCCCTTAACAGCTTCAGTCTTAGGGAAATGCATCCTACTTACACTCATGCATTCAACAATATTAACTGTGCACCTACCATGTGTCAGGCCCTCTGCTTTCAAGGAGCTCACCAGCACAACTAGTGAGACTGACAGTAAACTCACCATTGCTCAGCTGGTGAGAACCAGACAAGAGGCTCCTGGATCCAGATGAGAGAAAGAAATTATTGGGTCAGAGGGAGCACTGAGTAAGGTCTTGAAGGATCTGTAAGAGTTTTCCACGTGGAGAAGTGGGCAAGCCAAGCAGAAGAAACTAGTACATTTGGAAGAGTTTGGGGGTGATGAGGGTTGAGAGATGGGGGAATCCATCCCAGTTGGGAGATGTGGACGCCTGTCAATGGAGTAGACGTCCTCACCATCAGGGACTTCTGGGGGGTGGGGCGGAGCACTCCTGGGGAAGGTGGGAGAAGATAGAAAAGCCTGGGAATAGAAATCTGCTGTACCCTTTCCAAAAACCTTCAATCGTCCCAACTCCACTTCTTCAGTTGGTCCCATTCACATGTGACAGTGTTCTCCCATGATGTCCAGCTCAGGAGATCTCCACAGCATAGAGGCTTCTGTCCAGCCTGCTGCCTTACAGGTTTCAAAAAATAAGCTCATTGCTGATGTCTTATGATTGGCAATCTGCTATTGCCCCCAAACATATACGCACTCCATGTCTTTGACCCCTTCATGGTCTGCAGGGATTTTAGGGAAGCTCCCTATGGCCTGGCTGGCCAAGCTTCCATCCTAGAGACTCACACTTGCGGGGCGGCCTTCCTGCCTGTCGCAGAGGGCAGAAGCTGCTGGTCTGTGGGCAAGCCGCACAAGCATGTTGGACAAGGGTTTCGGTCAGGGTGCCATTAAAGAGAAATGAGGGTGGGCAGGTATTCAGGTCAGAAAAGGTTAACCCTTAGGTTCCACCGTCCAACCTGACTGGACAGGCCATCCTGGCTCCAGCTGCAGCTTCCAGATCAGTCATCGATTAATAAACATTCACTGAGCACCTACTGGGTGTCCAGGGCCCAGAGAATAAAGACGATATACAGACTGAAGAAAGGAGAAAAATTTTTAAGTGTTTGCTATCATGTACATATATTTCCACTTTATAGTTTAGAAGGGCAAACAATTTTCTTAATGCAGCCCAGAAAGAAAGTATGGAGAGGCTTTAAAAGAACAGGTCCTGAACCAGACAGACCTGGGTGGCAATCCTGGCTCTGCCGTTTTCCAGCTGTGTGTCCTCAGGCACCTCACTTCATGTCTCTGGGCCTCAGTTTTCTCACTGTGAAATGGGATTGTTTTGAGTATTAAATGACTTCACACACGCAAAGCGCTTTGAGCAGGACCTAGCGTATAGTGGGTGATCAATAAATACCAGCTGATTTATTTATTGTTTTCTTATCGTTCTTTATTGTTGTTATTAAGCAACAGCTGGAATGTGAGGGTAAGTCTGACCCATCGTGGGGGTCACAACCAAATCTCACGCGGCCCCCGAAAGCCTTTCCTCGCCTAGCTTCGCCGCTAAGTCTCCACCTGCGGACGCCACGCAGGTGCTTCTCCAGACGCCCGCACCTCCCGGGTGGAACCCAGCGTCCGCAGGGTCCTGACGCCTGCCGGCAACGCGCAGCGCCGAGACGGGGAAGCCCCGCCCGCGGCCCCGCCCCGCCTCCCCCTCCCCTTCCGAGTCCGCAGCTCGGGCGGCGGCGGCGCGGGTGCCGCGCGGAGCCGTTTGGCCGGACACGTCGGGGCGGGCGCCCGGGGAGCTCGCGCGGTGCCTGCAGCCCGGAGCTGGGCCGGCGAGGGACGTTCCACGGGGTCGGGGTCGGGGCCGCGCCGCTGCAGCGAGGTAAGGGCGGCCGACCCGGAGGGCCGGCTCTCCCGGCCCGGGGGCGCGTGGGGCCGCCTCCCGCCGGAGCCGCGGCCACGCGCCCAGTACCGCGCAGCCGGGGGCCGGGTGGCGGGGCAGCGCGCTGGGAGTTGGGTGCGTGTGTGCGTGTGTGTGTGTGTCGGTGATGCCCCTCTTTGCGGACGCTGCTGGGCAGTTCCGCTGCCCATTCCAGAGCTGAGGGCGGACTCCCACCGCGGACTTGAATGCGGCTGGCAGAAATCATCTGGGTGACGCGGGAGGGAAAGCCCACCACCACCTGTTGAGCCGTCTAAGTGGGTCGCGAGTGGAAATCCCCGCTTACACGGCCTGCGGGATGGCCTCACTTCCCCAGCAGTCCGAACACCCATCCGCCTGGCCTGGGACTTCTCCCTCTGGCCGCCGGGACGGCGAGGATGCCCGGGTCTCGCTGGGTAGGAGGATGTATCCCTGCCCTATGCCAGGGGGCAGAGGTGCTCTCCCAGGGCAGGTGGGAGGCCCGTAGACAGATGCTGAGTGTGAGATACCAACACCCCAGACACACGCCAAAATTTTCCCCAGTTACTCCAAAGCCGCCCCACATCCACCCTTTTAATTACTTGCTCTGTCTCTCTGCCCTCATCCTAATTGGGCAATTGATGAAGATGCTGTTTGTTAAAAATTTTAAAGTGAAGTTCAATGACCACTTCCTGGGACCAAAAGGGATTTAGGTAAAATCCCAGGAACCTGGCAGGGGTTCTGAGCCCCTGGATTGTGGACCGGGTGCTGGCTCACTGTGCAGCTCTCTGCCCCCTGCTCTCATCTGCCCCCTAGAACCTGCGGAGCACATTGCTACCCCCCATTCGTGGTTACGGAAGCTCTGTTCAGGGAAGAGAAGGGATTCACCCACTGGTTTATCAGTGACCCAGTGAGATCAGGACAGGACAGTTTTCCCAAGTGGGAGCCTCTCTGAGGTTGACAGATGTTACACCCCAGCTGTCACCAGCACTGGCCCCTGCTCCACGCCAGCCCAGGGAACACAAGATTGGACCTCTTTCCCAGCCACCTCACGCCTACTGTCTCACCTCCACAAACCCTGGGGCTTGATGAATTAACAGCTCAGGCTGCACTGGTGGTGGGCGTAGGGGGACTTTGGCCTGGATCTGATGCCCTGGACCTCTCAGGACCACAGGCATCTTGGTGACAGGTTGGTTGTACCTCTCTTCTGTCACCACAGCCAGCCCCCACTCCCAGGGTCTCCTGCCTGCCTGGGAAGCCCCAGCTCTGCTTCATTTCTCTGCTGACATAGCAGCTGTGTATACTGGGGCCATCCCATCTCGGGGCCACGTCTCCAGGGTGCTGCGAAAGGGTGGAATTTGTAGGTGCACCTGAACCATGCCCAGCCCAAACTTCTGCCCCCCCTCATATGTGGAAGGCAGCACGTGCCTTGAGGGGCAGGGTGGAGGCAGGGCTCCCCTGTCTCCTGGGCTGGAGGGCAACACCCAGGGTCTCCCAGCCAGCAATAGGTTTGTGAGGGCTCTGCCATTCTCTCACTGTGATAGGGGCTCCCTGACTTGGGGGGGGGGGGAGGAGAATGCAGGGGGGAGGTTGGCCAAATTGTTCACACTGGGCTAGAGGAGGCAGGTCCTATGTCATGATGGAAAAAATTCCACAGCCAGCTCAATCACTGACTCTGTGTTGTTGGCCAAGTCACAGAAACCACTTGGAGATTCAGTTTCCTATCCATGGAACAGGGCGGGGGTGTGGGTGTAAAGCAAGGACAGATGTCAGTGTTGGGCTCACTGGAGGTGTCCAGGGCTGGGTGTCCACTTCCTCTAGCCCGCAGCCTGACTTTCAGACACTGGGCCGAGGGAGGTGACTGTGAAACTAGGATCCTTCGTGCCGTCCTCAGAGCTGGGGGAGTGGTGTGAGTTTTTGTATCAGGATAGCTCACAGATATCTGAGCTCAGAGTCTCAGAAAATAAGGATGGAAGAGTTGGAACCCAGTTTCCGCCAAGCTCTGCCTCTGGGGGAGCTGGCACTTCCGCTTCAGGCTTCTAGCCATTGGTGCCCTGGGCCCGCCCCGCACAGCCTCCTGGCTTGTTCCCAGGTGGCCCTGGCATGCTCCTGCTGTTTGATTCCATCCTGGGTTTTGGGTCAGCTTTCCTCCCTGGCAGATCAGGGAGAATCAGGGCCAGCTACATGTGACTTCAGGGGCACCAGGAAAACCCCTGCCTGCCCAGTCTTATCCGGTTCCCCCAAACCTAGCTATCTGCTGCCAATATTCCACCATTAGAGACTCATTCCTTTGTCTTATAGTCTTGTATCCAGTTATGTCAACTATTAAACCTTAGCATCAATGACTTGTTTAGAAGCCTTCAGGACATGTGAGAGAGAAAGGGAGAGGGAGAAGAGAGGGAAGGAGAGAGAAAGTGAGGATAGCAGGGAGGGAAGATGGTACTTTGTCTGCCTCAGAGTTCTGCAAATAAAGGCCCAGCTGTGAGCCCAAGGGGGCAGCAGGGAGAAGGAAAGGCTGGGAGAGACAGGGTGGGGGCAGGCAGCATGCGGGGGAAGTTGTGAACCTAAGGTGGGAATTCGCGGTGGGAATGTGGGGTGGATAGTCTGACAAGGGAGCAGGTGTCAGAGATTTCCGGTCCTGTGGCTGAGGGTGGGGCCTCTCCCGCCCTTGGGAGGTGGAGCCGCCCACCGTGAAGTGTCTTCCTTGTCACACTTTTTCACCTTCTCCTTAGAACATGGCCTGGTGGTTAATGTGTTCCGTGGGTGGTGTTCTCTGCGGTTGGAAAGCCTGGGCTAGTCGCACTGGCTGTGTAAAACTGTCAGTGGTGATTTGTTAGATCAGCAAAGGGCCTGGGCTGCGCTGGGCCGGGGGAGGATTCAAACCTGTGCCTCCCTGAACATCACGACATCTATTGCACTTTCTTGAAAAAAGCAAAAACAGCGTAATTCACTCAGATGTGAGTTTCCCAGGTGGCAAGCGGCCTAGGGGCTCAGCCGGGATCCCCCTAAAAGGCTTGTGGAGGTGGCTCCTTGCCTGTAGGGCATGTGGTCCTGAGTTTTCCAGTGTGGGGGCAGGGCTGGGGGGACATCGGGTGAGAACTGATCCTCCCTGCCTAGGCAGGCTCCTTGCAGGGAGGGCCCACCACATGCCTGGGGCTCTCAGTGCCTGATTCACAGACCACCGGTCCTGGCTTCTGATGGCCCCACCATGAGCAGCTTGCAGCCATTCTGGGCGCTGCTGAGGGCAGAGCTCAGACCAGAAAGAAGTTGCAGGTCACCGCTATGATCTGTTGGCCATGAACTCTCAAAGGACAAACATTCTTTTCTTTTAACTGAGGTATAAGTGACACATAACATTATATCAACTCAACAACCGTTCTTTAAGATTATTCTCAACGGTATCTGTTTTTAAATAATAATGGTGATGATGACAACGATGACAGTAGCTCCTCATTCTTCATCACAGTCATTTATTGAGCACCTACTGTGTACCTCCTGCTGCTATTCTAATAGGCATATGACTGTGGTGCTATTGGCATACAGGGATGGATTATTCTTTTTGAATGGCTGTCCAGTGCACTACAGGATGTTAGCAGCATCCCGGCCTCTCCCCTCTAAATACCAGTAGCACCTGTCCTCCCCTTGTGACAAGCAAAAATGTCTCTAGACATTGCCAAATGTCCCCTAGGGAGCTAAGTTGCCTGCTGCTGGGAACCATTAGGGATACAGCTATGAACAGAACAGACAAAAATCCAGTCCTATTCCCTTAGGAGCAAGCATTCTAAAGAGGGAGGCAAATGTACAGTAGCCACAAATGCTAGGGAGAAGACAAGGCAGGGCTGGCGGTTTAGAGAGCGGGGAGTGGGTGGGGGTCCCCATTTTCAAAGGGGGCTCAGGAAAGGCCTCATTGATGAGGTGACTTTAAGCAGGCGCCGGAAGGAGGGGAGAGAGCAAGATCTCGGGGGAGGGCCTTCCAAGGGCAGCAGGAAGAGAAAGTCAAGGAGCAAGGAGGTGTAGCCAGGTGGGGAGCAGGCAGGCAGGCTCTGATGGGCCCCACCACGTTAAGGTCATAAGGACTTCCGCTTCCTCCCCACCCCCGAGGAGAATAGAGCGCCAGAGAGCACTCACTACCTGCTAGGTGCCAACACCACCCGAAGTGTTCTTCCCCGTCTAATTACATACAGGAGTCCTGTGAAGTGAATACATTTCCTTACATCATGTGTTAAGGCCCAGAAGGGTTAAACGATACAGGTGTTATAACTGGGGCATGAACGTGAGCAGTCCTTGCTCCATCTTATACTGAAGTGTGGACTTTGGGACCACGTAGAAGTGAGTTCAAATCCAAACTCAGTCACTTATTGGCTGTGTGTGGCCATGGACTCGTCACAAAGTCTCTCTGAGCCCCGGTTTTTGCAGGGCTTTGTAGGGAGTGGTGTAGTGGCCTTGGTCCCCTTGTGCTGCCTGCGCCATCGCTCCCGCCCCCCTCCCTCTGCCTGCACCCCTGCCAGCAGGAAGCCAGAGGGCAGGCAGCACCCCCACCACCACCCCCAGTGCCCGGATTTCCCCCAGCTACAACAGACTCTTGTTCTGGACATATACATGTATTCACTGAGCCGCAGTGATGCCATCTGGCGAGGTCAAAGCCAACCTCTGGGTGGGGGCTGCAGTCAAGGGCATTAAATGCTCCCTCTCCCTCTCTGAGGGCAGAGGAGGAGGGAGCACCCTTTCTGAGTCACCATCTCCCTGGGCCTCCCGGGCCAGGCTCTGCCGAGTTCCTCCGAGGATGCTGCCGGCTTCTCCTGGGAGCTCAGCTGAGCTGAAGCTACAGATCCACCAGGTGGTTGAGCAGGGACTGTGACACATGCCACAGGTCTGTTATCAAGACTCTATAACCCCAGAACCCCTAAGATTCTCTGTTAGTCTCAGTTAACCCATGGGCAGTTTTCATTTTTTGAGTGACACTTGTCAGAAACAGGTTCCTAATTAGAAATGCGGGTTTAAAAACTACCCAGTGTCAAGAATTGAGAAGCATTTACGGCGTCCACAGACGACCTCCCTGGCGCCCCGCCCTGGGCAGGGACATCACCCCTGGGGCTGGGCTGCAGCAGTGGGGGAACCCCTGGAAAGGGAGTTTCTAGGGCTGTAGGGCACACAGGTGTGTCGTGTGCTCGAGACGGTGTGAGGTCCCTTTCAGGAGGTGTGTGTATCTGCCCTGCCGTGTGTGGGAGCGTCTTCATGCACCGGCCTCCTTTGATTCCTGGGCACGTGGCTATCAGAGGTGGCTCTGTCCTCTGCGTGGCAGAGGGATGATGGGATGTCTGAGGCCCTCTGACTTTGCTGGGCAGGCCCACCCAGTCTCCACTTCTGGAATCTTTGGTTCACCTGAAGACAATGCCCAGTGGGTAGACAGCTCTCTCTGCACCTGCCCAGAGATGCGTCCTGCCCACCTGTCTCCCAGCTGCCCTGGCAGGAGTCTCCGGGAACAGCATGGCTGCTTCCTGCCCACGAATCTGTGGCTGCAGCAGGAGGGGCCCTGGCCTGGCGATGGGCATCAGGAGACCTGGCCTCAAGCCCAGTTATTCTTGCTGTTTTGGGACTCAGGCAAGTCCCCACTGCTGTCTGGGCCACTTTTTCCGATTTGCTGAAGGATGGGATGAGAAAAGGGATTCATCACATTTCTGTAATACCTACTGTGTGCCAAGCCTAAGTTCAGAAACTTCCATCCCACAACCTCTGAAAACCTCCTGGTTCTAGAACTCAACAGGGCTGTAACTCTGAGAATAAACCAGGACATGTAGGAGCTGTGAAGCCACACAAAGAAATCAAAGGCTGTTTTGTTACACAAAAAGCAATGGCCAGAAGAGGGCGCCATTCCCTGGTGTGGGTAGGCACACCTTCAACTCCCCCTTCACGCTCTGCCGCCACCCCGCCCCTCACCTCCACTGCCAGATGGGTTAAGCTGGTGGTCTACAGGGGACATGTATAAAATATAAAAACGATTGCTGGGCGGTGGTCTACCAGCAGAGCAAGGCCAGGTGGTGAGATGGTCACTAACCGGCCGGGGAGAGTTTATACCGGCCTCCACCACTCACTGCCCAGGGACCTTAAACAAGTGACATGCTCTAACTCAGCTTTCCTCATTGGTCAAATGGCAATAATAGCATTGCTGGAAGAGTTTTTTGGCTAGTGGTGGGGTTTTTTGGGTTTGGGGTTTTGTTTTGTTTTGGGGTGTTTTGGTTTGCAAATCAACCTCACAGATGAGAAGCTCAGAGAGGCTGAGCAATCGCCCACATTCACCCAGTTAATAAGTGGCAGAGGCGACATTTGAACCCAGGCCTCTCAGGGGTCAAATGAAGCTTGGGAGTGCCTTCTGCAGGAAGTAGCTCAAGTAGAAAGGAGGAATTGACTGAAGAGGCTTCAGGTGTGTCCTGGAGCCCAGGGATGGGCTGTGCCCCAGTTTTATGGGAACCTGGATTCAGTTGCTGGTGAGGAGGCTGGGCCCACGGCTCTCATAGCCCCTCCAGCCCCAGGGCTCCTGGTCGTGTCCTCTGCAGCCCTCAGCCAGGGAGCCCCAGCAGCCAGTTGACCTCAAAAAGAGCACAAGCATGCCCCAGGAGACGGCGTCTGATTGGACCAGCCTAAATCAGGCATCTACCTCTGGACCAATCAGCTGTGACTACAGGGACCACCCCCCACCCACCCACCCCCGCCCCGGGGTAGAGAGGATGGTGCTTAAAAAAAGGGCAGGGACCTTGGGCCTGCAAACAGGCCAGAGGGTGAGTGGGACAGAGAGGTCCAACGGCAGGTAGGGTTATTTTCTGCAGTACTGTCTTCAGGCCACATGTCACACAAATGGAAAGAAACTGATGTTGAGACATTTCCAGAAGATAGTGGCTAATAATAGATAATACCGCTTCTGTGGCACCTGGTTTGCACCTGGTACTTATTGCACTATTTAATTAAGTCCCCACAATAGCCTTGGGCAGAGGGCTTTATTATCCCCGCTGAAACTGGCGCCTGGAAACATAAAGTAACTTGCCCTAAATCACATGGCTGATAAGTGGCAAAGCGGGGATGGAACCTCAGACTCTGACGCTAAAGGGGACAAGCATCTGCTGTGTCAGCCTGGGCCAGCACCTGAGGAAGTGCAGGATTAAGCCGGGAGAGCACACTACAAGAGTTACATTTTGGAAGGAAGTCATTAAGTTTAAATGACCCTCCTTATTTATTGTTTTTATTTTCTGGTTATTAAAGTTGTTCTTGCTTATGGCACAACATTTGGGAACTGAGGTCCACTGCGTGGTAAACTCTGAATTGGCAGGAAAAAGAAGTAGTATGATCTTACTTCTCACTTGGCCGTGTCACCAGATGGGGGTCCCCACCTCCCCAGAGTTCAAGGTCAGGCTGCCTGGATCACAGCCCAGCGAGGATGCTGCTGGAGGCATTCCTGCTGCAGGACCTCCCTGAGCCCTTCACAGAGGGGACAGACAGTGTGCAGTTGGCTCAGTAGAAATCAAGGCAACTGGCACAGGGGGCAGAGGTCAAGGGGAGGGTGCTGCTTCTGCCTGAAAAGGTGCCAGTCTGGTCCTGGGTGGGGAGGCAGGAGCCCCTGGAATAAACCAGCATTCCCATCACCCTCCCAGTGGGGTTTCTGAGCAAAAGCTTAACTGCTGCACCAGAAATTCTCATTTATGTAGCTTGGCATAGGGGGCAGAGCGGAGCAGGAAGAAAGATCCTAACTTAAGTGGGAAAGCCTTGGTGGGGGGAGGTGGACCCACACACACTCGGGGTCCTGAGATGGTGAGCCAGGCGGCAGGGTCTCAGCTGTCCCTCCCAGGACAGAACCCCTTGGGACAGGGATCCCTGGGTGGTAGCTTGCTGGTTAAGAGGAGGCAGAGGGAGTGAGAGTAAGAGTAACAGAAACTAACATCTCTTGGGGTCCTCTCATTTGAGAAGTCTCGAGTAAGCTTCCTGCCATTTGGTCCTTATGAGATACACCTTTCTGTCATGTCTGTTTTGCAGACCAGGAATCAGACTTGGCTGGTAAGCATTGGCCTTGGGGTGCAAACCCAGGCTCTTAATCTCTAGTCCCACTACCCCAATACCGAGTGGATGGATTGGAGCCCAAACGCTCCATGTGACCTTGGGTGAATTATTTACCTCTTGGAGCCCCAGTTTCCTGAATCTAAAATGAAGGGGAGAGCAGTGGCCACACAGGTTTGGTGTGATGCTGAAAGGGAGACAGCAGACATCACACAACATCAGGCCACAGCAAGAGTGCTCGGTATGTGGCAGTCACTCGCTTTGTGTTCCTGGCCCTGTGGGCGTGGAGCCCGTCACACCCTCTCCATGACATCTGAAAGAAGTTCTGCTGAAGTCTGTGGCTGGGAAAGAACAAAGCCAATGGGACCTTATAGGCACCCTGTCAGTGACCCTGGCCCCAAAGCCACCACCAAGTGTAAAGGGTATGGATACAAGGACAGTAGCTCCTATGCATATCCCCCACTCCAGATCTCCCAAACTGAGCGCTCTACTGTCCTTATCTGACAACGCTGTGAGGTCGTCGTCATCAACCATATTTTATAGATGAAGAAACTGAGGCAGAGAGAGGTCAAACTTGCCCAGAGTCTCCTAGCTCATAAGTGTTAGAGCCAGGATTTAAACCCAAGGGGCCCATTGGGCTTTTTGAGACCCTTGGAATTAGAGAAAGGAAAATGTAACCAAGTCATCAGACACAGGGTCTGACTCCTCCAAAATCTTCTCTTCATTTAAAACAAAACTCTTCTCTGGACAGAAATCACGGCAAGGTAATAAACTCAGCTCAAGTGTCATCTCCTCCAGGAAGCCCTCCCAGATGTCCCTCAGTGAGGGGCCCTTCTTGTGGTCCTATGGCATCCCTGACATACCTCCATCAGCAGACCTGCCCCAAGTATTGCCAGCATCTGTTTCTTTCCACCTGTCCCAACAGACCAGGGCTCGCCAGCAGGGTGCTTACTGCCTGCTTGTTGAATGATACTGAAGTCAATGCCCAGTGTTTCCTTTGCCCTTTGTACATCTGCCCGGACCCATGAAGCTTGTGTTCACCAGCTCTAATCATGGTGCCTCCCAGAGGTCAGTTACCAGATGTTGAAGGCAGGTACTAGAGTTCTGTGCCTGGGGTCTCTTGCTGTTCACTTGATTCTCAATGTGCAGCTGCAAGACCTTAAAAACCCAACCTGTTCTGCCTGCTGCCCAGGAGTGCAGGGCCATGTGTGAAAGGGTGTGGCCAGGAGAGGCGGAGATCTCTAACGAGGGAAGCTGGAGGTGGTGAGCAGTTACCTCGTATCCAGCTCTGCGCTGACCACTTGCATCTGGTCTCCTCTGTACCCCAACAACCTCCTCCTGCCATAACTGCTCGCATGCGTACACTTTTGGTATGCACTCCTTAAATTGCGGTGAATCATGTTCTTTGATAAAATAGATGCAATCTTTATGAGCTAATTCTATGTTCAACTTACTGAGCCACCTCCAAACTGCCGCAGCAATCGCACCATTTTACATTCCCATCAGCATTATATGAGGATATTTCAGTTTCCCCACATCCTCGCCAAAGCCTGTTACAGGCAGGCCTCAGAGATATTTCAGGTTCAGTTCTAAACCACAGCAACGAAGCAAATATTGCAATAGTGTGAGTCAAATGAATGTTTTGGTTTCCCAGTATATATAAAAGTTGTGTTTACTCTATACCGTAGTCTACTAAGTGTCCAGTAATATTATACTTAAAAACACAATGTGCATACTTTAATTAAAATACACTTTATTGCTAAAAAATTCTAACCATCATCTGAACTTCCAGTGAGTCATAATCACTGATGACAGGTCACCATAAAAAAATAGAGTAATAAAGAAAAAGTCTGAAACATTGCAAGAATTACTAAAATGTGACAGAGATACAAAGAGAACAAACACTGTTGAAAAAATAGTGGTGATAGTCTTTCTCAAGGCAGGGTTCCCACAAACCTTCAGTTTGTGAACGACACAGTGTCTGTGAGGCACAGTGAAATGAGGTAGGCTTGTACTTCCTGGAAATCTTTCTAACTCTGGCTACTTTCTATCTATGGTTATATTTTATGAGCACCTGGGAGCTCAAGGCAGTTAAGTGACTTGCCCAAGGCCACACAGCTGCTTGCTTCTCTTCTAGTGTCCATGTGAGGCCCGGGTCAGAGGCTTAAGGCTCCTAAGAATCTCGCTCTCCCTGGCTCCCAACCCTGTACATGGCATTCCTCTGCCCAGCATAGCTCGTGCTACAGAGGCCCCACTGAGGGTGGTGTTGGGAGCCTCCCCTTGGCATTCATGGGCAGCAGGGGACGGCATGCCAGGAAGCAATTCCTTCCCCCACAGAGGGGCTACCCCCACCCCCCACCCCCAGCCTTTGCGCTAGGATGCAGGTGGAATGTGAGTGATGTCATCATGAGGGCCCCCCACCTATTTCCTAAGGGGCATGTTGTGTCCTGGAGAAGGTAGGCGGGATTCACTCTGTGCATGGAAAATGTCTCTTTTAATTTCTGCTTCAGGACAGCCTGTCCATGCTCCCCACCGACCTTCAGCTCCAGCTCCACTCTGAGATCACTGGGCCTTGCGACTGCCCCTGTAGCAGGGGTCCTGATCTTTCTCCTAGATATCAACCCTGACAACCTGGACCGCACAGCCTGAGCCCCCAGACACAAATCCTGTCTAGGTGGTAGTGTGGAGCCATTGTGAGCTTTGTGGCCTCAGAAGCTGAGCAGAGAGCCCACGCGCACCTCTCCCTATCTGTGTGACCGCAGGCCGGTTATGTGTCTTCCCTGAGCCTCCGCTCCCACGCAGGTGACTGGGGAATGTCAAGGTGCTGCTCACAGGGTCAGCGTGGGACCTGAGTGGGACGCACAGACACAGCTGGAGCACGGCCGAGCCAAAGCACACGTTCACAAACTATCTTCCCCCTGCTGTCCCAACTTGCCTTGTCAATTGCTGGGCCTGATCTGAGATACCTACTGAACTGAGACCCAACAGAAGGGATCCTGGCACCCAATCCCGCTCTTATTTTTCCTTACCTGCCAGGTGAGCTTGCTGCCCACGCCCCAGGTCAAGACCTGAGGCCCTAGTTCCAGGGAAGCCCTTGCTGACTGTAGCCATCAGGGGTGGGGCGGCCTGAGTCCTTCCTTTCTGGGCTTCAACAATCTATAGAGCATTTGTAGCAGGACTCCTATCCACCTTCGGATGTGAAAATCTGCCGAGGGAGCTCTTGTACAAAATCAGCCCCGGCACACGTGTGTGGGGCTAGAACCATGGTGTCACGATAATCAGAGCTGATCCGACTGGAGGGGCTCCCGTGGGCTCGACACGGTGCCGTATGAGTAACTACATGTTACACACTCAGTCCTCTCTCAGCTACGTGGAAAGGGTTCTGTTTTTATCCTCCCTTTATATATGCAGAAACTAGGGTACAGAGAGGTGAAGTGATGTGCCCAAAGTCACACAGCTAAGTGATTTGTGATCATCACACAGCTAAGAGCTGTGTTTTGAACCCAGAACAAATTTGAATGAAAAACACATAACTTTTGTGACTTCATAGGACAGAGCCCTGGGTGTGAACTGGCAGGGGAGAGGGCCTTCCACCTCTCATGTTTCCTTTGCTCTGGAGGCATTGATTGCCCCCAAGGGCGCAAAGAAAGGACCCTGTGCTGGAGGCTGAGCGCCATGGACTTGGTTCCCTGGGGGGAGGGGCCGGGCCTAGCATCCCGCCTCTGGGCCCCCAGCGCTGAGCGCCGTGAGAGGCACATGGGGATGTGCGGAGCCCCCTTGGCCCTCCGCTCCGTTGGCTGCCGTTTGCTGCCCCTCTGAAACCTTTCTACTGGATATTGCTCCATATCTCCAGGGGCCCCTATACCCCTCCTTCATCCTCCTACCACAGGAAACTTCCAGAAGCCTGAGGAGGGAGCAGCTGCCATGTGCCCGGAATGGTGCTAAGCCCCCCACATTTAGTGTATTTTATCCTCTTAGCAACTCTACCAGCAAGTATTATTTCAGGTTCCCAGGAGAGAGGATGAAGGGCCTAAGAGCTGAACTAAAATGTCCAGATAAGCCTACACAGTTGGCAGAACAGTTGTGTGCCAGACGAGTTGGGGCACCGGAGGGCCAAGGCCAGAGCTTAAACTGCAGCTGATGACAGTGCCGGGTGTGGGCCGGGCCCTGTGCGTGAGTCACTGCGTGCGCTTCTTACCATGTCCCCGGAATAGCTGCTGTGACTGTCCCCATGGAGGCCCAGGCTCTACAGATTTGGGCTAAAGTGTTACTGGCTGATGGTGCTGTTTGCACTACTTGGATTTCAGCTCATCTTTGAAGAGTATTTGAGCCCAAGGCAGGTAGGACTTTCCATCTCTGCAAGAGAGATGGGTTTGGGCCTGTGGTAGAGGCTCCTTTGACCTTCTCCCTCGTCACCCCACCCAGCTGGCGGTCCGTGTGCAGACCCTGCTGATGAGGCCCCAGCACTGTGAGCAGCAAGAAGCCAAGACACCCAAATCAGATAAAGAGGCCCCTGCACATTGGCTGAAAACTCATTGTCAGCCCCAGTGCCAGCAGGCGATGGCTGGCCATTAAGCGAGCACCATGGCTCACCCAGCTTCTAGATCGATTCATATCAAAACTACTGCCAACATTTTTTTGTATCCTGCCTCCGTGGAGAGAAATAAAGTGCGGGAGGCCCAATAGAGAGACATCATTCTCTTTTATTGATTTACTCCCCGCCTCTCGCTTCCATCCAGATAGGAATGCCTGCCTCCCTCCTGATGCATGTGTGCGGTGACACGGAGGAGGGGCACACCATCAGAGAGCCCGGGGACACCGCACTGGGGCAGCAGGGGCGGCGGGGGTGGGGGTGGAGTCAGCGGCAGGAGGGCAGCAGGACCACGAGTTCTGCCCAGGGAGGGGCTCCGGGGGCCCTGACCCAAGGCCCGGGGATTGCACTCCCTGGCTCAGCGGCCCCCAAGACTCTGTTGTGGGGAAGTGCCCTGACTCTTTGTGGGGAGAAGGGGTACACACAGGCAGGGGACGCAGTTCAAGTCCTCCACTGGCCTCCCGGGCAGGACTTCTGTCTCAGACTTGGTTTTCTCATTTGCACAGTGGATCGTGCCATCCATAGCACCGTTTTTCTGGGTTGATGGGAGGTCACAAATCCATTTAAAAGTGTTTGGTAAAACATCATTGATGCTGAGGGTCGGGGTCAACGCAGTCGATCAACAAACACTTCTGTGCTCTGTGGGGACAATGATGCACCCCATTGTCTCAGAGGCCCCTGTGTATGTAACTTGTGTGGGGTCAGATGGTCAGAGATACAGTTTAGATCACTGTGAAGGTCCAGAAGTAGCAAAGAAGATGAAGTAGCAGATCTAAAGCCCTTTAGTCCCCCAGAAGGTGGGTCTCAAGACAGCTCCTGGCCAGTCAGTGAATCATAAACAAGCCAAGTAGAGGTTAGAAAACAAGTCAATAGACTACCTCCAGCCCCAGGAGCCCCTCAACTCCTGCAAACTACTCAGGCTGCAAGTGGGCACTGTCCACAGGTTTGCACATCTTCCCAGGACCCCTTTCCTGGTGTGTGCCACTTGCTTCACTCCCTTCTGTGTCCACCCGCCCCCCCTTGGCAGCCCCATCTTTGCTGTCTTGGCCTTTGACGGAAATTTACGGAGGTGGGGGGCATCAGTGGGCTGTAGAGCTCCATGTGCCTTGGGCATTGCCAGACTGAAGTCAGTTGTCCATTAAGCTTTAGAACTGAACACTCCACTTGGCAGTGTATATGGGACACAGTTAAATAATGAAAATAAAAATAGAACAATGCAAAAGCCTGGGGCAGGCCGGCTTATGCCCCAGGAACATGCAGAGAAGGCCATCCCAGGGAGAGAGGAGGGAGCTCACAGCCTCCCTCTGCCATGAAGTTGCTATGTTTAAGATATATTTTTTCCCTTATATATAGGTCACCTTTTGTTAATTTTTAAATTAAAGTATGTATACACACACACACCCCAACTGGAGAAATAATTTGTGCTTGTTATAGCGCATTGGGAAATACAGAAACGTAGGAAGAGGCAGCTTTCCTTTCTCTCCCCAACTGCATAATGCTGTGTGGGGTTGTTAGAGATAATACCTAGTTTTAGTATTATTAGAGATAATACCTAGTACCAACCCTAGGAAAGAAAAGGGGATAAAAACCAGGGATTGAACTAAAGACTCCAATTTGGGCAATGAGTAAGACTCAGCTAACATTCACTGATCCAACTACCAGCACTTAAGAATTTTAAGTACACAGCTGACTCATAAGAAAGGCAGAAGTCCTCAAGGAACTCAAACTCAGAGCTTTGAGCATGCAAACTGACACCCAGGAGGACCAGGGGATATGAGACCCAGATATGCCCATAGTAGCTCTGGAATCTTAATGCCCACCCAGGGACAGGAAGATGTTGCCTTGGGTCCTGGCAAGACCCAGCCATGAATAGGAAGCTATATATCTGCCCACTATCAGCCCAAGAAAGCTGCCAGGACATTTCACTCTGTCCAGATGCACTAGATAGGGAGGAAGATGTTTCCTTCAAGAAACCAAAGGTCAAAGAGTGACCTACCCGTAGATACAAAGTCTAAATTTACAACACCCCCTCCCCCAAGGGGGAGAAATCTGGAGCCAAGAATTTAACGTAAATTCTTGGACTGATGGAACCTGTAGCTCGCCCAGCTGAATCAAGTACAAAACTGCTTTCCAAAGATTCTTCCAAGACCCAGAGTCCATAGGATTCCCACAAAGGAAAAAAAGCCCTATTGAAGATGAGCTCACAATAAAAATTACAAGTCATATGAGGACATGGGTTACCTTGAGGCAAGTTAGCACAGTCAGCAAATGGGAAAATTAGCTTCTCAAGTACTTGCTTGTAGAACCATTCGAAAAAATCATTTAAAAATCCAATGTGTTTAAAATAACCAAGGAAATAAAGGGACTAGAAACCATAATAAAATAACAGAGCAGATTTATCACCAGCAACAATGGTATACAGAGAAAACAAAATCCAGAGCTGGTTCATTTGAAAAGGTTTATAAAACAGCTGAAACTATGGCAATATTAGAAAGAGGAAAAGACCCACAAAAGAAGATAAAATACACACAATACTAAGAATGAAAAAAGGGGACAAAGCTACACATGCAGTAATAATTTAACACATGAGAGAATATCCTGAGAGTTTATGCAAATAAGAGTGCCTTTCTAGAAAGTGCCTTTCAAGAAGAAATAAAAACTTGAATAGACTGTAGCCACTAATGAAATTGAAGCAGAATTAAAACATATTCACAAAAAGAAATCGGCCCACATGATTTTACTGGCAAGTTTTACAACACCTGAAAGGAACTGATAATTGCTGTTTTATGTAAACTCCTTTAGTGTCCTTTAGGAAGCTAATCAACTTTTTAAAAGAATAATTTACATATGATATAATTCACCAATTTTAAGCATACAATTTGATGAATGTATGTATAATGATGGTACTGAGCATTTCTGTCACCTTAAAAAGCTCTCTTGTACCACTTTGCAGCCAATTTTCTGCCCACAACTGGTCTCTTTCTGTCCCTCTAACTTTTGCCTTTTCTACAATTACATGTAAAGAGAATCATGCAATATGCAGTCTTTTGTATCTAGACTCTTTCACTTAATGTAATGTTTTAGAGATTCACCCATGTTGTAAGTACCCATAGTTTATTCCTTTTTCTTGCTGAGTGGTATGCTATTGTATGGTCATACCACCATTTGTTTATCATTCACCAGTTATGGACATTGGGTTGGTTCTACTTTGGGGCTATTATAAATAGAGCTTCTATAGGAAACTGCAAACTGCTTTCTAAAATAGTACCATTTTTCATTCCCACCAGCAATATAGGAGAGCTCCAGTTGCTCCAAATAATATGGCTAAAATTTGCCATATTAGTATGATAAAATACTAATCTTTATCAATAATTAGTATTGCCAGCCTTTTTAATTTTAGTTATTGTAGTATGTGTATATTACATCTCACTGCGGTTCTAATATAACCTTGATGGTGAAACTAAACAGGACAGTGGGAAGAATTATAGGACCATCTCATCCATGAATATACATACAAATGTCATAAGTATAATGTTAACAAACTAGATAGATAGAGAGACCTTACAACAAAAGCAAGACTTACCTCAGCACTGCAAGAATGGTTTAACATTAGGAAATCTATTAATGAAATTTACCTCATTAATGGATTAAAGGAGAAAAAATAAGTCATCCCAATAAATGTAGAAAAGATGTTAAAAGTCAATATGGTTGGTTGGTTGTTTTTTAAAAGGAACCTCATAGCAAGTTAGCAATAGAACTTCTTGGCCCTGGTAAGCTATATTTTCAACAAATATCCTACTTAATATAGATGTGAGGATCATTCTCTTTCAGATCAGACCTCTATGTCTCTATCATCCCTTCTAAGTACTAGACCTCCTTAACTGTGTACCAAGATAAGAAAAAAAAAAATAGGATATATCAGAATTGGAATGAAAAACTACAAAACTGCCAACATGCACAGACTATAAGATCATCTACATAGAAAATCCAAGAGAATCTGGTTCAACAAAGTTGCTAAATGCAAGATCAACATACAAAAATCAATAATAGACCAATACATTCTAATATCTAAAAGTTTCACAAAAGATACCATAGCTGCAGACTGTGAGAAAATGTTTTAGCACATAAATGTAATAGATTAAAAGATCATTATGTCATTCAAAGAAAAATGTGCTGCATATTAAATAAAATTGGGGAAAAGGAACAGTGATATAGAAAGAATGAACAAATTCATCCATAATCCTATCAAAACACCACTATTAATATTTTTATATTCATCATCCCACATGATAACAGATTTTTGTTCTACAAATTAGCAAACAAATTACTGCTATTTTGTATCCCATTTTTTTTTTGTTTAACATTATCAGCATTTTCCGTTAATGACTACATAATAGTCCATCGAATGGATGACCATACTTCATGTAACCCTTCTCATTCAGAAAGGCATTTTGATGGTTTTGAGCATTTTGCTATTACAAGCCACTGTGAATAAATATCTTTGTGTGTTTATATTTATATCTACTTCCTTAGTAGCAATTCCAAGAATTAGAATTATTGGGACCAAGAGAATTGAAAATGCTTAAGGCTCAATGCACGTCACCAAATTGCTCTTCAAAAGGGTTGCCACCACACTGTACTATCACCAGCAGAGTGTAAAAGTTACTGTTTCAGAAATGAGGTTGTTTTTCCTAATTGAACTTCTTAGTTTGAGATAATTGTAGACTCACATACAGTTATAAGAAATCATACAGAATGATCCCATGGACCCATTACCCAGTGGCCCCCAATGGTAACTAACATCTTGCAAAATTGTAGCACAACCAGGATTTTTACATGGGTGAGGTCGAGATGCAGAACACTTTCAAAACTTGATGTTGCTCATTTACAGCCACATCCACTATCCACTCCAGTCCCTCATCCCCCCCAACCACTAATCTACTCTCCATTTCTTATTTTTTGTCATTTTAAGAATGTTGTATATGTGGAATCATGTTATATAAAAATTTGAAGGAAGATGATTGTCAACAACCAGATGAAACAAACTTAGAAATACAACTATAGAAAACCTTTGATGCATTGGGTGGTCCCTAGACCAGCATTGTCCAATAGAAATACAATGCAAGCCGCATTATGTAATTAAAAATCTTCTACGGCCACATGAAAAATGTATAATGACATAGGTAAAGTTACTATATCTTATTTAGCCCAGTATACCTTTTCAACCTTTAATCGATGTTTTAAAAATCATTAAGGAGGTATTTTACATTCTTTCTTTGTACTAAGTCTCAGAAATCTGGTGTGCATTTTGTACTGACAGCATGTCTCAATTTGGACTAGCCACATTTCAAGTGTTCAAAAGCCATGTGTGGCTTGTGGCTGCCATATTGGATAGCTCATCTCTAGTCCAAACTGAACTGAAGTCAAACCATGAGTGTGGGGTCTGTACATCTCCAGGTTTGTGAGGGTCCCCTGTTGGCTAATGACTCTCAACCTTGGCTGCACGTTGGAATCACCTGGAATTTTTTAAAATGCTGATGCCACATCACCCCAACCCCACCTCTAGTCCCCTCCCAAAGGGTTGGAAGGAATTGGTCTTAGAAGGAGCCATTGGGATTTCGGACAAACTCCACAGGTCACAGTAAGGGGCAGCAGAGGTTGAGGTCCAGTGGTTTGAGGGCTTGAGGTCAAGTCCCGTCCAATCCTGGCTGCATGGGATTCTGGGAGAGGTCTGGGGATGCCACTTGTTTTTCTCAGTTCCTGACCTGACCTCTTGGAGAGCAGGCACTTTCCTTTCTAGCTGTTCCTGAAAGTTTCTGCACTTTCTGGCCCTGCAGAATGCCACGTGATCTCTGCCTTGCTCCGACAGAAACAGTCACCACGGCTGGTTTTAAAGTGAGAGGCGTCTGAGCACCCTCATCCATTGCTCCCACCCTACCAGCGCCGTCTTCCATTACCATGCACTGGGGTCAGCCTCCTGGGTGGCCAGTCTTGCTTCCTTTCTGGACCAAGGAATGAAGATGAGCATCAGCTGGGCGCCCACGACCTACTTTACAGCCACTCTGTAAAGAAGCCATCACTCCTGTATTACTGATGAGACTGAGAGGCAGAGCCAGTTGCCCGAGGCTCCAGCTCCTACCCAGCATAGGCAGGAGGGGACGCCAGACACCGGCCCAGGCCCCCACTGCACATCCAGGCCTCCTTGCCAAACGGCCAGTGGGATCATGAGCAGTGAGAGCCAGTGAGGTCCACACTTGTCTGGCCCCCGGCTTCTTTTTCCAGACCAGAGCTCCTCGGGCCCAGTGACCCTGAGACCTGCGAGGTGGTGTCCCTGGCTGAGAAACAGGGAGAACAGCAAGTCTTGCCTCCCCCACATTGTCACCAGCCATCTCTGGGGCACCCAGTGAACAGGGAAACCCTCCTCCTTGGCCCCAAGACCAGGCTTTAGTCCTCTGATCCAATCGGGAGACATTAAAATCTCTCTTAAAACACCATAAGCACCTTGATTTCATCTCTCGAGAGTCATGAGGCATTTGCTGGGGTGCAGACGGCCCTCTAAGAGCCACGGAGCCACTTCCAGGACCTTCACCCTGCCTCCCATGCAGCCCTGGGCGCCCTCGCTCACCCAGGGGCCATGCTCAGGGCCAGGGCATTGCGGGCCTCGGGTGGGCCCAGACAACCTTTCATCTGAAGTCATGGGGGGGGCGGAAGGGGAGCAGAGGCATCGTGTTGACAGCTAACTGTTCAGAGAAACGCGTCCTCCCCTGTTACACTTTTCTCGCCCTGCCTGTCTCGTTCATGGTTGAAGTGGCTGGCCCATCATCTTCCTTCCAGTTAGGAGGACTGGACCTCTGGGCCCCCCTTGACCTGTCTAGCTCTCTGTATGACCCAGAGCTGGGGACTCAATAAGGCAGGGCTGTGGGGCAGTGGAGAGAGGGGAGGCTTAGGCGTGCATGCTGCAGACCAGTAGAATCCTGAATTATGGTAAAATATGCTGGAGGCAGAGAAATGGTGCTGGCAGGAGGTATTTACAGAAGCACATCCTGGTGCTTTGTAAACTGGCCAGACCACACTGACTGTCTTGCCTAGTCCTTGGGGGCGTGAGGGAGGCGTGCCTTCTGCAGGGCTCAGAACTGGCCTCCAGGTGAGGTCCAGGTAGCTTCTCCAAAGCACTGTTGCCTGGCTTTGTCCCCAGGCTGCCCTCACCCCTCCTTTCTCCCTTCTCCCATAAGAAAGAATCATCAGAAAAAGGAAGATCTCTCTTGAGCACAGACGCTGACTACAAGCATGTAGGTGGGGCTAGGCGCAGCCAGAATGACTGCTTTCCTCCCCTCTTCTGTTTGCCCCTGCCGCCACCTCCTTCTCCTTCCTCTTCTCCTCCTCCATAATCACTGCTTCATAAGGAAAATCTTGGTTTGTCCCTGTACCTGAGTCACGCAAAGGCCAAGGAGAGAAGGACTCGAAATCTTCAGCCCTTACCTTAGGCAAGAGGCTGGTAATGTTGAGAAAAATTAGGACAAAGTTTCCAATGGACAGTCAGGAATCTCCACTTTTCAGAAGAGAGAGTTTCCAAGGCGGTGAGCTGAGCACTCTGTTGAGACTTCCCCCTGCAGGTCCAAGAGAACCAGGCCAACAGCCCGACAGGAGGCAGTTTCGTGTAGCAGATACAGGGCCGGATTGCTGGTTTCAAATCCCTACTCTCTCACTTTCTAGCTGGGTGACCTTGGGCAAATGGCTTAACCAGCAGCCCCCTCATCTATATAGCGGGCATAATGACTACAGTTAAGATTAACTGTGCACATACACTGCACCAGGTTGGAGTTCCTATTTTAAGCTGGTTACGTTAGCTCATTTAATTCTCATAATACTATTAAAAAGTTACTAGTACTACCTCCATTTTAATAGCAGTGCCTACCACAAGGGGTATTTTGCAAGAATTACGTGAATGAATATGTGTAAATTGCTTGGAACAGTGTCTGGCACGTAGTCCTAGTCCAGTCAACATCAGTCTCCAGGAATGGAGGAGGCCAACGTTTCTATAAGGGAGAAAGCAGCAGAACCAGAGTCCAGATGCCAAGGAAAGAGAACCCCTGGGCCCAGCTCACTGTACAGGTTTCCGCAGCCTGGATCTGATTGATCGCCAGTGTTACCAAAATTAGATCAAGTCTGAACATTTTTCCTGTCTACACGTATTAAGACACAGGGCACCAAGTTGTTTTTCATTTCTTGCTGGCTTTTACTGCAGCCGGTAGCCACGGGGGCAGTGATGGTACACGCTAGGTCGGGCTGCTGGAGGTGTGAGCCGGAGGAGGCGGCCACATGAACAGGCTTCTAATTGCCGACAATTAGGACTTCATGCCAGTGAATTATGTGGTTTGTAACTCCCCCTTGCAGCTCTCTTTAAGTGGAATCTAAAGAAAGAAGGGAGTATGCAATCCTGCCTTTTCTAAAGGGAATTTTGATTTCTGCAAATGCTGCAAAAATGAAAATCCATTTCTGTTGGAGCAGGAATGAGGCGGTGGCCCCTTTCATGACGGGACTGCTGTTAGGACTGGTCAGGACATCTGCTTGTGGGCTGGTGGTCTCCTCTGCTCCCGGGATGTCTGGTGTGCCACACAGCCGGGTGTGACTTGGTAGGGCAGAGGGAAGGGTGTGCCTGGGATCCATGGCCATTGGCAAGGCTGAGAGTGATGAAAATCACAGGTCAGGACAGATGTTTGCTCAAGAACCTCTATGTTGTTGAAGAAAGAAGGCAGAATTTTTTTAATTTGTGGATTAAATGGATGACCAGAAGGGCTGGTCTCCTTAGCTGCCTGGGAGAGAAATGCACAGAGCTTGAGCTTGGGGGCCAGACACACCTAGATTTGAATCTAATCTCTATCACTCACGAGCTGGATGACCACCACGTATTCAGCCTCAGGTTCCCCTATGTAAAGAAAGATAATAATGTGACTTGGCAGGTCGATAGCAGAAGGAGATTAGGATGCTCAGACCAATAAGTAGCACCTATCACCACCCTCCCCCTCCTCCTTCTCCTCCCCCTAATTGTTTGCCTGCTCTAACGCTCATATTCTGAGTCTTTGATGCATGTCTGTGCCCAGCATGCATTCATAATACAGGCCTGTGAACTAAAAATACTAGTTTTCTTTACCTTTGCAAAGCTCCAAAGTCAGCCTCGGTGGTGAGCCTCCCCCTTATCAAGTGCTGCCATCCTAAGTACCTTCACATGAATCAATTCACAAGTCCCTAAAACCACCCTGTGAGGAAGCATTACTATAATCCCATTCTACAGACTAGGAAGCCATTCAGGTAAATCTTTATGTGAATCATTTAATGAAATCCTCAGCCAGCCTGTCAAAGGGGGGTATGTCTCCAGGCGGGAGCTGAATCTGAAGTCATTTGATTCATTGAGCCATGGAACACAGATGGATGGCTAGAAAAAAAAGGGAGGAAATGGAGCCCTGGTCCCCCCTCCCTGACCCCCCCTGGGGTAGACGTGGCTCAGCAAATGGGGAGAGGTGGGGAGACTCTGAGGGGGGTGGAGACTTAGAGCTGGGGGCTTCCAAGGGGAGCGGCATGCCCCTGCACCCCCTGCGCCTCCGCCGGTCGCCTCGCCAGCGCGGGCACAATGGCCCCCTCCCTCTGCCCAACTCTCTTCTCTTCTGGCTGCATTGAAGGCAGGACCTCAGCCCCCAGCTCCTCGCACAGGGAAGCCATTACCATATTCTCATTTCTGCCACAGCAGGTGGTGGATCACGCTGGAGAAACATGCCTGCTGGGAAGTGAAGACGGGGCATTTATCTCTCTCTTCCTTCTGAAAGCATTGCCTTAAGAAGGGAGTTGCTGCTTTTTCATCTGAAGCCCTCTGAACATACGTACTTGGGGGTATAATCACAGAGCAACCGTTCCCCACTCTTTTTATATTGATTCATTGGAGCTGGTTCTCTCCGTGGCTCTAGATGAACACTTGGCAACCTCTGTGGCTTTTCTGGTCTCTTACTCATACGAAGTTCCCCAGCCAATAACAGGACTGTCCAGTCCCAATAGTCAAACTTTCCTTATTTCCACCTTGGCCCAGCTGTGTGGCGGTGGGAAGCCCAGAGCCCTGCAAGGGATCCAGCTGGTCCCTTTGCTCCTTTGCTGCCCTCCTCCCCAGTGCTGCAGTTTTGGAGGGGAAGAGGGGCAGGAGAGGTAGAAGAGTGCCTGCTGTAGTCATGAGACGGCATAAACTCTCTGGGCTTGGGGTGTTCAAGGCTGGGCCTGTCTCCCATTGTCCTTTCCCCTGGGGGCTTCAGAGACCACCCCCCACTTGCCAGTGCCTTCTAATACGTAGCTCCCTTCCTGTGGGCTTTGCTCTGTCATGGTTCCTTCCTCAAACTCATGGGAATCCAGTGGTTTCCCCCAGCTTCTGTCTGCCAAGGCTCCTTCACCATCGCTGGCAGTTATCTCCCTTGCCAGCACCCTCAGCCCAGCACACCCGTCTGTGGACGTGCTTGTGTCATCCCCGGCCCCAGCAAACTCTTAGCAGTGCAAGCTGATTGCAGAGCATCAGCAAACTCTGCTTTGCTCCCACCACCCGAGCCAGTAGCCAACATCTCTGTCCTTCTAGATGTTCTAGGCCTGAGTCACACATCAGGCCGCCTGTCTCCCAGCAGCCATTAGATCCTCTCATAGACTTGAGGTTGTTTGGGGCAGGGATTCCCGACCCTCAGGCCCTCTATGAAATAAGGCATGTTTAACAGCTAGGGGCGCAGCAGTAACCCTCTCTCATATTCCTCCTCCCAAAGCTCTCACAGTCTTCCCCTCAGTGAACGAACAGTCTCACCATCAGTGGGTGGTGCAGCCCTTTCAGACTCACAAAGCCAGTTCACCATCGCCTCATTATGCTGTCTTGTAACATGTCTGCTTACAATTTGGAATATAGTATCTACTGTTTAGGAATCTTTTTTTTCCTGTCTCTCTGTATTTGTGTATGTATAATTTATAAATATATAAATATATATGCACACATATAAAATATTTATATAGTATACCTGATTAGTTTTTTACCCAAGAGTACCATACTATATACTATTACCTGGACTTTTACCTTTAGCACTTAATAATCTTGGAGAGATTTCCATATTGAACATACACAGATTCCTTATACTTAATAGGTACAAAGTATTCATTCTATTACATGGCTGAATTCTAATTTACTTCACCAGCTCCACCATTGGTCATTTGAGTTGCTTGCTGTTTCTTGTGATTGCATGTGGTGCTGCAGAGATATCCTTCTATAGGCATCTTGGTACAGTGTTGTGAATATATACAGAGTACCGGAATTACTAGGTCATACAATAATTGCACTTTTAATTTTGGTAGGCATCACCAAATAGATCTGTACATTCACTTTGACCAAGTGTATATGGCAGTGCCTGTGCCACACAACCTTGCTAGCCCTGAATATTCATTCTCTCTCACTCACACACACACACATACACACACACACACACATACACACTTGCTAGGGCTCTACCAGTTATGTTGATGGATTTGTTTTTATTGGATGCTTGCTTGCTTTTCATTAATTTCTGCTGTCTTATTATTTTCTTCCACTTATTTGGGGGAGGGATTTTATTTGAAATTTTTCTCCATCTTCCTGAGACAGGTAGTTAGATTATTTACTTTCAGCCTTACTTTTTTTCTAATATATGCTCTTAAGGTTATAATTTTCCTCTTAAGCTAACTTTATCCCACAAGTTTTCATTAGTTATATTTTCATCATTATTGGTTCAACACACAAAGATCTTTAAATTAATTAGAGAAAAAAGGCACATTAGTTTTAAAGTAATTCTATGTACATTTAAACCCACCAGATACTATTATTTTTTCTTTTTACACTCACTGTTTATTTAGACTTACCCCTATAATTACACTTCTCATTCTTCCTTCTTCTTTCCTGTATTTCTGTATTGCTTCTGTACTGTATTATTCTGCCTGAAGGCTCTCTTGAGTATTTATTTTGATGCAAATTTGCTGATGACAGATTTCCTCCGTTTTTGCTTGTCTGAAAATGTTTATTTTTCCTTCAGTGTTGAAGGATATTTTTGCTGGGTATGGAAATTCTAAGTTTATGATACCCTTTTTAAAGCATAGTTAAAGGGTCACCATACTGTGTTCTGACATCCATCATTCCTGTTTGTGATGTGTCTTTTTTTGTCATGGTCTTGCTTCTTGATATGTCTGGTAACTTTTGATTGAATGCTACACATTTGTATGGAAAATTGTAGGAGTTCTTGATGGTGGTATCTTCCCCCAAATTGGATTTGCTTTTGCTTTTGCTTTTGCTTTTCACAGTCTGTTAAATCAAAGCTTGCCTACATCCTATCATGAGTTGAGCTGATTTGAGATGGGTTGCAATCTTTATGAAGGCTTATCTCTTACTTGTTCACCCAATTGTGAGCCTTCCCAGGTCCTCAGTTTGAAAGAATGGACTATTTATCCAACCTGTCCTCACTGGTGAGCCCTGAACTCTAACATTTGACTCCATAGCATCATCAATCTGTTATAAGATCTTCACAGCCCTTACCTCAGCCTCTCAGACCCACACCCCATATGAACTCATACATGCTTCAACTGGAAAAGTTGTACACAATGTCAAGCTTATGTCAAAGCATTTCCTTTATCTTTGGGTCTTGACCTCTAAAACTTGGTTTCCTTGATTTCTCTACATTTCTTTAAACATATATTTTACACTTTATTTCGCCATTCTAGTTAGTGTCTGAAAGCGAGTTAGTCTAATATAAGCTAGTTCATCAGACCCAGAAATGGAACTTAGCCAGAGTCTGAACTCTCTTTTTATTTCTGTTGATTGATTGATTGATTGATTTGATGATTTTTTAATCAACATCAAACTGTTTTAATTGTAGTAGCTACATAATAAGCATACATACCTGGTAGTTCCCACTCATCTATCTTTATTTTTTAAAGGATTTTCCAGGCTATTCTCAAATGTTGCTTCCTCTAATTTGACTCCAGAATCAATTGTCATCTTCTAAAAATAATTTGTTGCATTGAATTCATAAATTAATTAGAGAGTTGACATTTTTCATAAAATGTTTTCATTGTCTTTCTATCTAAAAACATGATGTTTTATTTTACTTATCAGTCTTGTTTTATGTTCATCACTAGTTGTAAGGTTTTCATTATACAGCACCAGCACAAAACTTGTTAAGTTTATTCCCCTACAGTTTACCATTTTATTGCTACCTAGATAGTATTATGTTTTCCAACTGGCTGCTGTGTTATAGCTGTTGATTTTTTATGTTATTTTTGTGTCCATCCTTTTATCTCCACAATAGTATTCTTCCTAATGATTCTTTTCAGTGGATTTTGATCTAGGCATCCATATGTCTGCAGTCTTTCACAGGTGATGATGATTAACCTCAAAAAGTCTCAAATATCTGATGTAAGACATTTTGCTTCATTTACATAGGAGGCCCTGAAATTTCCTGGAGCATCAATAATAATATAGAAGGCTTAGTCTTGAAAATCATGTTGACACAGCAAGGATAGCAGTCAGGGCTCAGCAAAGCCCAGGTTCCAAAGCTTCCTTTATTCTCAACAGAGATAGGGGACGACTCTTTCGAGGTGGGGCAGTTCAGAATTTTCTGTGTCTGTACAGGGGGACCTTCGTTGTACCTCAGGTAGCAGGGGTAAAACTGCCTTTGAAACTTGGAACAAGGCCTGACAGTACTGCTAAGAGTGCTAAAATCTTTCCTACCCTTTATTCCAGAAATTGCACTTGCAGAAATTTATCTGGAGAGAATACCTGCAGATGTCTGCAGATATTTGGTGTTTGCCCATCATTGTTTACAATAGGGAGGATTTTGTAAACAACCTAGCTGTTCCACAGTAGGGGAAGTGGTTATATCAGTTTTGGTATATCCAAATCAGAGAATATATATTCTGCAGGTACTAAAAATACTGCAAAAATATTGATGTAATTAAGTAAAATAAAATCAGACTATGCTCTGGTATGTGCAGAAAGGTCACATTTGTAATACATAAAAAAATTTTAATTTGCATAGAAAAGTTTTCAAAGAAAATAATATTAATGATATAATTACTATTATCACTCTTTGGTTGGCACTCCCTGATTATATGCTCTTCCACTTGGCTTCGTGTCTGTGGCCAGGCCTTTGGAGAAACGTCATGGATACCTTACAAGCTATCCTGTTGGACCATCAACAGAGTCTCTATCAGCAATCTCTCTGATTGGGTTTCTTCTTCTTGCCAAAGCAGTGGCCCTTGGTGGGTACCCATGATGCCCCTTGGTCTCCAATGGAAACCAGTCCAGCAGTAACCTTCTGCCAAACCAGTTTTGTTAGACGCTGACATCCTAGAAGGTTTGCCCACACAGTGTCAGAGAGTTGTGCCAGAGCTCTGCATCCTTGGCTCTATAGCCTGGATTCCTGGCAGACAGGCTGGCTGGGGCCTTTGCTCTTAGTCTTGGGTCAGAGAGTGCTTGAAATGCCGAGAGCAAACTCCCTGGGTTTTGCTTTTGTCAAAGGACAGCCAGTCCTTGCCTGGCAATACTCACATTCTCCAAAGGACATTAACACTGTGGCAGGGAGAGCTTGGTGGGGCCAACATGGAAAACAGGCCACTCGTCAGCCCCCAGCTGGCAGCTTCATGACCACTTGGTGGAAGGCAGTGTCTCTAATTAAAGGGGGGTTGGTCCCAAATTGGGAGAGCAGGACAGTAATGACACCTACAGGTCTCCAAGGTTTAGGTGACACACTTCCTTCTAATGCTGAGCTCTCTGTTGTACTTAATACTTAAACAGTTGATAGATGTTTGCTATTATATTTATTATCTGTCTCTACAGAAATGTCATGGTATCCACCCACCATGAATGCACCCTTTATATTTATATCATTATGCAGAGCACTTTAGTTCCTGAAGTAAGAACCTAAAATCTCTTCAGTCCAAATGCCTTAGTTGATATGAGGTGAGAGAGGAGACAGGGGGGCTGAAATTTGGTAAGGATGGAAATGAGGACAATTCTGCAGGGAACAACTGCCATGATGAGAGGGAGGTTGGAGAGCAGGATGGATACAAGAAAGTCTGGACCATTTTGCCCCTTTTCAGTAACATTTACCTTATTAAATCTGCCCTGTTCGTTGATCTTTGGTGTCAGGTGGTATTAATCTCTGACTGCAGCACTGTTCTGAGATGGCATGAAGCAGCCACCTTATTCTATTACACTTGTGTAAATCTTCACCACAAAGGGATTATAAAGCTCTCCCTTTATACAGATGAAGATCCTGAGGTTCAGAGTGGTCATGGAACTTGCTGATGATGTGACGTGGAAGAATTGGCATTCCAACTCAGATTGGCCTGGTCCCTCAGGCCCTCCATTACTAAATCTATATTCCAGAGAGTGACTCTTGAGGTTTAAATCATACTTAGGCAGTAAGAATAAGATGTTAATTAATTGAATAATAGGGTTATTTTGGTAACTTCTGCTAATAACAAATTCTCTCAAAAATGGTATAAAACACAACTCTCGTTTTTCCTCATGATTTTGTGGGTCAGGAATTTGGGAGGTGCTCAGCTGGGCAGTTCTTGTTTGGAGTTTCTCATGAAGATGCAGTCAGATATTGGCCGGGGCTGCAGTAATCTGAAGGTTCAACTGGGCTGGACCTCAGGATGGCTGGATAGCCCCATGGCTGGGAGCTCAGCTAGGCTGTCAACCAGAGTACCTCTGCACGGCCTCCAAGGCAGTGGTTCTCAATCAGGGGTGTTTGGCCCCCCAGGGGACTTTTTTGTTTATTACAGCGAGGGTGCTACTTCATCTGGTGGATAGAGGGTAGAGATGCTATTGTTATTGAACATCTTCATATGCACATGACACCGCCCCAGTACAGAACTACCCAGCCCAAAATGTCAGGGGTACTGGGGTTGAGAAACCCTGCTCTAAAGCTTGGTGATCTCAGGCGCCTTGGACTTCTTACATGATTTCTTACTTCTTTCCCCTTGAGCGCACTCCCAAGGGAACCAGGTGGACTGCACCTCCTTTTATGACCCAGCCTCAGAAGTCACATAGCATCCCTTCCGTGTACTCTGTTGGTTGAAGTCATCACAAACCTGCCTAAGACTCAGCCTGTATGGACCCCACTTCTGAATGGGAGGAGTGTCAAAGAATTTGTGGTCACTTTTTCACCACCCTAGAATGAAAAGGGGATCAGCATGATGGGAATCAGCAAGAGCAGTAGGGACCCCCGGGGGTTGTCCTCTGGTCACCAGCTCATCCTGCTGGGTGTCAGCCAAACTGATGCTGAGTCACCAGGCCAGTGCACAGGGGCAGCTGCTGTAACTGGCTCGAAGGCCTGTCGAGAGCCCCTGCACCCCAAACCCTCATCAACTACTGGGTTTTCTCTGGGCTAGTAGGAAGTTGAGGTCAGGGTGTCTGCACTGGACCATCCTTCCACTTTCTGTCTCCTTCTCTCCAATTCAGCCCTGTCCATCCTCCCCAGCAGCTCTCTGACTGGGCTCTCACTCATGCCTGTAATGTCACCTATCTGAGCACCTAAGCCCTTTATTGCAAGCCTTTTTATTATTGGCTTGGGTAGTGAAATGCACCATTAGTGATTTAATCTCCACAAGACATTTCTTCCTAATTGCTAGCCGTGGATGATAATTAGTGACTGTTAATTCCTGATAATTAACAAGTTAATACTTAGAGGTAATGGCACCAGGGTAATCATCTTAAAAGGCTCAAAGCTGCCGTGCTTCTGGGCCCTGAGCTCCAAAAGATGACACTGCATTTCAGCGTCTCTAGCCCAGGAGTTTAGCTGGCCCTGCATTTCGTTTTTGTTTATGAGGACAGTGATTGGAGAATTGATGACTCTAGTCTTTAGTTTTCTTCTCTGCATATAGAAATAATACATGGCTCTTTTAGAATCTTTTTTGAGTGCAGAAAAATGTAAAGACAATCAAATATACATAACCTTATTATTACCTGGAAGCATCCACTGTCAACATTTTGGTTTATTTCTTCCCAGTCCCTGAATTTTTTTTCACAGTTGAGTTCAAGTTGTTTTACATCCGGCTTTATTCATTTAATAGTATAGCATAAACATCTTCTCTGATGGTAGCAACTTATAAAAATGGTCTGCCTCCCCCATCAGAAAAACCAAATGAATGGGATTCACGGGGAGGAGAGCGAGCATGTGAAAGCAAAGACTTGGGCACAGGCCTGGCCTGATTATCCGGGAACAAGGAACCCACTCTAGACCGCAGTATCTTCCAGGGCACTCCTGGCCCTGCCCCCACCAACTGAAGACATCAAGAGGAGGAAAATGTGTGCGCACGTGCACAGTTACATAGGAAAAAAAAGACGGGAAGGCAGTGATCTAAGGTGTTAATAATGGTGTTGTTTTCAGAGTGGAGAAACACAGGTAATTTTCATCTTCTGCCTTATAATTTTCCATGCAGGACAGAGAAAAAAGCACTGGATCAGCATTCAAAAGATTTCCAACTCATACTCTTGTGCCTCCGTGGTGCTGGCTGGGTAATCCCAGATAATCTCCCCTCTGGACCTTGATTTCCTAATACAGGCTTAGAGGGAAATATTAAGGGTTTTTTTTTCCTGTCCTAAAAAGGGGGTTTTCAGAATCAGAAATGCTGAGTTAGAGCGCACTTCCATGAACCTGACATGGGAAGATACACCGCTGACCCCTCATAGCAAACCCAGTTGGATCAGGCAGAGAGGAGCCCTTATGTAACACTTGGCTATTTACAAAGACCATCTTCCATAATATCATATCACCTATATTCCTTGATTCTCTAGTGACCTACTCTGTGTCTCCTCACTCCAACCCTTCTTAAAACCCATTTATTTCTTCCTTAGGGAGATGGTGTACCTGGAGCACAGACTTTGGAATTATTCCTAGGTGTCAACCCTCAATCTGCCATGCACCTGGGATGTCCTTAAGCTACTTAACATCTCTGAGCCTCAGTCCCCATCCATGAAATGGGGCTACTACTATACTACTACCTATTTATGGAATTCTGTGAGGTCATGATGAGATAAAAGGGTTTCAGTACTCCATCAATGGTATTGTTTATAAATAATATGATTTCATAATAGAAGTATAAATATAGTTGTTTAATAATAAGATTGTTGTTTTCCATTCTGTGCAGACTTCCATACATTGGTTATGTACTCTGGAAGGGGGCTTTCCCCTTCTGCCAGCTCCCTCCAGGCTTCACAGGCTGCTAGTGTGGGGTTTCATAGGATGGCATGAGAAAGTTCTTGAGAATGAGGCAGGGTGAAGTTCAAATGCAAGCACCACCACTTGCTAGCTGAGTGATCTTGGGCAAGTTTCTTAACTTCTCTGATCCTCCGCTTGGGATGGTAATAGAGCTGTAAGGATTAAAATAGAGTAAGTACTTAACAGAATGCCTAACAATGATGAACATCCAATAAACTTTAGCTGTTATTATTGCTCTCTTCCCCCTATGTTACCTAGGAGAAAAATAGGGCTCAGAAAGGCTAGTTTTCCAGCTCACACAACTCTTCAGTGACAGGGCTGAGTATTAAGTCTAGGTTTCCTGCCTCTCCGTTCAAGGCTCCTTGCAGCACCCAGGGCAGGTGTTCTGATTCGGGCATCTTATCCCTTTCTCCTCTCCTCCCCTTACCCACACTAAGCATCCATGGTGTTCTAATTCCATTCTCTCTGCAGATTTTGGGCTCTTGCAAGCCTCAAATGTAAGTGAAAGTACTTAGTAGACCACCATAAAAATGTATTATCATTACCCCATCACAGCCCATCTGCCAATCCAAATAGCCATTTCCCTAGGTTTCCTCCAGGCAGCCTGCCTGCCACCCCTCCCCTCCTCGTTGGGACCCAAGCGTCTCCCTGTTAGGATGCCGCCCCACCCTCACCCGCAATCGTGATGCTGTTGTTTCCTATTTTTCCAGCTCGTGAACTCTGCGAGCAACTGTGCCTCTGCTTTCCACTTCCACAGCAGCGAGCACAGGGCTCCACGCATAGTAGGTGCCTTATCAGATACGAGCCAAGTGCCCCACTCTGCCTCCCACCCCACTGAGTGGAGAATGACTTGGCTTGGTGGAAGGCTGGCTGTTTTGCATTTCATCTTTCCCTTTTTTGTCAAAGCCAGTACAGAAGGGGCTGGCTTGGATCGAACCCAAGCTCTCCGGTCCACGCGGACAGGGAGGTTTAGCTTCGTGGGCTCACGCGCGCCTCCAGGAGGCCAGCGTGGAGATCATTCGACAGATCCACTTTCCCACGAGAAGCTGATAGGGCAGGGCTGGGGTGAGGGATTAGGGCCAGGAGGTCCCCCTTCTTGCAAAGAGCACCCACCTTCCTCCCCTTGTCTCTCCCCACCTGGTACAGCAAGCTGAGACCCCACAGACCACTCGAGCCTCCAGACTTGAGTGTGGCTTCTGACCCTTTCCAGCTGGCTCGGCCACAATCCACCTGTGTCTCAGCTGAGCTATGACGCCCTGTCTTGGGTGGGGTCCCTGGAATCTTCCCTGGCCCGAGTTTGGTGGCTCCACCCCCCTCTCCCCATCACAGGTGCCGTAGCACCTGACACTTCCCTGAACAGGAACGTCCTGTTTCAAAATTTCTGACTTTGTGTTATTGCAAGAAGCCAATGAAAGACGCCGGGCAGCTGGCGACGTTGCAGGCCTGAGTGGGCTAGGCAACCTACTGAGTTGCCCGGTGCCCACCCTCTTTAGAAATGGCTCTGTCTGCCCCTCCAGTCCCACTCGGCCACCCTCTTCTGGGCTCTCATCACATCCTGGGCTTTCCCCGTGACAACAGCTACTACACTGTAGTGTCGTCCCTGTTTGCTTGGCACAGTCCTTCTCAGGTGTGCGACTCACCTGGATCTTGTTAAAACGCAGACTCTGATTTACAGAGCTGTGGGGGCCTGAGATTCTGCCAGCTCCCAGGCCATGCTGATGCTCCCGGGCCCTGAGTTACACCTGCAGTAGCAAAGATCAATCCTTCACAGCCCGGGCTGCGTGTTAGAATCCCTGGGAGTGCTTAAAGATACCCCTGCCCCCGTGTGAGACTCATTGCACCAGAATCTCCGAGGCAGTAGGGATTTTTAGATGCTCCTTGGGTGAGTAGATTGCGGCAGAGTTCAGAAGCCTTGAGCTGGGCTGTAGGCCCTTGGGGGCCAGCCTCTGTCGGCCTCAGTCCTCACTTTGCTCAGCTCTTGGCCTCGTCCTGTGCCCGGCCCTGGCAGGGGCCAGGAGGGGTTCTCCCTGCAGCAAGTCTGTGCCCACCTTGCACAGACTCCCAGCCTCTCTCTGGCTGGCTCAGAGCTGGCTCCTGCCAATACCACGTGCTTAGCAGGCAAGAATCATTTTCTGAGGACGTGGGCTTAGGAGACCCACTGGACCTGGATTGTGATGTGGTTTCTTTACTTGTGCTGACCCAGAACTACACTTGATTAGGGTCCATGAGGAAGATGCCACCCCAGGAAGCCTCCTCCGCCCCCTGCCTCTTCCCAAGGCCCAGCCGATTGCCCCACTGACCCCGCTGCTCTCGGCCGGGGGCCTCAGAGTCCTCCTCCTCACAGAGAAGTGGGCCCCAGCAGACTTCACGCCTCCATTCCTCCACCGTGCTCCAGCTCTTGGGCAGATCTCAAGCTGCGTTTTAATTGCCTCGAGAGTATGTTTGTTCTTCTAGATGGGAACTCTTCAGGGCAAGGCTAGTGAGTGTTGTGTTTGTCTTATCTCCGCATCAGCCCAGCAGGTTGCTGAATGAATGAGTGAGTGGCATTATCCAGCCAAGGGGACTCCCAGAGAGGAAAGGAGGGCCTCTTGTACTGGCCTGCCAAGAGAGCTGTGAATTCCTGACAGGGAGAGGAAGAGGGTGTCACCTCTGTCATCATAGTGACCTGCTGTCCAGGGAGCTGACCTGTTGTCCTTACTCATCTGTTTAGCCGGGCAGGTCTGACATTCGTTACTGCCCAAGGCCCCCAGCTCGGCTCTTCAGAGCCGTGGCTGCTACTGCCAGCTCACCCTCTCTCCTGTCCCCAGAGCGCACTCCCTGCTGGTGGGACCTGCAGGTGCACACCACTGTCCAGGAAGATGAGTGCGTGCGGGCGGAAGGCCCTCACCCTGCTGAGCAGTGTCTTCGCCGTCTGTGGCCTGGGTCTCCTGGGCATCGCGGTCAGCACCGACTACTGGCTGTACCTGGAGGAGGGCGTGGTCCTGCCCCAGAACCAGAGCACCGAGATCAAGCTGTCCCTGCACTCCGGCCTGTGGCGTGTCTGCTTCCTGGCAGGTAAGGGGGCCTGAGGTTGGAGACAGCCCTGCCCCAGAGACAGGTACAGTCCCTCCCCCCAGAAAACCTGCTCAAGAGCCCCCACTGGGAGGAGATGCCTAGGCTGGAAGGAGGCAGTTCACGGTGGACAATCCTCATGAACTCTGGGCAGGGCTCGCTGCAGCAGCAAGGACGCGCTGCCATGCTTAGCGGTTTCTCTATCCCGTGAAATGACATAGAGGAACCACAGACTCAAGCCCTGACTTGCGATGTCCATTTGATCAGGTCCCCTTATCTCCAGGGACCGGGGCCCTCCCACCAGAGAGAGAAATGCAGCCACGCCTTTCCCACACTGCCTCCCAGGCCGAATGAGGCTGACATCACACAGGTCTAAAGATGCCCCTGCATGCTGTAGCTCATTGAATTTTTTATCTCAGTGCCTCTGCACACAGTGCAAGGCAGGCCTTGTTGTTATTTCCACTTTACAAATGAAATGAAAAGCTGGGAGGCAAAGTAAGTGTTGACTCATCCTCACTTATCTCCACTAGCCAGATCCACAGGATGGGAAATACTTAGCAGTTTCCCTCTTCCTCTTCGTGAAATGGCAGAGAGAAAACACAGACTCCGGGCCTTCTGACTTTGCAGATGGTGCAGGCTCTGATCCTGCCCCTCTGGGCCACCCTCCAGCTTGCCGGGGCTCCTCTGGAACCCATGAGTGCTGCCCCAGACACTGTGACCTTATTCCCTTTATCGTGGCCCTGACCAGCCTGCACAGGAAGAGCATCTCCAGGCCTGCAGACTGGCCACGGGCCTGAGCTGGTCAGAGTCGCCACAGTGTGGCCGCTTGAACGGCCCTGGGTATACCCTACACGTGTGCTGGGCAGAGGGAGCACCTGCTCCTCTCAGCGTCACGCAGGGGCCTGGGGGCCTGGGGGCCTGGGGGGGTGGTTGTGTAGGGAGGACACCTGAAGGCCTGGTCTCCTGGTGGCTTGCTGGGCCTGCTTTGGGAATGGCATTTGACACCTCACCTCCCACTGCCCAGACTATGTGACATCCGTCTCTGCTGAGAGCTGCAGCAGAGTTTGAAGTGACTAAGATCTGGCTTCCAAAGAGGTTGACAAGGCTTTTGGGACACCCATGCTGGAGAGTCCAAGTCAGGCATATGCCAACATCAGCGGAGTGTGTCCCCGAGCAACACGGCAGCCAGCAGGTGGTTTACTCAGTCTGGGGTCTGCGGTGCTGGCTGCTTTCGGGTGTCCTCTCAGCACCTGGGTCCTTCTTCACAGTGACACTTCTCCAGGAAAGGTGTGACATCAGGGTGTGCTCCCACCCTGCTGTGGGTCAGTAGCCAGGGATGGGACATTTGGACCCAGCCCAGGTGCAAATACACAGTGGGTCAAATATCCTAGATCTGAAAATACCATTTGAATGTACCCACTGCAAATCTATGTTCAAGAAGGACCCAGGAATGTAAATGATTCTTGTCTTCCTAGGGGAGGAGCGGGGACGCTGCTTCACCATAGAGTACGTGATGCCCGTGAATGCCCAGCTGACGTCAGAGTCCACTGTCAACGTTCTAAGTAGGCGCCTCAGACTGTCCAACCAACTCACTGGCTGGACAGAGCAGAGCAGGGCAGGGGGAAGAGTCGGGGGGGACCAGCTTGTTTCTCTGGAGCAACTGCCCTTACACTCGGCTGGTCGTGCTGGCCTGAGCTCACCAGAGCTCTCTCTGCTGAGTATTTTTTCAGTGGTGGTTATGGGTTTCTGGAGTCTCCAAGTCCTGAGACCCAGGCAAGTGAGAGGAGGGTACCCAGGCCCAGTGTCGCAGTGCGGGCTGCTGCACCAGAATGCCGTGGACCAGGTCACTTTCGATCAACAGAAACTTACTTCCCTAAGTTCTGCAGGCTACAAGTCCAAGACCAAGGCTCTGGTATGGTCACGTTCTAGTGAGGCCCTCTTTTCTGTTCACAGCTGGTGCCCACCCCCTTGCTGCATCCTCACATGGTGGACCGGGTGGGGCACCTCTCTGGGGTCTCATCAGGGCACTAATCCCATTTACAAGGACTCCACCCTCATGACCTGAGCACCTCCCACAGGTCCCACCACCTGACACCATCACACTGGGCATTAAGTTACAACATAGGAATTTGGGGGGCACAAAAATATTCACACCCTTGCACTCCAGGAACTGATCAAAGCTTTCTGGCCCCCAGTGAGGCTGACGTCATGCCCCTTGCCCCACCAGAGCTGGTTCTGATCCCCAAGGTAAACCTGCTATACAGTTCTGATACAGATCACCCCAAGTTAGCAAAGACTCCACAGGCTAAGGGCACAGCCCCAACCAGATCGCCCTCACTTCACACACCAGCCACAGGCTCTGAAGTCCCCTTACCACTGGCACTTCTTACCAGTGGGCTGCAAATCAGAGGTTCCCATGACCCCCTGAGGTTCAAAAATTTCCCAGAACTAATTGAACTCAGGAAAGCACTATACTTACCACCACAGTTTTATTATAAAGGGTGGAACTCAGCACTGTCTAAATGAAGAGACACCTACGGTGAGGTCTGGGAAGGTCTGCAGTGCAGTGTTTGCACACCTTGTCCCCACGGAGTCAGGACACATCACCGTCCCAGCACATCAATGTGTTCACTGACCAGGAAGCTCAACCAGGCTTCGGTGCCCAGAGTTTTTGTTGGGTTTCATTACATAGCACAAGTGATGGAGCTGTGGACCACGTGACTGAACACAGTCTCCGGCCCCCTGCCCTCCCCAGAGTCAGGCCTTTATCCCATGGTCGGTCCTTCCAGCTCCCATCCGGGGTCATCTGTTGCCAAACTCAGGTGTGGTCAAGAGCCCTCCCCCACCATCAATAACAAAGGTATTTCTATCCCTTGGGAAAGTCCAAGGATATAAAGGTTATCTCTCAGGAACCAAGGGCAAGACCATTATAGCAACCACTCCCTGAGTAATTATTGTTGAAGAAGACAGAGGCCGGGGACCTTCTCCTGCACTGCTCCGAGTAGCGCTTGCCCACAGAGATGACAAATGCCCAGGGGTGGAAGTGAGGTGGCCGCAGCCGAAGCGCTGGCAGGCAGGTGAGACTCCTGCTAACCCACCTGGAGGGAGCAGTTTCTGCCTGGAGAAGACAGAGGCCCTGAATATGGTGGCACCTAAAGGTCTGCCTCAGGGACAAAAGCCCTGTGAGTGCAGAGAGGTCCCTCTGCTACCGTGGGAGGGGATGGAGCCCAGGAGCCCGTGCGGGCAAGGGCTTTGGGGACCAGCCAGACCTCCAGGAGCACCCGACCGGGGGTGGCTGACAGCGTCCTCTGGTCTCCCCGATCAGAAATGATCCGGTCGGCCACACTGTTCCCTCTGGTCAGCCTCTTCTTCATGTTCATTGGGTTCATCCTGAGCAACATTGGCCATATCCGTCCCCACAGGACAATCCTGGCCTTTGTCTCCGGCATCTTCTTCATCCTCTCAGGTAAGTTGCGTTACTTGCCTTCAAGCACTCTGAACTTTTGTATTTGACCGCTAAGTGCTCTGCTCTGGGAAGTCCTGGTCACGGTTATAGGGCCACCCCTGGCTCCGGACCAGCTGAGTCGTGCCCAGGCAGGATTGATTCAGGGCTGGAGGAGACGCCCCGTGACCTGGGGCCCAGCCACCACCTCTGGAGGAGGAGGGGCCTGACAGGCTCCCCGTGGGCAGAGCTGAGACTAGCACCCAGGGTTCCGTCCTCACACCACACCCTCGCCACCCCTGCTTTTTAGTTCCTGCTGATAATGAGTGTAGCTATTTTTGAAAGGGCTCTGTCTTCACGTTTCTGCATGAAAGACAAATACAGTCTGCCTTTGGAACAATGGTCCTTCTACTTCCCAGGAGATTCCTACTGTCCCCTTCACCTTCCAGTCACACCCATGCCCCAGACCTGCCCAGGTCCTTTCCGTATGGATCTGCCTTCTGGACTGACACCAGGTTGTACTTGGTCATTCTTTCTGTCCTCCATTCGCGATAGCGACCAGACCTTATTCTGGGAGCCGGCTCCACTGCCTACAAGGTCAGTGCGGTGGCCAACATAAGTAAAGAGGAAATATGAATACAGCCTGAGAAGATGGTGGTAGCAGTCAGCAAGGACGGCTGTGGGGCCGGGACCAGTGGCTGGACCTCAGACTAAGGGTCAGTCGGGGAAGAGGGGCCGAGCCTCACCACTGCTCACCGTGGCAGGAGCATAAGGAGGAAAGCGGTGGGAGGACAGACTGGGGAAGGCATCTGAGGTCACCCTGTGGGTGTTGGACTTTGTGAGAAGGCTCGGAAGGATTTTGAGCTGAGGAATGATGTGATCAGAGTTGGGGGTTTTAAAACGACCACTGGGGGGAATGGAGGGAGGAAGACAAAGCAGGCGAGAGACTGTTTCAGCAGTACAGGGGAGGGGAGGGGATGGTAGCAGAAAAGAGAGATAAGAGGATCCAAGTGACATTTGGAAGGTACACCCAGAGGCCTAGGACCCAGCTTTCAAGGGAGGAGGCAAGGGTGAATGCCAAGTGCTCGCCTGGGCACTGGCTGGGTGACACGTTGCCTTGTTGACCTAGAGATCACAGGAGAAGAAACAAATAGGGGGCAAAGACTCTGTGTTTCATGTGGGAAATGCTGAGTTGGGCGTGCCCATGTAACATCTGGGAGGAGGTGTCCAGATGGCTGATGGAGGCTCTGGGTCTGACGCCCTTCGAAGTGGCCTGAGCCAGACAGAAATAGAGGTTTGGGAGCAGTCAGACCAGGGAGTAGAAGAGAGAACTGTGGACATGGATGAGATCACTCTCAGGACTGTGCAGAGGAAGACGGGGAAATAATGTGGTAAATAAAGATAGGCTCTTGCTCCCCTTCAAGGAGACCTGTGCATTTTTATGAGGACCTTTTATTTTGGAGATAACCCCACAGGCCAACTCCCAGAGCTTGTATTTAGGTGTCCAGGAGCCTGGACTTGTTGACAGGTTAGGGATAGCCTAGGGACGGACTAGGGAGGGGAGGCTCAGATGGTGGACGGATAGGTGGACAGCTTGAATAATGGATGGGTGGATGGGTGGGTAGATGGATGGATGGGTGGGTGGAAAGAGGAGAGGAAAAATAGCTCTTGTGTGCCAGGTATTCTGATTGTCACCTGGCTTACACGTCAGTTTAGGTTCCTTTTCCCAACATTTTCTTGTCAGTATAGCTTAGGAGCCAGGTGGCAGTCAGAGTGCCTGATGCCCAAGAGCCAGCCTTCCTTTCTTCCTTTTCTTTCCCTGCCTCTCCTTCCCTTTCCTTTTTTCATTTCTCCTTCCATGCATCTGTCCATCTGCTTTTTAATTCACCCACTCATCTTCCATCCATTCTTCTGTGGATCCATTCATCCACCCTTGCACCTCTCAGTCCAACAAATATTCATCGAGCACCTGCCGTGTCCCACCCTCTGACATTTCTACCTAGTCCAAGATGTACAGGCCCAGGGTTAAGCTCTTCCTTTATCTTTCTAGGAACTTTGCAATAGTTAAAGCTGTATGTTAGTTCCCAGGCACCTGAAGTTTCAGCAGCGGGCAATATGGTCAGAAATCTCAGATTGAACTGGGCCACATGAAGTCGTTTTAATAATGACAGAGAGGGTTCACTTGGGCCAACAACAATTCAAACGTGAGTTAGGCTTGAGTCACACATATTTTCCTTTAACATTCACCTGTGAAGATGCCCTACTTTAACCATGTGAATAAAATTAAACCTGGACAACTCAAAACAGAGTCACTAATTAGGTCCTGATTCACTCGCAGCCACTAACTGATGGGACCCATACCTGAGGGAGTCATTTGCACAAAGGCAGTAGGAGTTTGGCCCCCACTGGCCTCCCAATTTAGTTCTTGCCAGAATCTGGATAAACTCTTTTACCCTCCTGCCTAACAATCTCAGTAGGCCACAGCCTGGCCTTGGGCTGTGTAGACCATGGACCACTTGGTCTCCTTCATGGGGTTACCACCCACCCACTGCTGGAATTAGGGATCAAAGGCCCTGGCTGCCTCTGTTAAGGGAGCCTATCTCATTCCTTACTTTAGCAGAAGATGCTGCTAGCCAGGGTTCTCACCCTCAGTTCACATTAGCACCACCTGGGAAGCTTTCAGGATGCTACAGGGCCAGGGCCCTGGCCCAGGCCAAGGGACCCAGAATGTCTGGAGGTGGGGCTCAGGCATGTATGTCTGAGCGGTGATTCCAGTGGGCAGGTGAGTAAGAACCATCAGGCTTACTGTGGCTGAGGAGGTGGCTGGAGAAGGAGCTTTCTTACCTGCAGTTATCTGCTTTCTAGAAGGTAATAGTCTGAACAGGGACTCCAGGAAGAGAACTCCTGCTCTCCTGGAACTCCAGAACCAGGGCATTATTACCACAAGACCAGTGGCTTTCTACCTAAACCCCAAGGGGAGGTGGGTGCCCCATCAGCAAACTCCCTGGGCTTCTGCTCAGCACCCCCTTGCCCCTGACCCAGGCCTCTCTCTGGTGGTGGGCCTGGTGCTCTACATCTCCAGCATCAACGACGAGGTGCTCAACAGGACCAAGGACGCAGAAACCTACTTCAGCTACAAGTATGGGTGGTCGTTCGCCTTCGCTGCCATCTCCTTCCTTTTAACAGAGGTAAACCCCTTCTGTCAGGCTGGGTAGGGAGCAGGGTTGGGAGGGAGGAGGTAGATGCTCTGCACATCCTGGACCCACCCCCTCTAGTGTCCGTCCTCTTGCCCCGAATGCGTCACTCTCTCACCTCCCGTGCCGGCTCCATCCAGGACGTCCCAGGGCCCTGCTACTGTCCATCCCCACACCGGCTGCTCTCACGCTGTGTCCTGTGCAGATGCTGCGGGGAGCAGGGCCGGGACCCCAGCCGTGAGCTGTCCTCTGCTTTCTCCTCCCTGTAGAGTGCTGGGGTGATGTCCGTGTACCTGTTCATGAAGAGGTACACTGCCGAGGACGCGTACAGGCCTCACCCCAGCTTCTACCGCCCGCGCCTCAGCAACTGCTCTGATTACTCGGGCCAGTTCCTGCACCCAGACGCCTGGGTCCGAGGCCGCAGCCCCTCCGACATCTCCAGCGATGCCTCCCTGCAGATGAGCAGCAACTATCCGGCCCTGCTCAAGTGCCCCGACTATGACCAGATGTCGTCTTCCCCCTGCTGAGCCCAGCCGCCTTCCTCCCTGGACTGTGGGCACCAGACAGCCCCTCCCGTGCTCCGCTGCCGGCCTGCGAACCCCAGGCCCTCAGTTGACAGGCCCAGGCTATCCCTTGTTTAACTGCTGTCACTTGACCTGTGTCTTCCCCTTGCTTCTCCCAGAATGGCTCTGACTGCCCCAATGTGGGTGTCAGCCGACTGGCTGAGAGCCTGGGTGTAGACCCACCTCTTGTGTGCCAATCACTCCTGCAGGTCTCCCCTTTCCTGGGAGAGGTGAGTATTCCAGCTGTGTATCGGTCCCTGCACACCCTATTTCATGGCCCCAGACCAAAGCCAGCTCTGAGATGCCAAGCTCTTTACACAGACCCAGCTGGACTGTGTGTTTGCCAACTGGCCTGGCCCTCATGCTCATCATATCTGGTCCACCAGGCCAAAAGGAGACTTATAAGGAGGCCTGGCTGGTTCGGAATCATCAAGCAGTGTTTCCTGTTAAATCCTGTATCCTTTTTTGTCACCCACATCCCTCCATACAACACACCTGTCTGTGCTCTCCACCTGCCCCTCCACCCCACAGGCTGTGAATCTTTCCCCCTCCGCTCCCACCAGCCCTCAGCTGCCCTAGGCTTGGTCCCCAAGGGTAGGTCTGAGGCCACTCTGATGAAGTCACAAAGAGATGTTAATGGCTGATGTCTTAATATGCAGGGCCCCTTAGTAACATATAACGGGTCTCTAATGCCTTAACCCAAAGGAGTGGCTCTGAGCATAAGAGTTTCAGAATTTGGCTGGTCTGAGGCGGTATTACCAGGAGCTGCTGTTTCAGGCCCTGGGATTACAGTCCCTGCTCACATGGGCAGTATTTCCCTTCCCAGGCCCTGAAATCTAATCGTGTAGACGGACAAATGTCCACACCGCCTAAGAGGTTGCCTGGCATTTGGAGCTGGATTTGCCGGCACCTGGTGCATTTGAAGTCTGAACAAGCCCGACTTGGAACGACCCAGCTGCTCTTCTGAGGGTGCCAATTAATCCTAATATAGGGCGGTGCCTGCTTCCTCGGTCTGGGACATATGTAGGCAAGTAGATGCCTCCAGAGGCGAGGCAGGGTGGTGCCCATCTTCCCAGTAGGAAGCCTGAGCTGGGAAGTGCAGTGCAACTCCCACAGAGCCCACTGCAGGAGGGAGGAATGGCCGGAGGGCCCCTGCAGGACATGACCCCTCGGTTCCCCAGCGTCTTCTCAGTATATGCATTTTGGCTTTTGAGATTGTGAGTAGCTCTCTGCTGGGTACTTCTGCCAAACCAGCTTTTCTCTCTTGCTCTTCTTAAGATAGCATTTCAGTTCTGGGTACACAGCCGCAGTGGGCAACACGGGGGCTCTGCCGAGCAGTACAGAACACCGAGCATCCAGCCATCCCGCGTGTGTGGCTTTCAGGAGGGCAGCGTGTTAGTCTGCTAGGACAGCCATGACAGAATGCCAGAGACTGGGTGGCTTAAGCAACAGATATTTAGTTTCTCAGTTTTGGAGACCGGATGCCCGAGATCAAAGGGTCAGCAGGTTTGGTTTCTTCTGAGGGTTCTCCTTGGCGTGCAGATGGCCATCTTCTCGAAGCGTCCTCACCTGGTCTTTACTCTGTGCGTGTGCTCACCCCTGGTGTCCATGTTCCCTCTTACAAAATCACCTGTTACATTGGATCGGAGCCCATCGCCAAACACAATCCCATTCTGAGGCACTGGAGATGAGGTTTCCCTCAGATTCACCATATGAATTTGGGGAACACAAATCAGCCCACAACAGGCAAGTGACTTTGTGGGTGGGTTTTTCTACTTTTTTCACAGCATAGTAGAGGGGAAAGAGAAGAGAAGCCCATTCCGGCCCCAGTCTGGCCACTATCTCAGTGTGATCCTTTGAACAGCCCCTTCCACTCAGAGGGGCTTGGCCTGAATTATTTCCGAGCCCCTCTCCCACACAGCCACCCCCACTCTAATGATTCATCCTTATGTAGAAAGCTCCCAGTTGCCCTCATATGTGACTAACCCTTGCCTGTAAACTGGTAGCCACTGTAAAGACCCAACTCTCCAGCCCATTAGGCCCCTACAATGACTTGTAGTGTCAGGTTACTGTTTCTAGAATGATCGGGAAACCACATTCTCCCCTGCAGCAGAGGAATGGGTAGTGTACTTGGAGACCATTATAGCATTTCCAAACTGGACAGTTGTTTAAATGTGCTTTATTCCAATTATTGCCATTGTAATTAGCTTAAAATACCCTTTTTCTCTCCGTATAGCATTCCTTCTCTGTCACTATGCCAGGCTTGTTTTTGTGCACAAGGGAAAAATGGAATCCACTCCTAAACACAAGCTGACTATTGCCTGTGACATCACTAGGATGGGCCTTTACTGGCCTGGATGCCGAGCAGCTAATGCAAGCAGCCCATACCCTGGGAACGTGCACTCTACACTTACCTTAGGAACAAGTTCTGGGTTGGTGTCTTCCATGGGTGAATGCATCAATAATTGTGCAAGCATTACAGTGTCTTTTCCATCTATACATTAGTCTCAGAACTGGGGCCTCTTTGCAGCCTCTCCATAATCGGAACATTTTTATCAGACTTAAAGTGTGTAAACTCAACTCAGAATCACTATTAGAGTCCCTTCCCCAATTCACTTTCTGATCTTTTGTTTTCTCCAGCAATTAAAAAAAATACATTGGTGAGTTTTTATCTTTTTCACCCTCAAAAAATGGGAGGGGCAAACAAAGTCTGATGAATTGTGGAGTAGAACCACTTGGGCAGGAGTCGTTCTGACACTGGTTGCCTCCCACCTGGAACCCACCAGCCTCCTCCTCGCCCCAGGGTGGGTCAGCGACACCCCCTCCACCACCAGCCAGCCGTCAAAGGAACGGTTATCATTAGGGCTGTGCCCGTTGAGGGGGCAAGTCTCCAAGTGCCACCAGCTTCTCTGTGATGTTCTCAAGGGGCATGTGTGAGGGGAACCACCTCCTCGATGTTTGAGTCACTGTCCTTTCTCCCTAAATGAAAGTGATGTATTAGGGTTCTCCAGAGAAACAGAACCCATGGGATGTGGATAGAGAGATTTAGTTTAAGGAATTGCTCACGTGACGATGGAGGCTTGGCGAGCCCAAAATCTGAGGGGGAGAACAACAGGCTGGAGACTCGGAAGAGTTGCAGGTGGAGCCTGATTTCCTTTCTGCTCAGGGGGAGGTCAGTCTTTGTTCTATTGGGGTCTTCAGCTGATTGGACAAGGCCCACCACACTGTGAAGGGTTATGTGCTTTTACTCTAAGTTCACTGATTTAAATGTTATTAATCTCATCCTGCAAACACCTTGACAGAAACAGCCAGAATAATATCTGGGCACCATGGCCCAGCCAAGCTGACACACAAAATTAACCACCAAAAGTGGATAAAAGGCAGAGGAGGACAAGAGAAATGGCATTCCACCTTACGACTTACAGGGTGGTTGGGGGGTGAGCGTCAGGGGAGTCGGCGCGGCCATGCACAGCGTGCCCAATGAGAACACAGATGTTTGCAGCTCCCAGTCTTGATTTTTCTCCTACACTCAGTGACCACACGCTCACATGTTAACATGACCCTTGGGAAGTGAATTCGCTAGTCTCAAACCCTCACCTACCCGTGGCTCGTAGCACAAGCAGTCCCCATCATGAGTGGGTGCAGAAGTGGGTGTACGGGTGGGTTCTGCTGAATGCATTTGCGCTCAGGCCCAAATGGGCCAGGCCCCAGCCTGGACTTGCCGGTGTGAGCTCCGCCTTGGCGGTGAGCCTCCGCAGCTCCCATGTGCAGGCCCAGAACTACCCCTGAGGTACAGAGTGGTGAGCCGGAGCCCGGCCACAGCCCCTCCAGGATGCAGGAGGGGCACTGGGGCCTCGGACCTGCCCTTCTGGCAGAACCAAGACCTCTGGATTCCCACATACAACTGTACTGGGATCCTGGAGTTCTGCCCTGTGACCTTGAGTGGATTGTACCCTTCCAGGGTCTGCCCCAGCTTTCTCCTGTGCGTGAAGCCTGATCTCCCTGCCCTGCTGGTTCCAGGGTGGCAGTGGACCCGCTGTCCAAAGGCCTGAGGCCCACCAGGGCGCTGCTCCACCCTCTCTGTGTTGCCAGCAGTGTGGGGCCCTCAGCTCTTCATTCATATAATGAAGGGGGTGGATGTAATTGTCCACAGGCTCAGTCCCCAGACTCTGTCTCCAACTTTAAAGGCTGTAGGTGTTTCAGCAAAACCCAGCCAAGCTCAGATGATGGATCCACAGGTCCTGTCTCCTTTCAGGGGCATCCAGAAGACAGTCCCCAAAGAATATGGGATTTGGATGAGTGCAGATACTTGGGGGGCACCCATGAACTCCACCACTAATGGAGCGCGAGTTGCAGCCCCCCAGGATAGCTGGAGGGTGGGACCTAAGGCAGAACCCAGCTGCCCATTCCCTCCTCTCAGCCATAGGGGAAGGGGGGGAGCTTCTCAATCCAGCGTCTGCTCCCCTAGACAGCGTTGTGGGGAATGAGGCCCTTGTTCAGCCATTCTCAAAAGTTTTCAGCACAGGTTCAAGGTCAAGAGGCACCACTTTCATGCTAAAAGAAGGACAGAAAGATGCTCCTGGCTGAAAGGTTCCCAAGATGTGACTCTACCTGTTAGGAGATGAAAGCTTCCAGGCAGGAGTTGGGTGAGGGAATTGATGGTCCCCTGGAAAAGCTGCCCTAGAAATAGTGTGAAGAGCTCAGCCTCAGCCTCAGATCTGCAGGCAAGACACTGGCTGGCTACCCTGGTGGCTGAGGGCTCAGCGATGGGATCTGCAGCGTCCTTGCTGAGTCCCAGCCCGCCTTCCTGTAGGTTGGAGGAAGGACCTCGGAGCTGGGCCTCGAGCCTCCACTGCCCAGCCACTTCCTCTGGGCAAACCAGTAGCACATTCTGAGCCTCTGTTTCTCCACCCACAAGATGGGCAGCCTGCACAGGCCCCCCTCCCTGGGAGGAAGCGAGCCTAAGTGAGAACTTGGATGGGAATTCGTGGGGGGTGTCCATGGACGCTGCACTCACTCGGGGCTGAGTGTCCCCTCTGTGACCCAAGTATGCTGACTTGGGTTCTCAGCCCTGCCCTCCTGGGCTGCTCCTGGCCCGAGAGGGGCTTTCTTCCCACCCTCTTGCTCTCTCCTCACCAGCAGGAGAACCAGTTCTGGGGGGAAGGCCTCACACCCCACTGCCCATTGACCCTGCCTCGAGATCCTCCCTTTTCAAAGCTGGTTGAAGATTGGCTTCTGGCTTCCACCCTGCGGCAGGTAGAGCCCTTCAACAGCAAGTAAGAGTTCAACTCAATGCTTTAAACAATAAAAATATTTTTTATCTTCACACCTGGAAAGCCACGGGGAGGTGTGGGTTTGAGACTAGCTAATTCAGTGGCTCAATAATGCCGTCAAGAACCAAGTGTCTTCCGTCTTTTGGTTGTGCCATCCTTGGGCTTGACTTTATCCTCGGGTTGGTAGCAAGGCAGCAGCAGTAATCCCAAGCGTCAGAGCAACACCAGAAAGAAGAAAAGGACTGTCGCATCTTCTGCGGCTTTCTTAGGAGCACAGATGACTTCCCCGGACGCAGCACCAGAAGGTTCTGCCTCATGTCTCACTGGCCCAAACCGCCTGCTCCAGACACATGCCCATCCCTAACCCCCCCTCTGGCATGGGCAGAGCTCCAGTCACCCAGCGATAGACAACAAACTATTCCCAAACTCAGTAGCTTTAGACAATGGCGCTCATTGTCATTTCCAACAGTTTTAGGGGTTGACTGGCCTCCACAAGGTGGTCTCAGGATCTCTCGGGCTGCTGGAGTCAGTGACTGTCCTCTTGGAACATACCCTCTGCTCCACCACAGCTGGCTTTGGCCTGTTGTCCTCCAAGCCCAGAGATTCTCACTGGGGTCTGTGGTGGGCCCTGAGAGTCTGTTTCTCTGACACACTTCCAGGAGGCGTCAAGGCCATACCAGCTTTAGACGCTAGGGACTGGGTTCCAGACACATGAATTTTCTTTTTTAAAGCTCCCAAAGTGTTTCTGATATGAAACCAGGGCTGAGAACCACTGACTTAGATCTGCCAGGATTTACCCTTGGCACTGGGCATAGAACCACCTCTCCTGCGTCTTGCTGGGAGTAGTGGCTTCCCAGATGAATGCAGGACAAGAGGGGGGCATGGTGCTGGGTGGGCACCTGAGGACACTGAAGTCCTGGGCATCTTGCTTGCTCCTCCCAGCCTCCTTAGACAAGGCTGTGCCTCCACGGCTCACGCCCGGCCTTTCCGCCCCTGGGCCCGGCCCAGCCGAGCCGGCACTCACTGGGACGCAGCAGGAGCTTGCCCTTGAGGAAGACGGCGAGCCGGGCTCAGCAGCTGGGGCCGAGCGTCCTCCACCCGCTGTCAGGGCCACGGGCCGGCCCCCTGGCCCCCACGAGGCTGCTGGACACTCAGAAAGGACCTTGCGGTCTCATGGCTCCAGCGGCAGAGTTTAAGTCACTCTTCAAATAACTGGTCTCTGACTAGTTCATTTGACACTCGGCAATCGTGAAAAAAAACAAGGCCGGCGGGCTTTGGAGGCTTCTGATGAGGCAGTAAAGGGACCACGCATCACAGTCTTCACAATAGAGAGATTTGATCGATTTTTAGCTTAAATCTACCCACACTCACATTTCAGATACAATACCTAATTTCAGATCCAATAGAATCCATGTGAAAACACCATGGAGTCTATTAAAAAAAACAACACGGTATGTAAAGTGCAAAGTCCTCCTCGGATTAAATTATTTTTATTAACATAATGGAAAAAGATTAAATTCGATAAACCCCACAGGAGGCCTCTAGTGAGTGCCACACATTAAATTCAAAGCAATTTTTGGTGCCCTAAATGATCAAGGGTGGACGGTGTCCTACAAGACCAGCCACAGGGTTTGGGGAAAATGGATTCGCCATGTTGAATCAAGAAAAATGTCAGTTTAGACAGCACAACTTCAGCTCCAGCTCTGGCAGAGAGTCATCACAAAACGTCATCCTCCACATGCACGTGGGGCCCTTCTGAGAGTGCCCGGCACATAGTTAGAAGCATCATTTCATTTAACCCTCTCAATCCTGTGCACACAGGACACTGAGACCCAAAGAAAGTGAGGGGCTCGCCCACGATCACACGGATGATAATATCTGCAGGGCTCTGCAAGTCATGTTTCGAATGATTGACATCAGCAGTTCTAAATGCCCAGCACGGCCAAAGCACCCTCTTCTAGTCAGAGAAACGGTGCAGGTTCCCATTCGAGGATAGATGGGGAAGGAAGGGTGAGGTATCGTTTCCCTGAAAGCTCTCTATGTATCCCGACTCCTTGTCTCCCATCTCTACTTGTGATGCCAACCTGTGCAGGAAAATCTCAATGTCTCTTCCATTCCTGTCACGTACAGTACTTTGAACGCCCGTTGGGGGTTCTTTCCACACCAAGCAATTCTCAGTGACACCAGCTGGCTATCCTGCAACTCAATTCAATTCTGACCCTGACCAGACTTAGCTGCAGACCCCACAGGCAAAGGGCTCAGTCCCACAAGACTGCCCTCCACTTCAGAGGCCCATCACAAGAAGAAGGCCCTAGGTTACCCACAACTTGGGTCCAACTTGGCTATACATTGGAGGCTCCCACGACTTCCCTCCTTGGAGCCAATCATTTGCCAGAATGGCTCACAGAACTCAGGGAAACACATTGACCAGTCTGTTATATAATAAAGGATATGATAAAGGATACAGATGAACTGCCTAGTGAAGAGATATATAGGGCAAGTTCTGGAAGAGTCCTGAGTGTCAGAGCTTCTATCCCCGTGGAGGGGGATGTACCACCCTCTAGGCAGGTGGTTGTGTTCACCAACCTGAATGCTCTCGAAATCTCTTATTCTGGGGGTTTTTAGAGTCCCATCACATAGGCACAATCCATCATTGACTCAATTTCCACTCCCTCTCCCCTTCCCGGAGGATGGGGGATGGGGCTGAAAGTTCCAAGCTTCTAATCATGGTTTGGTCATTCTGGTGGCCAGCCCACATCCGGAAGCCATCCAGGAGCCCACCCAGAGTCACCTCATTAGAACAAAAGACATTCCCATCATCCAGGGGACGCCAAGGGATTTCGGAGTTCTGTGCAAGGAACCAGGGGCAGGGACCAAATATTAGAACAAAAGGTGCTTCTAGCACTCTTACCACTTATGAACTTACAAGGGGTTTAGGAACTCTGTGCCAGGAACAGGGGGCAGAGACCAAGATAGGCATTTTCTATTATTTCACACAACCAATGTTGGAACCAGCTGCAGAAGAATTCCTACATGAGATGCAGTCTGTGGCAGAACCTCACCACACCCTCCCTACTTCCTAGCTGCTGCAGGAGACTCACCGTGCTGGGACTGAGCAGGGAGTGTGGCACCTGGTGTCATCTGCTGCATCCCACCAACCTGGTCCAGGCAAAATGCAGAGGAGTCAGGCTCAGGTCTTGGAATGAACTCACAGCAGACTCTGGCTTCCGGATCCCATTTTCCAGGCTGAATCCATGAAGCGAATGGCCAGTGGGTGCTGTAGACGGTGAGGCCCCGACCATCTGAGGCCCATCAGCTGGAGAGGAGGATGCGGAGTATTTCCATTTGGTCAATAAAACGTCTCCTGAAGCTCCGTATGTGTGAGCTCCCATGTTGCTGGCTGCATGAGATGCAGAGAAAAAAAGTTTAGTGCAAATGAATTTACCTCACCCCATTCAAATGAGGTGTCACCTTGCTTTTCAAATCCAACCTGACTTGGAGCCCCCACTCAAGTGGGTGATGGAAACTCAGTACCCCCAAGGGCTTTCCAGGAATGCAATGGGGGGGCGGGTACAGAGGCTAGCAGGTGGCCGGAGAGCCACAGCCCAGCCCAGGGTAGGCGCTAGGATGGTTGCAGAGGCAGGACCTCAATGCCTGGGGTCCAGTGTCCTGAGAAGCACTCCTCCACCACCCCGCTCAGGCCCTGGGAGAGACTCTGGTCTCCACCACTCTAGGAACTCCCCATTAACTGCACTTCCTGGCTTACTTCCTTCCCAGGCCTGGGCACTGTCCCCAAGGTCAGCGGTTCTCCCTGACCTCTTCCAAGGACTTCCTTCCAACCTGTCCCCTTAGGAAGGAAGATACTCTGTATTTTCCCCCAGTGGATCCTTAGAAACAATAGTGGATCACTTTCCAGGATTGAGGGAAGAAGAAGCTGGAAAATGTCAAAGTGTTCTCAATAATGTACCCGATCAGCCTATTAATAATAATTAAATTAGTACTAATACATCACTTTGGTTTTTGCTGCCATGCATTCAGTACCCAGTATGTGCCAGCTTCTATCCCAGGCAGTTCATGCTACACAATTTCTTTTTTTGTGTGTTTATTTCAAACCCCAGAGCAGACTCTGAGTTACACAGGTCCACACAAGGCTTGGCTCTTTTTCATTCAGGCATTGTTTTTCTTTTCCTCTCCCACACCATGAGCAACCATTCAAATGTGTTTAATAATGTCTCTTTTTGTTTATATGTGCTCCTTAAAATGTATAGTGTTGATTTTTGCCTGGAGGCTTTAATTTGAATACATGGGGCCACCCTGTGCATGTTGTTCCCTTCCCACTCTTCAGCCAGCTCTGCTTTCCTGCTGCTTCTGTCTTTGCTCCATGAACATGTCACCCAGGCTCCTAATCACTGTCTAGCATGCCGCGGCTGGCATCCACTGCCCTTTGCCTAAATCCCAGCGACAGATGCCAGGAAAATGAGATCGAGAGGCCAGGGTCGCGAGCTCATCTCCCAGATCTGACCTTGACTCAGTGCTTCACCTGTGCCAGGTCGCCTCCAACGGACCACCACGCACAGAGATGCTAACACGGAGACATCTGTCTCCTTACAGACCTTGCGGCCATTTCTGCGGGATACGCCAAGGAGGGGCATGTCCATATCATGGGATATGTGTACACTTAATTTGACCAAACACTGCCTTTCTGATTTACAGAATGGAGCTCCAGTTCGCATTCCCACAGGCAGGGCATGAAGGCCCCCCACCCCCATCCCCTGTCAGCAGCCCAGAATTCCTGAGCCTCAGCACCACTGACATTTGGGGCTGGATAATATTTGCTGTGGGAGCTGTCCTGTGCCCTGCAGGCTATCCACCATGACCTCCACCCCCTAGGTACCAGCAGTGCCCCCATCCTCCAGTGTGGCCACCAAAACCCATCTCCAGATATGGCCACATGTCCTGGGTGGGGGGAGGGGGCTTGCTCCCAGTTAAGAACCACTTAGGTTTATCCAGCATTCTGTTTTCCGTCAATCTGATAGTGTCCCTTGAATACTCAACCATCCCATGAGGGGAGCATTATTATTTCTAGCTTACAGCTGAAGAAACAGGACGGAAGTGATCTGCCTGCAGTCCCTGATGCAGGAGGTAGAGGGACTTTCAAGAGCCCACAGTTTAGCATGAAGACACATAATCCAATCACAAAACTGGTGGTGTTGGACCAAGCACGTGATTTGGGCACAGGAAGGAAAGAAGGTTAATTCCACCAAGGGAAGTAGGGAGGAGAGGGAGGGGACAGCTTGAAGTGGAGGTCCTCAGAGGGTGAGAACTGGAGGCCAGATTCGTCTGACATGGAAACCTGAGGTTCCCACCACTGGGTCACAAGGTCCCCTCTGCATGTAAGAATACATGTTATTAGAATTCCAGCAGCAGTAGTTTTCTTTCTGGCTCCTGTGCTGTCCTCCGCTCCAAGGCCATTAAACGACCACACCGCCATTCCTCCTCCGAGAAGGCTTCCCTGGTTAAATGGCTCAACAAGAGCCACTCCCTCGCCAGCTTCAGGAGAGACCCAGAGCATGGCTAGCAGCCATTTCCAGAGAGGCTGGGTGGGTTTCAAGTTTGCCTGTTGTCACAAGGCGATATTGCCGGGAGCTCCTGTCCCCCTGCTCCCACCCCTGCGCGGAAGGGGGCCTTTCCTAGAGGCCCCCTCGAGCTGTGAGTCACGAGCTCCCGAGCCCCAAACCCCGCAGGAAAAATGCAAATGAATTCTGGTGACTAGGGAGCTAAAGCCTAGTCACCTGTGGGAGAGGATGCTATAATATCAGGCTGTCGCCAAATTAATGTTATTAAACAAATGCACAAAAATAGCAGCCATAATTATTCCTATACAGTAGCTCAATCTGGAGCTGTCAGCATGTTTTGTGCCCCCTAAACACAGGGCTGTCCCTGCTTCTGCTCCCTCGGTCCTTCCTCCTTCCCTCTCCAAGATGTTGCAGAGGAAAGAGGCCCCAAACAAGCTCCCAGAACCTCTTTGTTTCCTTGGGAAACCACCATTTCTTCAGCACCTACTACGTGCCTGGGCCCTTGCATATGAAACGCCATTTAATCCTCAGAACCATCTAATGAAGGAAGTATTGTTACTCCCATTGGACAGATTAGCAAACTGAGTCTGAGAGAGGTCATGTAACTTGCCTAAAGGTCACCCACCGGGCCTGCGGATATGAAGCCTGGGGTCAACTGTCTGCAAATCCTGTGCCCTTTACCTTCTGATGTTTTGACCAGTATCTCCTCAACCGCTCCTCCCCCTCTGCACAGATACCTCCCATCAAACCACCTGCCCATGGCACAAAGCTTTTAGAGTTGGCTCTGTCCCAAGCAAGCTCTGTGTCTCCCTGTACATGGCCTGCCCGCTGCACCAGTTCAGCTCCAGGGCCAGGATGGGGCCCAGATCTCCGGCAGGAGAGCCGAGCAGGTGGGACGGAGGAGGGCCGAGCTCAGGCAGAGGCTGCCTTCCTGGCAAGTTGGCGTGAGGACACCAGGTCATGGCAGGGAGGTTGGAGGCTCAGGAAGGGAGGGAGCGGCCAGCACCAGTCTGGTCACCAGGCCAGCCTGTCTGGCAAGGGTGGCCACATCATCTCAGGAGCAGGCACACTGGGGCACGCAGTGCCCTGTCCTCGCAGCAGCGGCCTGGTCCTCGCTCCGACTGGACCAAAGGCTTCACCTCTCTGAGCCTCTATCTCATCCATCAGGACGTAATGACGCCATCCTCTATGTTCGTGTTATAAACGTACCGCGTTGTACAGAGGGTGTGTACACTAGGTGGCCATTAGTCCAGTGGGCACATAGCCATTAGGACCTACCCAAGAGCAAGCTCTGGGTTGGAGCTGGGGGTAATTCAGCAGAGGGCAAACCCAGATCTTGTCCCGTTGTTCTCAAGAGGCTCGCAGGTGAGCAGAGAGATGTGACGATGACGATGACGGTGGTCATGAAGACTATTATTACCGCCTGGTGGCCGCTGTGAGCACAGCCTGAGTCCCCCTTCCGTAAAGAACTTGTCCCTGCTGCCTGCAGGGCCGTGGGCGGACCCTCAGCATCAGCCTCCCTTTGGGAATTGCCTCAGCTGCAGAGAGCCACCCTGCCACGATCACACCCTTTCTGGGCAGCCCACACCCAGGGACCACCCCATTTGGGACCCCCCCATCCCAGGTCACTCAGGATGACCCTGGAGGACTGGTCTGCCTCCAGCGCCCCCTAGTGGTGGAGCCTGTGCCACCAGCCCTTTCTCACAGCGGGCTTCCTGGGGGATCCAACCTGCACCAGGACAGCACTGTGATTATATCACTGCTGATAAAATCTCCTGGGGGTGCTCGTGGGTGGGCCTGGCCGGGAGGATTCACAGGCTGTTGCAAGCACGTGCCCTAGAAGACCTCTCTCCTTTTCCTCTGCCCGACGAGCACATTCCCCTCCTGACCAGGAGTAGGAAGGGACTCAAGCTGGCCAGTTACAGGCCCTCACCCTGGATGAGCTAAGGTGGGGAGCGCTCCTGCCCCCACCCCTCTTCAGTGAGGGCAGCTCAACCTGTTTGCATCTCACATGCCAGGCAGACGCCTCCCTGTGCTGGCATCTCAGGCAGCCTGTGCTTGACGTCCCTAGCATTGTGGTGACTTCCCCCTGCAGAGGAAGCTGTGGAGCTGGACAGCTCAAACAGCTGATGCTCCTTCCTGCCAGACGCGGGTCTATCTTGGCCTCAAGTTACTTTAATCTGCTGGTTTGCTCTACCCTTAGGAACTATCACCCTGGTCACTCTCCTCTATGGACCCTCTGGATTGCAATGCCTCTTTTAAATGTGATTTCCAGAATTGATTCAAAACTCCAGCACCAAATGCAAGAGACTGTCACTTTCCTTGATAGGGGCATTTGTCTGCTTTCTTAGTGAAGAAAATGACAGATGCCTGTAATCTAAGGGGCTTCCAGGCCAGGAGTCTTTAAGCCAGTCTTTACCAGCCTGTACCTGGAAAACTGACTTTTGGAGTCCAACATCAGTATTTCACATTCACCTCCTCTCTTTATGAAATGACGCATTTGTTCATTCAATACAGAACTTGCACCCACACAGAAGCATTTTTTTTTTCGTTCAAATGTTGAAAACTTCCCCAGTCTTAGAAGAAAAAGGCTAACAACTCTGCCCCCTTATGGCCAATTTTTTTTTTTTCCTCATTAATACATTTCCTTGGAATAGAGTGGAACCAGCAGATTCCCTTCACACTTTTGACATTACCCTCCCTGTGCGGTCTTCTGAATAACACACATCTGCTTGCAGAAATGCGGAAGACCCTATTATCATGTGGCTGATGAAGTTTGCAGAGCCTGGCTTGTCAACCCCCAGCTGTCTACCTACAAAGCTGCTGCTCCGGTTTCTGGAGCCTTCTGTAAAGCCCGGCAGCTCTAGGAGACAGGAGAGACTTCAAAGAGCCTCCATGAAGACTAGGTGTCAATCTTAGCACTTCATGCTTTATTTTGAAACAATCTGAAACTTACAGAAAAATTGCAGATCCAGAACATAGAATTTTTTTCTCAAGTTTCCCTACATGTCTCAGTGTTTTCATGGCACTCCAAAACCCCAATCAAAAGAAAAAAGTAGCTCACACTTCCATTTATGAAATAGTTAGGTTTCTGTTCCTTGGTCTTCATGTCATCAGTATGCATGCGCCCAGTGTCTAATGGATAGACATTTTGATTGATTAACAGTTGCTTAATTAATAGAGGCTTAATATATGCTGCTGTGGTTCCCTTTAAAATGTAACATGTCTTGCGGTGCCCCTGGGAGTTCGCTTCAGTGCTCTGGGACACTTCGGCACACAGTTTGGGAACAGCGGTCTGAGGTCAGTAAGCTGCTGGCTTGAAGCCCCATCACCTTGATTTCTTAGTGTGTGTTCCCTGCAGAGGTGGACGTTGCCCCACACAGCCCAGGGCACCTTCACCTCGGGAATTAACACTGACATGTCACCACCATCCAAGGGTCACTGTGGAGGTCAGTATAAAGGGCCCCAGTGGACTAACAGAGGGAGTGACCAAAGGGCTAATGAGACTTTTGTAAAGGTGAAGGGTGCATGGAAGCCTCTATTGAAGGGGGGCGTGCACGCCACGCCACACAAATGTAGGGAAGCTTGGTGTGTTTGCGAATGGTGAATTTTCTGAGGCTGAAGCTCAGAGACTGAGACATAAATTGGGGCCAGAGACTCAGAACCTTGAATGCCAGAAGAAAGATTTTAGACTTCATTTTAGAGACAATGGATTAAGGCAGGCCAGAGTCATTTTTGACAACTGGATCCCAGGCCACAGCATAGATGGTAGAGAGGAACAGGCGGGGCTGGGCTGGAGAGGAGTTGGGAGGCTGTCCACTGGCAGGAGGAGCAGATGGAGGGTGAGGCCCTGAAGAGCCAGGGCCTGCTGAGTTCCCTTCCCACTACAGCCAAGAGAAGGGAGCCCAGCCCCCTGCTTTGTCTCAGCAACCCCACAGCTGGCCCCACAACAGGGGACACTCCCCACACATTCACTTAATGAGCCCAGAGCCCACCAGTCCAAACCCGAATTTGAGAACCTGACGGGAGCAACATGGAGAGGGTCAGCTCTCAGGACATGGCCTAACATCTCAGGTGATTCTGGAAGCTCTGAAGCCTGATGACTGGTGTTTGTGTCCAGGCTTCACACTCTCCCCACCTAACAAAAAGGTAAGAGGAATCATTCCAGGGGTTGTCATGGTGATTAAACGAAGACACCTGTATCAGGTTCTTAGCCAATGCCTGGCACAGAGTAAACTAAATATGAGCTGACGTCATCACGCTTCTTGACAGATCTGTGTCCTCACCAAGGAGTCACTTTCATCGTAGACCAATCCAAGAACCAATCATTTATTTAATCAATACATTTTTAAGAACTAGAATGTTGGTGGGGGTGGGGGCTGGGCTCCAGAAACTCAGGAATAAAATGGGGAAGGAGCAGAGCAGGCTCCCAGCCTGCAGGATGGGGAGTGAAGAGTGAGGAAGATTCCAGAAAGGAGGCTGGTGTCCAGAAGCCAGCACAGTGGTCAACAGATGGTTGACTCAGGGGCTAGGCTGAAAGGCAGAGACTAAAGGAGAGGCGTTGGTTGGACTGGGGGTACCAGACAGGATGGATGGTGTGGGTGGAGCTGGGAGAGACTGGCAGGCATGGCGTGGGAGGAGGAAGGGACAGCGTGAAGCTAAGTCATGTGCCTACATCCGCTCTGAGCACAGAAGGCTCCTCCTGCCCATCCCGGGCGTCTTCACTGGCAGAGGGAGGCAACGGGAAGGACTCATGGCCTGGGGTTCAGGCTCAGGGGGCATACCTGTGGGACAGGAGGAAACAGCCCCAGCCCAATCTCAGCCCAGCTCCCAGGGAATCTTCTGGTGTGCGTGGCCACAGAGAAACCATGATAAAAAGGGAAGCCATTCCTATGGCATTTCTTGGCATGTATGCAATCATTGGCACGTATTCTTTAGGAGAGAAGGGGATTTCCTTAGGGATAGCAGTCCAACGGTGATTAAACATTGGTTTCTTGAAAAGAAGAAGCACCAAAACCCACCACATTCAAACACATTGACCTGAACAGAGAGAAAAAGTTTGGCAAGAAAACTCCAAAGACCCACCCCCACCAACATGCCAAACCTCTGAACGCACAACACATGTGTCCTGTCTGGGGGACACTGCTGTCAGGAGGCTGATAATAAAGCCAAAAACATGCATTGAGACACTTCTTTGGCCAGAGAACATGGCAGATTGCTCTCAGAAATTCCACCATCTCTAGCCGAGAAGAAAAACATGCTGAATCTAACAATTACCTCTAAAAGCTTTCACTACGGATGGACTCTGAGAATGAGGAAGAGGGGCTGTGACGGAGGGCAGGCCCCTGACACCAGGGTTTGAGGCCAGGTGCCTGAGAAAGCAGGAAAGGAAGCTGTGGTTTGGGCTCCCAACCTTGAATCTGCGGGTGCGCTGCCCATCCCTATTCCTACAGACTTCGTCTTTGAGAATGAATTTCTCAATAGCAGAAATCCAGTTCTATGACTTCACAACCGTAACTTTAAAACAAGTTTCCTGCCTTAGTAAAAGCACGTCTGTAGTTAACCTGTGGGGCCATTTAGGGAAGCACGTGCTCCTCCCTAGGGCCCAGCTGGTTGGCATGGAAACGCCCAGTGCACAGATGCACGCTCTGGCGGGTTCTGGCATATTCTGGGGCACAGCATATCTATCCCACTGTTCTGGGGCAGGCACCTTGGTGCTGTGGATATTCTGTAGCTAAAAACCAAACCACTTCAACTTTCAGATATTGTCTACTGACAAGTTATCAGTCAACAAATAGTGGGAAAGCTAGACCCTGAGGAAGTAAGTACAAGTTTGAACAGCGAACCTAAAGGAGGTTTTTTAGTGTGACTGTTTTTTAGTGTGAATGATTTTAGTGTGAATTTTGTGTTTATTCTTAATTATTCCCCCAGAAAAGAGTGGGAAACCCTCATTTGGTTAGGTTCCAACCACGTGCCAGGTGCTGGACCAGCCACTCGACAAAAGTTATCTCCCACTTAATCCTCAGAAGGACCCAGGGAAATAGCACTTCCCCATTGCATGCAGGAGAAGACAGAGTCTTGGAGGATCCGAACCACTTGCCCAGAGGCACCGGGCCAGCAGGCTTGCCTGACTCTAACACCGGTCATCTTTCCATGACCACCTGCCGCCTTCAACTAAGTTTTGAACCCAAGGGTCCCTCACTCATCCATGGAACTATCTTCTGAGTGCCTACTGTGTGCCAGAGGCCAGTCTAGCCAGAGCCCTTGTCCTCTTTACCTTCCAGTGGGCAGGGCTGGAGATGGAGCACAATAACCCCCTTAACACACACCTGAGGTTCAGGTGCAATGATGACCATTAAATAGGATCAGGAGAAAGGGAGTGCGGGGAGGGGGACTCTCTGAGGAGGTGACATTTGGCTAGAGCCTGAACTGCAGGGGACATTTGTGGAATCTGTTAATAATAAGGGTTTGGAATAAGTTCAGAAGATGCTGGCATAACTCAGAGGGAGAAATGTGCAGACAGTCAAGGCTGCCAGCTCAGACACAAAGTCAGAAGCCCCATCTAATGGCCAGATCCAGCAACTGCACGGACCGAGCTGGAGAGACCCGAAGAACTTAACACATTCAGCGTCCACGGGTAAGAGAGAGACATGATCCATCTAAAGCCCCCGGCAATTCAGACGGTACGGTGCGCACTCTTAACTCCCAAATAAGTAAACAAACAAATAAATAACCCCATAAATTAATAAATAATCTCTAAATTTCACATCTCTGTGTGTGCACACATTCCTTCTTTTCTGCCACATCTAGGTACCACTTGGAACATTAGTATCCATTACCATTTTTATCAGCCAACTTACTTGTTTACTTAAATATATCTCATTAAAAAATCTCTTACAGTAAATGGGAATCCAATATCATGTGCAAAAGAAATAGAAAATTATCATCAAAATGGAACATCAAATTGCAGTTTTGACTTCTAACTAGACACTGTGGCCTCCTGAGGGTTCTGGACACTAAGAAGAGAATAACTTTCTCACTGGGAAATCAAATGTTATTTAAAGGCATGCCCTTGCTCTTGCTAAAGTTCTGGGGTGCACCGCCCTGGGGACTCCAAAAACACATGACTGCGTATTTGCTTGTCCAGACATGGAATCTCTATGATGAACCCTGGAAATGGCCCTGGGACCATAAAACAACCTTCCACCCCTGCATCCCCGAGAGGTTAATTGACACCAGCAAGACCACACAGGTGGGAACCAGAAACTAGGTCTCCAGCGCTCTTACTCTGCACCTGCAGAGGCGAGTGCCATCCGTAAGTGTGGCAAAATCCTCCTTTATTACAACTGTTGCATCCCTTGAAAGCCACTTTGAAACAAATCTGAATGACATGTATGACTTTTTGAGTATTGTTTAGTTAGTTCCGTGCATCATGATCTAGTAGTCAGTGGGGGAAAAAGAGAAATTATTATCCCAATATAATTTTCTTGCATCTTCAAAATTTTCATTTTTAATAGGCTTTAGTTTCTAGAGCAGTTTAAGGTTTACAAATATAAATTTCGAAGTAACCTTTTCAGAAACTATGTCCATTGCAACTGTTCTTCAAAACCCATTTCACAACCTCATTCCTGATCAGTCTATAGAAATAGGTATTTTTCTGATCCACCTGGGGGCTTGGGACGGGTTTGCTGGGTGAGGCTGCCTGAACAGCGACCTGAACAGGACGGGATCTCATAGCAGGCGGCTGTGACTTACCAACATGTTCCAGTAATCAGACATCCCTAATCCGTCACTTGGCAGTTCCCATATCTGGCCTAGATGCTACATTTCCAGAAGGAAAGGCTCTGCTTATCAATATCTGATTGGGACCCAGCCTGCAAGGTTGGGAAGCTGAAGCAGAGATTCCCAAGGCTGAAGAAAGATAGGTTATGCATCCATCTCAGGGTTACTTTTCTGAGCCTAGGACCCAGAGCAACTCTCCCACCTTCCCTGTGTCCTCTCCATGGAAGACAGTGGGATTCAGCGTTTTGATGTCCTGGGAAATAAGACTTTGACATCCCCTCACTGCATCTGCTTCCCTGCCTGGTGAACTCTGTTCTGAAAACACAGAATCCAAAAAGACAATGGCCTTGACTCCTTGTGGGGGAGGAGAGACCCGGGACAGCTTACTTTTCTATAGCTTTGACCAGAGCTTCCTAGATTTGGAAGGTTCTGGCCTTGTTTCCACAGGGTCCATATCCCTGCAGTTGCTTGGTTAGTATACCCTGGTCGAGAATGTACAAAACACATTAAAGGTTACTGAAAGTCTGCAATGCTTGGGGAGAAGTCTGTAGTTGATTCATCACAACAACGGTTTCCAAACACAGCAACCCGTACATGCACGAGACCCAGCATTTACTCTGTGGGCAGAGCTGCCTTGCACGTGGACTTTGAGACCCTGAGAATCAGTCACTGTCCCTTTGGGGTCTTTGGCCTGGCAGTTAGGAGCTCCTGCTTTAGACATTTGTGAAAATAGCACCTCCATTCCGGGGTGGCCTGGGAACAGGGGCTGTACCCCACCTTCAGTACTTGTTTATATTTTAGTTTGATAGTCTCTTTTTCAAACTCTGGGTTTGAGGTTCCAGAATTGGAGATCAAGCAGTGTCCTTGGATTCATGGGACCTAAAGAGCTTCCCTCCCCGCTGGGGCCCACTGCGTCTCTCCCTTTCACCGTCTCTGTTCTGATCGAGTGGGTAATTGAGATGAGTGGGTCTTGCTCACGGCTATGTGCCATAGAGAACATGGCCTCGATTGAGCCAAGGTTGGGGACAGAGAAATGCTGGCTTCGCTGGGACATGTGAGAACTTCCCCTTGGAAATATTCTGATTTGAGTATTTAAGTGAATTCTAACTCTTTGTCCTTTTATTCTGTCAAAAATACTGTACTGCGAGACGCTGAAAGCTTTTCATCTAAGATCGGGAACAAGACAAGGATGCCCACTCTTTCCACTGTTATTCAACATAGTACTGGAGGTCCTAGCCACAGCAGTCAGACAAAACAAAGACATACAAGGCATCCAGATTGGTAAAGAAGAAGTCAAATTGTCACTATTGGCAGATGACATGATACTGTACATAAAAAACCCTAAAGATTCCATTCCAAAACTACTAGAACTAATATCTGAATTCAGCAAAGTTGCAGGATACAAAATTAACACACAGAAATCTGTTGCTTTCCTATACACTAATGATGAACTAACAGAAAGAGAAATCAGAAAAACAATTCCATTCACAATTGCATCAAAAAGAATAAAAATACCTAGGAATAAACCTAACGAAGGAAGTGAAAGACCTGTACTCTGAAAACTACAAGACACTCCTAAGAGAAATTAAAGAGGACACTAACAAATGGAAATGCATCCATGCTCTTGGCTAGGAAGAATAAATATTGTCAAAATGGCTATACTACCTAAAGCAATCTACAGATTCAATGCAATCCCTATCAAACTACCAACAGCTTTCTTCAATGAACTGGAACAAATAATTCTAAAATTCATATGGCATGACAAAAGACCCCGAATAGCCAAAGCAATCCTGAGAAGGAGGAATAAAATAGGGGGAATTACACTCCCTGACTTCAAGCTCTACTACAAAGCCACAGTAATCAAGACAATTTGGTATTGGCACAAAAACAGACCCACAGACCAGTAGAACAGAATAGAAAATCCAAACATTAACCCAAACATATACAGTCAATTAATATTTGATAAAGTGCCTTGGATATACAATGGGGAGATGACAGCCTCTTCAGCAGCTGGTGTTGGAAAAACTGGACAGCTACATGTAAGAGAATGAAACTGGACTACTGTCTAGCCCCATACACAAAGGTAAACTCAAGGTGGATCAAAGACTTGAATGTAAGTCATGAAACCATAAAACTCTTAGAAAAAAACATAGGCAAAAATCTCTTGGACATAAACATGAGCAACTTCTTCATGAACATATCTCCCCGGGCAAGGGAAACAAAAGCAAAAATGAACAAGTGGGACTATATCAAACTGCAAAGCTTCTGTACAGCAAAGGACACCATCAGTAGAACAAAAAGACATCCTACAGTATGGGAGAATATATTCATAAAAAAACGTATCTGATAAAGGGTTGACATCCAAAATATATAAAGAACTCATGCACCTTAACAAACAGAAAGCAAATAATCCAATTAAGAAATGGGCAGAGGACATGAATAGACACTTCTCTAAAGAAGAAATTCAGATGGCCAACAGGCACATGAAAAGATGCTCCACATCGCTAATCATCAGAAATGCAGATTAAAACCACAATGAGATATCACCTCACACCAGTGAGGATGGCCAACATCCAAAACACAAACAACAACAAATGTTGGCGAGGATGTGGAGAAAGGGAACCCTCCTACACTGCTGGTGGGACTGCAAATTAGTTCAACCATTGTGGAAAGCAGTATGGAGGTTCCTCAAAAAACTCAAAATAGAAATACCATTTGACCCAGGAATTCCACTCCTAGGAATTTACCCTAAGAATGCAGCAGCCCAATTTGAAAAGACAGATGCACCCCTATGTTTATTGCAGCACTATTTACAATAGCCAAGAAATGGAAGCAACCTAAGTGTCCATCAGTAGATGAATGGGTAAAGAAGATGTGGTACATATACACAATGGAATATTATTCAGCCATAAGAAGAAAACAAATCCTACCATTGCAACAACATGGATGGAGCTAGAGGGTATTATGCTCAGTGAAATAAGCCAAGCCGAAAAGACAAGTATCAAATGATTTCACTCATATGTGGAGTATAAGAACAAAGAAAAAAACTGAAGGAACAAAACAGCAGCAGACTCACAGAACCCAAGAACGGACTAATAGTTACCAAAGGAAAGGGACTGGGGAAAATGGGCGGGAAGGGAGGGATAAGAGGGAAAAAGGGGCATTACGATTAGCAGATGTAATGTTGGGGGGGCACGGGGAGGGCAGTACAACTCAGAGAAGACAAGTAGTGATTCTATAGCATCTCACTACGCTGATGGACAGTGACTGTAATGGGGTTGGTGGGGGGGACCTGATGAAGGGGTAGTTTAATAATCGTAATATTGCACATGTAATTGTAAATTAATGATAATAAAATAAATTATATTAAAAAAATAAAATAAAATAAAAGAAATCCTGTCTAAAAAAAAAATACTGTACTGCTATTTGCATAAAAAATATTTATTTGTGTACTATACATTGCAGAGCATGATACACGTGCATATCAGGGCAGTGGTTTGGGTGCACAAAACAGGGATTTTTCACTTATTAGGCATGTTCAATTATTTTCAAGGGTTATTTTTTATTACACTGTGTTTTCTCCTTAAGTGGTAACTTTAGGACCTGGTGCCTAAGAAAGGGTTAACTTTGCAGTGTGAGAGAGAAGGGGAGTCCTTCATCATAGCCCTGGGGGTGGCAAAAATGAATGATTCAATCATTGTGAGGACTTTTACTGACACTGCAAGACACAGCTATATGGCACTGGGGATTATGTTGTTAATATTCCTCACTTATTTGGTATGATTTAGACAAAATTTTAATCCCTGCAAGAAGGGATTCCACCCAAAGTTTCATATTCAAAACTGTCACAGATACAAAAAGCTGGACCCCACTAGTGTAAACGATGAAACTAAGGCCAGAAATCAGTGGGTTCATTATTCAGTCAATGAACACCGATTACATTATTGCATAGCTACTGTGAGTCAGGCTATTCTTTGGAGATGGAACAGCCCACAGCGCCCCTTCACTAACTGCCAAGGCCCAGAATTCCAGAAGCTTGCACTGGGCCTGGCCCAGCCAGAGGGCATAGGAGAGACTCAAACTGTTAAACGTGCATCTCGTCCCTCGTGGACAGTGGGTGCCCAATGCGTTTTACTGCCCCAACCGGCAAGGCAGCAAAGATCTCAGGGCCAGGAGCCAGGAGCCCTGGTTCCTGACCTCAGCTCTGCCCCAGACACCAGCTGCCCCTGATCCTTGCCCAGTTTAGATGCCGAGTCCAAGCCTGGACCAGCTCCCAGGGGCTCACGCTCTGCCGCCACCTGCCGCCCCACCACACCCACAGTCAGACTCCAGCCCTGCTGGCTCCACGTCACTCCATGCTCATCTTCAGGAGCCACCACCGGGTCCTCAGAGCTGCAGTCACATGCAGTTCCCACGTCGGGCCTGTCTCCACCCTCCTGGATGACGTGTAGACCTTCCTCTCCTTGCCTCGGATCCCTGGCACTGCTCCACCTCCCTCTCAGGACGGAGCCGTGCACCTTCCTGCCCCTTCTCTGCTTACACCCGTGCCCTCATCCTCCACCATCCTTCCTGTCACTAGGGATGGCCTGTCCATGCCCCTCCTCTGTGCCCAGGATACTGGCCCCACTCGAGGCCACGGTTCCAACCAACCTCCCTTCCTCTCCTGCATCACCAGATTCTTCCTCGAATGGAATGTCTCCCATCTTTAAGACAGAACAAGATGAGACAAAGCTTTTCTAGGCCCACGCCCCCTCTGCTATGCGTGTGCTGCCTCCCAATCCTCCCCTCGCATTGCTTCTTCACCCCATCCCTCCAGACCCCAACCCCTGCCCGGACATGGCTCTCCTGGAGGTCACCCGAGGTCTCCACATAGCTAAATCTAATGCTTTCTGCTCACAATGACCTTTTCTGGTCCATCTTCAGTCAGATGCCCTTGATTCACTCTTCCTTCTCAAAGCATGTCATCATTTGGCCTCCAGGACCCACCCTTTCCCAGCCACTCAGTTGCCAGCTCCTTGCTACATTTTCCTCATCTCCAAAACTTTAAATACTGAAGGGGCTCAGGGCTCAGTTCTTAGACCTTGTCTCTCCGTACTTGTTCCTCGGGGGCCCAGTCTCTTGATTTTACATCCCACCTACATATCTACACTGACACCTCCCTGCCGCGACCTCTCTCCTGAGCTCCAAACCCTGCTGGTTGATTGACATCTCCATTGGGAGAGCTAGTAGACATCATTGATTAACTGTCCAAGCTGAATCTCTGATTTCCTTGGTCTCCCCCAACTTGGTAATGTGCACACCATCTTCCATTGCTTGGACCAAAAGCTTAGAGTCATTTTTAGTTCTCTTTCTCCCTATCCTCTCCCAATCCAATCCTCTTGGCTCTGTCTTCAAAATACATCCAGCATCTGTGTCCATCAACAGATCAATGGATTAACAAGAGGTGGCATATCCTTGCAATGGAATATTATTCAGCCTTGAAAACGAAGGAAATCGGACACATGCTACAACACAGACGGACCTTGAAGACTCGTGCTAAGGTGATTCCGCTTACGAAAGGTCTCTAGAGTAGCCAAATTCATAGAGAAAGGAGAAGGGTGGTTACCAGGGGCCAGAAGAGGGGAGTTAGTGTTTAGCAGGTAGAGTTTCCATCTTGCAAGATGAAAAGAGTTCTGTAGATGGATGGTGGTAATGGCTGCATAACAAATATACTCGATGCCATTGAATTGTACGTTCAAAAAATGGGTAAGATGGAAAATTTCATGTTACGTGTATTTTACCACAGGTAAAATTTAAAAACAACAAAAAACACAATCTGGCCACTTCTTCCCCACTTTTATTGCAGCCACTCTGGTCTGAGCCACCGTCATCTCCTGTCCTGATTATTGCTGTAGCTGCCTGCTGCACACCGGTTTCCTTTCAGACTCATCTCCACCCCGCAGCCAGAGGATTTTGGTAAACCTAGATCTGCTCCTGGCAAAATTTATCTTCTCTGAGCCCTCAGTGACTCCCATCTCACTCTGGGTGCTGGTGGCCTTATGACATCAGGGCTTGGTTCTCCAAATGGTCCCAAGTGCTCAAGTCCAGGGTCTGGGTAGGACACAGAGGCAAAGAAAAGGTAAGGGCCAGTCCTAAGTCTGCACCTGCACCTCCATGACCTCCTTCCCCAGTTATTCCCCAGCCATGCTGGCCCTCAGCATTCCTGCCCCAGGACCCTTGCTTGTGCTGCTGCTTCTCCCTGAAAGTCTCTTCCCACCAGTATCTGCCTCTCCTCTCACCTCCTTGAGTCTTTCCTTTACTGGCCCACTGAAAATTGCACCTCCAGCCCAGACACCCCATACTTCACCTCCCTGGTCAATTTCCTCCAATTTCTCTCACACTACGCATTTTGTTTTCTAATTTTCTATGTTGAGTTTCTCTCCTGACTAGAACATAAGCTCACAAGGGTGGGGATTTTTGTCTATTCTGCTCACTGATGCATCCCCAGTGCATTAGACCAGTGCCTGCAGATAACAGACACTCAATAAATCTTTAAAGAATAAGTGAGTGAAACCATGAGCCAGTTACTTCACCCCACTGTGCCCCACAAACCTTGGCATGTATCAGAATCACCCAAAAAGCTGTCTGAACAGACCGTGAACACTCCCACCCCTCCAGAGATTCGGATTCAGGAGGTCTGGGAGGAGGCAAGGTTGGGCATTTCTAAGGAGCTCCCAGGTGTTGCTGGTCTCATACCTCTCTACCTTCGGGCTGGCTGGGGTGAGGCGTTAGGGGCCCGAGGGCGGCCCAGCGCATGCACACTTGGAAGACTGGTCTCAGGGCATTGTAGCCTCCGGCTCCCCTGGCACACGCGGGGGCTGGGTGAGACCCTGGGACGGAGAGGGACGCGGGAAGAGACCTGGGGAGGGGGGGGGGCAGGGATGAGGGCCCTTTCCCAGCGGAGCCCTGGGGCTGCTGCTGCGCCCGCTGGTTTCAGGGCCCACGAGGGGGCGCCTGGCTGCGCCTAAGCTCCGCGGGGATCCGGCAGCCCTCGGGGGGCGCTGCAGGAAGTGGGCCCTGGAGGACGCGAGGCGCCCCCCTGCTGCGCGGCCCCGCCAGACTGCTCACCGCAGGAAACAGGCGGGGAAGGTGCCCTTTTTGCACAAACAGCGTGACAGAGGTGGCAGCAATGAATTCACCTCCAAAATATGGAGACATCACCGCCATCCACACACCACACACAAAACCCAACTCACTTTAAGAAAGGTATGTAGAGTCTCTGCACAGCCCAGTGACAGCCCGACTCACAGGCTCTCAATCCCAGCCGCACGCAGTCTCTCTGCTCCCGGCTAATCTCTCCTCTTCCTGGGCGGCCGCTTCTCTCTCTCTCTCCGCGTCTCTCCTCTCTCTCTATCTCTCACGGACACACACACTACCCCCTCCTAATGCCGCCCCACTCATCACACACACACACACACACACACACACACACTAAATCTTGTCTGCAAGTCGTCGCTCTTAATTTGCTCTTGTAATCGAGGAAAACCGAATTAAATCTCTGGGTTTAAAATTTTAACACTGACTTTAACTTGGAAAATGAACTCAAGTAGCCCCAAAACCGTGGCAGCTTCTCCTTGTTTGTTCTGAGTTTCAGGGTCAGAGAGAATGCAGAAAGCTGATTATACAGAAGCCAAGCCATCCTGTCCCAGAGAATCGAGGAGGAACCTATAAGAGAAACAAAAAGCAGTTACCTCAGTGCAGGGATGTCTGCTCAGATCCTTTGCAAGTTGCTACTTTATGTGTCTGTGAACACCACAGCCTCTTCCCCACAATTTCCCCTCGAAAAGCCCTAAATGTTGGTGAGTTGCAGGACAGGGGTTCTTTAAGACGTGAGCCTGCCACTCATTTGCTGGCAAATTAATAAACTATTCTTCTCCTTTCCTCAAAACCTTGTCATTATGCTTTGGGATTTGACTTTGGTGACGAAGACCGGTTTTCAGGAACACTCTGATGTTTTGAAAACACACCCGACAGGGCAAACCCCGTCACACCTAGAAACCCAGCATGCTGCCCACCCCCACTCCAACTGCCTGGGAGACCCCTGGTCTGCCCACCTGGCCAGCCCCTACCTTCAGACCAACACTAGGAATGAATACTTACCTTCAGACACACTCCGGGAGCAGCCAAGAAACAGTATCCTAGGATTAACATGAATTATTTCTGCTGGTGCCTGAGAATCAGCATTTTGCTGATGTGCAAAAGCACCTACAGGGTGCCAGGTGCCTGGCACCTGGTGCCCGGGGCCCCCAGAAATAAGGAGGTGCGAGCCGTGCCCCACTGAGCTCTCTCTCCAGGGGGGGAGGGGCAGGGTGCAGCTCTGGGTATCAGAGGCTGTAACATAGTTACTAGTACCGTGGGGACCCTGAGGGGGTCAGAGCTACTTGGATGGGACACAGAGGCAGGGATGCTTGGGCTGGACCTTACGGAATAAGCAGGCGCTTGACCAGGCAGCCAAGGAGACTAAGATGTCCAGGCAGCAATAGACAGAGACCTAAGGTGGGAAGCTTGTTCTAGGGCAGTCTGCTGAAACCTGGTTCTCCAGCCCTCCTGAAAATATCCTGTGTTCCTAATATCCTTCCAACAGGTTTTCTCCAATTACGTTCACCAGAGTCATTTTCATTACTGTCTGCCCTCGGCGTATCTTCTTTTCAACTTTGCTGTGAACCTAAAACAGATCTAAAAGTATTACATCTTTAAAAACAAAACAAATAAACATCTATTGAGCACCTACTCTCAGTCAAAAGCAGGACATACAGTAAGATAAGACATCAAGAGTGCCCTATGTCTCTCTCGCATCCCCTGTGGTGCCCTGGACATAATGGGAGATTCAGTTTGGATTCTACAGACTCATTTGTGTGGAAAGAATGTCATCTAAGGGAGGAAGGTAAGTGTGTCCCTGTGGCTGCCTTTGGTCAAGGTTACAAAGTGCAGGAAAGCCACTCCCAGCTAAAGATAGGCTTATTGTTCTTTCCTTCTTCCATAGTCACAGAAGCCTTGATGTTTGGCTGGACATAAGACTGTCTTGAATTAAGACTAGTTTCTTATTTTCTCTTTGCAATAAGGTGAAACTCATGGGACTAAGTTCCACCTGAAAGGATGTCAGCAGAAGTGGTGTATGTAACTTCCAGGAATTGTTCTTAAATGGAGGGCATATATGCCTTTTTCTCCTTCCCTTCTTCCTCCTAATTGGAGTGTAGATGTGATGCCTGGAGCTCCAGCAGCCATGTTGGACCATAAGATGACTGTGGGAATGGAAGGCACTTACAGAGGAACAAAATAGGAGACTGGGTCCTGACACCATGAAAGCCACACAAGCCATACCTCCAGAATTCTTGAATAGGAGGGAGAAATACAATTCTATCTTGTTAAACTACTGTTATTTTGGGGTTTTTTTGTTGTTGTTTCTTATGGTCATATCTAATCCTATGATGTATCCATTGGTACCCTTCTGTCTCTGGTTATATTTCCACTCCAAGTCACTCCTTCCTGTCCCCACCAGGGTGATCTCCCCACAGCACAAATCTAATGGCTTCCAAATGGCTCTGTATCACCCATAGGATAAGAAATAAACTGGTTGTCCATTCATGATTTTGGCTTGGACAAAACCAGTTTAATTCCTCCTCCTTGCAAGGTGCCTTGCTATGACATTTAAAAGACATAGTGGTGAATATGCAGGCCTCGGCACAGAACCTGGGGGTGAGGGTCCCTCACTGATCAGAGGAGAGTGAAAATGTAAGACAAGCCTTGTGATATGGGAGAAAGTGAAGCCATGTGGATGGCCCAGCAAGCCTTGAGCCTAACAGGTAACACAGTGGAGAAAGAACCCAGCCAATCTTTGGAAATCAGCCAAGGCCTGCATACTTGGGTTTCAAGAAATAATGGTTCCTTAATTGAAATGAAACTGATACCTTGTTAGAGTCTAAGACAGGAGATCACATGACTCATTCAGTCCCCATATCCTTTACTGTGGCATCTTAATTCGGTATTTGTGTGGTCTGGAATGAACACTTAGAAAATTGCAGCCACAACCCCAAGGGAATGGATTTTCTGTTCTAATCCCTCACTCAGGGCATTGGCTTTTGGCTTGCCTGATGAAAGGGGCACCATGACTATTGCAAGTCCTTTGGCTTCTCGGTGGCTGCTGGCACAGAATGTGAAATGTGTTTCCAAGGGGTACTTGACCAGTCTGTCTGGGGCAGAGATCCAATTTTTTTTTGCTGTCCCAAAAGCCAGGGTGGAACCAATAAAGGTCTGATTATTATGTACTGTTCTTCACAAGCAAAGACGGTACTGCAGAGGGAAAGGAAGTTTTTACCAGCTTTTATGAGAGCTCTTCTTAGGGAAGGAGAAATGACCTTTGATTAGGAGAACATCAGATCAACCAGTTTGGGATGGAAAAGGAAGCCCCAGGGATGGAGATCACAAATGCTAAAGATAAGCAGAAGTCTGGAGGTGGGTATGCATGGAGGACAGGGATGTGGAGGGTCATGTCTCATGAACGTGGCAGCATGAAGTGCCCAACTTAGTCGAAATGACCAAGGGACTGCTTAAAGTAACGAAGTCAACTTCAAATGCTCTCTCTTGGGGTGCTGTGAAGTGCCTTCCTCTTGCCTAACCAGGGTGGCCCCTGAGACTGGTAGTTTGTGAAGGATGCCAGGTAAAAGGGCAGTATTCCATCTTGGGGACAAATCCAGGGTGGAGCTAGAGGAAATCCTATGAGATAAGGAGCCAGAGAAAACTTGCGAAAGTCTTGGGGAGGTGGGATGGAGATTCAGGCAGATCTTATCTTGATTTTAAGGGACAGGTTGGACCCAGTTGATCTCCTGGTGTCTCTCAGGAGAGCAGCTGCTCAAAATTATTTCTGCAGGAGTCAGATGAGGTGAGCTGGGATGGTCTGGGTTGTCACGTGCCCAATATGGATACACATGAGCCACTAGGACTCATCCACCTGGACCCCGTTGGGCCCAAACATCCGAGTTTGGGAAGATGCTAGTCTGGTTAGAGGTGCTTCTTATGGCTTTGGGGTAAAAGGAAGTTAGCTGAGCCACTCAGGCACTGAACTCATGACCTTGACGTGGAATCTGTGCCTAACTCCATAGACAAACAATTCCCACCTTCCAACAGACTGTGGTCAACGGCAGGTTCAGGGCTTAGAGAACATTTTCCAGTAGAAATGGCCCTGTACAAGATTCTTAGGTCTTGTCCAGCCCGCAAAACTGAGGTCACCATTCACTATGTCTGGGCAAAGAGGCTAATAGGACTCAAGACTTGAGATCCTAACCACCGTTTAAGATATTTTTTCTATGAATGAAAACACAGTGCTACTTGTAAGTTTAAAGCAAAACAAACAAGGGACATTGCTTCTCTAAGCCCATCATGAATGTAGTCATCTCCAGGCCCTCACTGCTCACTCCCATGGGGGGACAAGGGTGGAGAACTCAGGTAAGAGAGAAACTCTGGTAGTGGATACTCAGATGGGAACGGGGGAAGCACAAGTTCAGTATGTGAATCAGATAAGAAAGAGTTACCTAACATCAAGCATTACTTAGTTATGCAATCAGAGAATCTCAAAGATGGAAGCATCTATCCACCCACCATCTTGAATCCTCCCTACACATCCTAGCCAACTGGTCATTCAGCCTCTGCCTGAATACCCCCAGGGACAGGACACTTACTACCACCCAAGAAGGAACTTTGTGCTCTGAAGAGCGATGCATTGCTGAAAGATTACATAAATGTACCATCTTCACTAATCTCATTCCTTGGAGTTGGAGCCCTCCAGCTTCTGGGGCTGGGGAGGAGGAATGGGTGGAGAGAATGCCTGTCTAGCGGGGAGAACCCAGAGCTAGGGTAGTTTTCAGAGACCTATGTAGAAGTCCCTCTCTACACCCCAACACATGCCAATGTCCGATGGCATTGTGACTATTTGTCTTAGTTCTGGCTGCTGTAAGAACAATACTCCAGGCATGGTGGCTTATCCAACAGTCATTCATTTCTCACAGCTCTGGAGGCTGGGAAGTCTGAGCTCAGGACGCCAGCCGGTCGGGTTCTGGTGAGATCTCCCTTCCTCATTTCCTTATGGGATGGAGAGAGGGAGCTTGGACTCTACCCCCATGACCTCATCCAAATCTGCTCACCTCCTGAGGGGCTAACCTCCAAATACCATCACACCGAGGTTTGAGTCATCAGCATATGAATTTTGGGAAGGGGATGGTCGCAAACATGCAGTTCCTAACGCTACCGTTGATTGAGCAATTATTATGCTAAATAGACACAATTATATCCCCATTTTACAGATGAGCAAATCAAGGCTGGAAAGGGTTAGTAACTTGTCCAAAGTCTGTCCAGGAAGTAAGTGGCAGAGCTGTCTGCAGACAGCTGTCGGGTCTCTGAAGTCCCTACCCCTGAACCACTCCACACAGTCCTGCCTGGAGTCCTTGATGGGCCTGCATCCCCTCCCTCCTTCCTGGACAGCTCTTTCTCTTTGCCTTGCAAGAAACTCAATGTACTCTGTATCCACTGGCCGCAAGAGGTCCAGGTCAGCACAGGGTCTTTTCCGGGCTCCTCTCTCTGTATTCCGTGAGATGCTGTGAGCTCTTCAGAGGGAAGAAGAGTCTGGCACAGATGGTGGCCATGCTTCTGTGCTCCCGTCTCAGTGGCTGGCCACCTCAGCATCTGCAGAGCAGAGAGGTGGACGGAGACAGCAGGTGCAGAAGCAGCTACTCAAGCAGCTTCTCCCTGGAGAAGAAATCGATTTTTTAAAATAAAAATCCTAGAGTAGACCAAAATCTTCAGAGGCATTCTGTGTTCTGTTCTCAGAGATTGGAAGCTCACCACCTCCCCCTACCCCAGCACACACCCTTCCCCCAGCCTCCTTCCCCACTGGCCTCCCCCTTGCTCTGAAGCTTCCTTGTGAAGCTCAGCCTAGCAAGGCTGTCTTCTGGAGTGTCTAGACTTGGTATCAGTGGTAACATCAAAAAAATGTATCCTTTTCATATGCCTGTCTGCTTGTGTCTAAACCCAGGATAATGACTGTCTCCTAAATGAATAGATCTTTGTGTTTTCTCTCCCCTATGAGGTGAAGCAGCCAGCAGTTTGCTTGCACTGGACCAGGCTGCACCCCGGGACAACTCAGCATATTGTTTGTCTTAGAAGAACCCTTTCTTTGCTTTCATGTGAATTTGCATCTGACTGATTTAATGTGACATACCATGCCAGGAGGAATAAGAGCAAAGCTTATTGGTGTGGTTGGTAGGAGGAGCTGAGGCTGTGTGAGCTCTATCCCTCCCTCTGGAAATACTCCCTGAGCATCTACTATGTGTTTGGCACTCTGAGTGGGTGAGATTATACTCAGGTGAGATGTATATGTCTCTTTCCCACTGACAGCAAAGACAGTGTACTTAGCACAGTGTGTCACTTAGAGTAAATATTTGTCAAATAAATGACTCCAGTATTATATAAGATAGACTGCATAAAGCACCACAATACTCTGCAACTTCATCCATCAGGACAGGAAGTTGTCAGTTTCACTACTCCTTGAATCTGGGCTGGAGTTTGACCAATAGAATACAATGGAAGTGACACATGATTTCCAAGCTTAAACTTTAAAAGGCCTGGCCCTGCTGCTCTTGCTGCTCTTAGAACCCTAAGCCATCATGTGAAGGAGTCCAGACTAGCTTGCTGGATGATGACTGACATGTCACCCCCATACCCCCCAGCCAACATCCAGCTGCCTCCCAGAGACAGCACCACCTAACTAACTGGCAGCTGAGCACAGACACACATGTAAGCCCAGCCAAGATCTGACCGAGACCCAACCGACATCGGCTGAGTCTGACCCAGTTTATCTAAGATCTACTTAGATTATCATAGACCAAAATGCCAACTCACAAAATTGTAGCCTAAAGAAATCATTCTTGTTTTTTCATCTTTAATAAAATTTCCTCCACTTTTCAATTAAGAAAATAAAACATGGTTTTTATAGAATACTTTGAAAGTCCATAATACCACCATTAATATTCTATATTCTTTGTCTTATGCATATGTGGATAAACTGTTTTTTTTTTAAGTGGGATCTTAAAATCCCCTGAATTATATCCCCTTTTTAACTTAGTGAATTGGGGACATTTTTGTTACAATAGACTACTATTGTATTGTAATTTTTCTATTAACTGTATATACTCTATTACATTGTAATTTATTGAAACAATCCCCTATGGGTAAACAATTGCATTGTTTTTAACACTTTGCTGTCTTAAATAATATTTTGATGAATATATTTACAAAAATATCTTGATATATATCACTGATTATTTCCTTAGGACAAATTATTTTTAAATGGAAATGCTAGGTTAAAGAAAAGCTCTATTTTTAAGGCTTTGTCACATCACTCTACAAAAGTATTTTTCAAAAAATAGAAATACCGTTTGACCTGGGAATCCCACTCCTAGGAATTTACCCAAAGAATACAAGTTCTCAGATTCAGAAAGACATATGCACCCCTATGTTTATCGCAGTACTATTTACTATAGCCAAGGTATGGAAGCAACCTAAGTGTCCATCAGTAGATGAATGGATAAAGAAGAGGTGGTACATATACACAATGGAAAAGTATTCAGCCATAAGAAGAAAACAAATCCTACCATTTGCAGCAACACGGATGGAGCTAGAGGGTATTATGCTCATTGAAATAAGCCAGGCGGAGAAAGACAAGTGCCAATGATTTCCCTCATTTGTGGAGTATAACAATGAAGCAAAACTGAAGGAACAAAACAGCAGCAGACTCACAGACTCCAAGAAGGGACTAGTGGTTACTAAAGGGGAGGGGTGTGGGAGGGCAGGTGGGGAGGGAGGGAGAAGGGGATTGAGGGGTATTATGTTTAGTACATATGGTATGAGAGGTCACGGGGAAAACAGTGAGGCACAGAGAAGGCAAATAGTGAATCTGTGGCATCTTACTACACTGATGGACAGTGACTGCAATGGGGTATGGGTGGGGACTTGATAATATGAATAAATGTAGTAACCACATTGTTTTTTAATGTGAAACCTTCATAAGAGTGTATAGGAATAATACCTTAATTTAAAAAATAAATAATAAAATAAAAAAGGGATAACTGTAAAAAAAAAGCATTTTTCAAAACTTTCTAGTCCAAGAGCTCCTTTTATAGTCTTAAAAATTATTTAGGATCCTAAAGAGCTTTTTTTATGTGGATTATTTTTACCAATACTAACTATTTTAGAAATTAAGGCATGGAGACTTAAAAAATATCAATTCACTTAACATAATAACAATAAACTTATTGTTAATATACATGATTTATTAATACAAAACAAAATAATGTAATGAGGAAAGGGGCATTTTTTTTTTACATTTTTGCAAGTCTTATTAATAACTGACTTAAAAAAAGATACTGGATTTTCATATCTGCTTCTGCATCCATATGTTGCAATATCACAGAGCATGAAGCTTCTGGAATACTCCACTATACATTAGTGAGAGAATGAGAGTGAAAAAAGCAAATAACATCTTAGTATTATTCTGAAAATAATTTTGATCTTTCAGACACCCTGAGGGGCTTCAGGGACCCCAAGAAACATTGTCTTTAAAGAAAACAGAAGCTTTTAATATGTTAAGCAAAAAGCAGGATCTCTTTGCTGCTGTGTTTTAAAAGAAAAAACATTTTTTGAGATATAAATTACATACTATAAAATTTACCCATTTGAAGTGTATAAATCATGATTGTTTTAAGCCACTAAGTTTTAGGGTAGTTTGTTACACAGCCAAAGCTAACTGATATAAATTATATATTAATATTAACAGAAGAGAAGCATTAAATAATATATGAAATAAATAGCTCTGTACAGTCAGGACAGCTAAATCAATAAGTGGCATTATTATTGTTATTGTTACTCTTCGTAACAGTCAAATACTTATCGAGTTCCTCCTATAAGCACTTATTATTCTCTCTCTCATTCAGATTGTTCAATAACCAACCTATGAAGGAGATTTTATTAACTAAGTTTCTGTCCTTACAGATTTTTAGGAAATTACTATTGTCTACCACAGTGGGGCTGGGAAGAACCCAAAAGAGTTAGATGATGCCATCTCAGCTCACAGAGAGTTAGCAAGATGTACAGATGTGAAACGTGTAAAGGACACCATCCATTCATTCTTTCATTTATTCATTTCATTAACATTTGTTGAGTATCCACTTTTCACAAGACTCTGTGTTAGAGCCTAAGCATAGATTTCTCCCACCCTAAACCTGCTCCCACCTAAGGGGGTCTGCTGGTGGTAGTCTGCATATATAAATGCTGAGTGACACATTACAACATAGATTCCAAGAAAATAAAGATCCAGGATGTCGCTCCTGCTACCAACACAAGCACCTTGGCTCACACCACAAGTGTGTTGTACGTGGGTGTCACCACCGGAACCGGTACCACTACTGTTCCTGAAAGTCTGCCTCTCGCCCCTGAATGATAAACTGCAATCTCTCTGTCACCAAATACTGCTCTGCCGACGGAAGGCTGGAGCAGGTGTGTGTGTCTGATGGAGGAGTCCAGGTCCTGGGACAATGCCATGGCTGCAAGGAGTTCTGGTTCCTACCTGGGGCTGGGAGTAGGAGAACTCACAATGTGGGAAGTTCTCCAAACATAGGAAGGACAGTCTTCAGTGTGACAAATGGAAGGAATCCTTGAGACCATACTTAGCCTGAACTTTCAATCAGCACGTGAGGACATTGCGACCCAGAGAGGCGAAGGGACTGGTCCGGCATCACACAGAGAACCATGACCTTGGGCTGACTTCTGGGCTAGTGTCTTCTGGTTTTATCACAATGTCTTCACTCATTCCTTCAGCAAGTATTCAGCGAATGCGTGTGGTAGCGAGGTCTCTCCAACCCGCATATCCCCAAGGAATGCCAGTGTAAGACTAGGGCACAGTGTTAAATGTGACCTTCCTCCTGCCTTCTGGAAGTGTACTTGTAGTAGGGAAGACCCCTGGGTATGTGCACCAGGCAGTGCCGGGCGCTAAGCAGCACCCTCCCTGCCACCTGGCCACATCCCATAACCACTGAACCCCCGGCTCAAAGGCCCCTCCTCGGGAGCCTTCTCCCACCTGCACAGCCTGCAGCCATCGCCTCTGACAGTGGGGCCCTCCTCCAGCCAGCATTTACCCCGCATGCTCAGTCAGGAAACGAAACTGGAAACTGCCGACAGATTTAACATATCTACAGGTGTTGCTGTGGCCCAGAAATGGCCTCGGAGGGAAGAGGCCTTCTAGTTTCTGAATACAAATTTCTGAAGTTTCTGGAAATTTTCCCCAGAGGAGATGCTGCCTCAGTTGGCACTTGAAAGATGGGAGAGGTACCTTCTGGGCAGATGAGGTGAGGAAGGGCATTCCAGGAAGTGGGAACAGTAGGAACAGGGGCCTGGGGCAGGCGGGGGTGGCCTTCAAGGCCCCACTGGTCACGTGACCCGGAGGCAGCTGCTGTCCCAGGCCATGGGCATGTTTTTCAGACCCCTGGGGAGCGAGAGCCCCATCTTATTCATACCAGGGGATTGTTGCTATTCCTCCGTTCACACCAGCCTCCCAGATTCCTGTTCATTATCCACATGGGAGATGATTTAAGCCATTTCCTTCCCTGTCCTTTCCATGGAAAACGTGTCACCACATTTCCGCAGCCCTAGTTGCTCTCTGGTGAAAATAAATAGATAAATAAATAATTTTTCACAAAACTAATTAGCAGAGAGGAAGATGCTAATGTGTTTTGCCAAGTGTATCTCCCCACGGCTCGCCTCCAGCTGGCTGGGGAGGGGCTCTGGCTGGAGCCTGCGCCTTCAGAGACGGCGGGCTGCTCCAGGCCGTGGGCATGGGGACTTGCCTCCACCTTCTGGCTGACCATCCACCTGTCGGCCAAGGGGACTCTGCTTTAATGACAAATGAATCCTTGTGTTGCTGGAAAGGCCAGGTTCTACAGCCAGACAGGCCCAGGTTGGATTTCTGCATCTGTTGTTTACTAGCCATGAGACTGTCTTAGCCTCCATTTCCTAACCTGCAAAATGGGGTTGCTGAAAATGACAATCTCCCAGGGTTGTTGTGAGGATTCCCTGGGATGAGGCATGGAAAGTCCCAGGGCCAGGAAGTGTGATCTCCATTTTACAGTTAAGGGCCCTGGAGCTCAGAGAGGTGAGGTGGCCCAGCTAAGGTCACACTGTCAGTGAGCTGGGATGTGTCTCCAGATCCACCTAGTCCCATCTTTGTGATCTCCCCATGACACCCTGCTTGGCAGACACTGTAATGTCCTCTGAAACAGCCCTGGGTCTCAGGTCCTCTGACAGTGGGAAGCAGAGGGAAATCCAGCCTGCCTTCCTCCGGGGCATCCTTAGGCATCTGCCCTGAGACAGCTCTGATGACAGCAACATATTTTCCAACCAACCCTGGGACCTGGAGTCTGACCCTGGGGCTCCCTTTGACATCAGGAGGCTCCTGGGAAACCGTTGGAATGGGCAACCTTGGCAGGAAGAGAGGGGCGCGCTGGCAACCAGTGAGCAGCCCGCCAGAGGGCGGCCTCTCTTCTTGCCTCACTGGTGTTTTATTAACTGGCTGGATGAGAGAGTGCCGGGGTGGTGGAGCAGGTTCTTAGAGATTTCCTTTGAAAGTTGTCATACGTACATTTGTCACTTCAGTAATGGCTGTGGAATCGGAGGTAGGAAGGGTCTGAACCATGTTTACAGTAAATGCACCTCAGCACCGTGCTGAGCACGGACATGCAACTCTAGGAGACAGGTCCTGCACCCCTTCCCACCTTCAGATGAGGAAACCGAGGCCCCCAGAGAGATGAAAAACATTGCTCAGCGTCACGCAGCCAGTGAGTAGCAGAACCGGGCCAGCCCTGCATCAGCAGCACGCAGACTTCCCAAGTACCACTGCTCGATCAGCGGGCAAGTCAGTAAAACTCCCAGTGATTACACTTATGGGGAAGTAAGAATTATAAAAGTTATGTTCACGCTGTACTGTAGTCTATTCAGTGTGCAAGAGCATTCGTAATCACTGCTCACAGGTCACCATAACAAATGCATGTCCCCGCGGGGCCTCAGGCTCAGCTATCAGCTGTGACCTTGCGCTCACAGGTCCCTGTGAGGATCACTCCTGGACAGGACACTGGGGGGCTGGACACTGGAGGGCACCACTGAGAGTGACACACCAAGTCCGGGGGACAGGGCAAGACTCTGGTGGGAGGAAAGGAGGAGAGGCTAGTGTTCTCCAGGGCAGGAGGTGCCACCTCTCCTGTGGGCATGTGAGGGAGGGGGCTGCAGTCCCTAGGCTGCCACCGCCCTTCGCTAGAAGGGACACCTCATTCTTGCTTCACTGAAGCTCACTAGGGGAGACCAGAAAGGCGGGCCTCGGAGAAGGCAATTTTGTATTGAATGTTGTCTCTTTCCCTTTGCCACCTACTGATTCTTCTCCCTAAACAGCTCACGGATCCATTCATTCCCCTCTAGTTTCTTGCCATCACCTTAGCCACCCATGTCTCATCTGGGTTATGACAACAGCCTCCTGCTGGAGCCTCCCTGCCTCCAGCCTCACCACTGCCAATCCCAACTCCACACAGTACCCTGAATGATAAGTACCCCACGATCTAGCCAACCTTCCAGCTCCTTCTATCCCAGCACCTACAATACTTAGGCATCCAGTTGATTTTTGAATTAACTGTCCTCATCCCTCTTCCTCTCGAACTCTAGTTGCAGCAGTTCTGACCTTTGCTCAGTTCCCCAGGGAACCCATGGACAGTTCTCTCTCCACCCTACCTGATCTTGTCCTGCCAAAACATACCAGTCTCCGCAGACGTCAGTTTAAATGTCTCGCCACCTCCAGGGAGGCCTGGCTGCTGGATCTACCCAGCCACCCCCTATGTTGTACCACGATGCTCATGGTCCCTGCCTGTCATTGTGTGTTCAATGCCTGTCTGCCCTGCTCGGTGCTACCAGAAGTGAGACCTGCCTTGTGCATTATCACACACCCTGTCATCTCTCCCTAAATATCTGTGGAGTGGGTGATGGTGTGGGGAGATAACCAGAAAGCCCCCCACCCTCCAGAGAAGAGAGCATAAGCCCTTGGCTCTGCTCCCCCAAAAGAATGCAAGACCCCTCTGCAAAATCCTGGGGCTCATTCTTCCTAAGGGGCACTGTCAGGGCCCCGCCACTCCAGAGGGACCTCCTCTCCTGATGCGAGGCTGCTCCGACTGCCCCTAGAAGGCTGGCTGGTGAGGGGGCTTGCCTCTTGGATAAGGCGGGAAGGACGCTCAGCTCTCTCCTGGGCTGGGAGGCCTCAGTGAGCCTGGAACTCATCCCTCCTCTTCTGGACACAGCAGAGAGAAGAAGAGAAGAGCCTCTCTGACATCTGGGAGAGGCCTGCCCAACGGGAGGGGAAGGTAACAGAATGGAGCACGGAGGGGGTCCTTTCCTTCAGGATGCAGGCTGTGAGAGGCCAGGCTGAGGGCTCGACAGCGGGGGGTACCCAGGCAGAAAAGGGGAGTGGGGTGAGGAGCCTTTCAAAGGCCTCCATGATGGGATGAGGGCCTCTGATGGGGTGAGGGTCTCCATGATGGGGTGAAGGCCTCCACGATGGGGTGAAGGCCTCCACGATGGGGTGAGGGTCTCCATGGTGGGGTGAAGGCCTCCATGATGGGGTGAGGGTCTCTATGGTGGGGTGAGGGTCTCCATGGTGGGGTGAGGGTCTCCACGGTGGGGTGAGGGCCTCCACGGTGGGGTGAGGGTCTCCACGGTGGGGTGAGGGTCTCCACGATGGGATGAGGGACTCCACGATGGGGTGAGGGACTCCACGGTGGGGTGAGGGCCTCCACGGTGGGGTGAGGGCCTCCTCTGGTGCAGGACAAAGGTAGCACCAACCGGGCAGCAAACCTCTGCTGCTGGGCCACCTCCTTGAAACTGCTCTGGGGACCTACCCGATGGCTCATGCTGCAGTTGGGGCAGATGCCGGGCCCCCAGTGGGAAGGTCAGGACTGCTCCCTAGTCATCTTGTGGGGACTCCGAGGCTTGGCCCAGTGGGGTCCCAGGCCTGGCCCCTCTCTCCTAACCATGGTGGCAAGGCTGACTCATGTGGCCGGCTGTAGACACCTGAGCTCCCTGATGCTCACCAGGCCTTCCAGAACCAGCTTTCAAAGCAGAGGAGCTCCCCACCAGACCCAGAAAAACAAGGAAGGAAAGGAGGGCAGAAGGAACGAAACTCCGGTGAGTGTGATGTCAGCCCACCAACCACACAGTCAGTGAACCGGTGTCTGACCGTGGGCGGCACCCAGGAGCCCGGCTCCTGCCCTGCGGCTATTTGCCCAGAAGAAGCCACGGGAGGGAGAAGGGCACATCAGAGGACAGCTGGAGCCAAGCGGCCTGGATTCCGACGCCGGCCCTGCCCCTTGGAGGCTGTGACCCAGGGAAAGTTCGGCACCTTTGCGCTTCTGTCTCCTCTCTCTAGCACGGGGATGCCAACCCTGCACTGGCTTGTTGACTTGTCAGGATGCTTGGAGAAATGGCTGGCCCACTGAAGCACTCAGCACTGTCTGCCATTAGCCCCACTCTCCAGGCTTTGTTCCCACTCTTCCACTTTATTCTTGGGCTTCAAATTGTTTATCTATATGATAAAAGGGTTGGATCACATGGTCTCTGGGTTGCCCTCCAGCTCTGGAATTATAACCCTGGGTACATCAGGGAGGTTATTGTGGTTTCATGCCACAGATTTGCAACTCTGGCGCACTCTGCAGAAAGGGGTTTTCAGGATGGGGTGGGGGTGGGGGTGGGTATCCCCAGGCCTCAGGATGGGGACAGAGCCAGAGGGGCTGGTGAGCGGGGCCGTGACCACTGAAGGCCTTCTCCAGGGAACCAGCACCCAGAGGGGTCGCCGTCTGCACAGCAACCTCTGGAGAGCCTCGCTCCTCAACCAGCAGGGGGCAGGGCCCTCAGATCCACAGGCCCGCCAGGCTGCACCCAGGGGAGACGGGGTCCTTGGGGAGATGCTGTGGCCCAAAGAAAGAGGAACGAATGCCCCAGGGTCACCATCAGCTGACACCCGCCATCCTGGGCGATGTGACAGAGGTCTGGAAGTACTGACTTCTGATTCTACTGAAGGTGGTGAACAACTCTAAGTGAACTAGGCTGGCTGATGTTGAGATCTTGGAGATGCTGCCATTATCCGTGGGGGTGGGTGTTCCCTCTCTCCAAAATATCTGCGTGAATACCACTTGCCCAGGAGTTCCTTGAAGGCCAAGGTCAGCACTGACACAATGTCCAGCACACAGTACGTCCTTGATAAACCCAACTGAATGGGGATCGTCAAGTAATTTCCCTGCAGAGGAAATTTCCAGACTGACTAAGGGAGGCAGCAGCATATTGCCACCAAGGAAAGAAGTGTGGGCAAAGGAGAGGAGATGGCTCTCTGGATCAGGAGGGACTTCCATGCTGGGCTCTGAGTCAAGGTGTCCCACTCTGGCAATTAGTAACTCGTCGGACCCTCAGCTTCTTCACTTGTAACAGGGAGATAATTACGAAACCTACCTCGTCAGGGCTGTTGTCAGTTTTGATGAGTTAATAATTCATTCCACTAACATTCGTTGAGCACCTCGTATGTGTTGGTCGCAGTTCTGGGGGCTTGAGATACTTCACTAACCAAAATGGACAGAGACACCTGCCCTCGGGGAGCTGGCATTCTAGTGAGCATACACAGCGACTACCGCGATGTAGGTGCTCTGATTGTTACTAAAGTCTGAGTGACTTTCTCCTCTACAAGCTCCAGCCACTTCTGTTGGGATGCATTCACTAAGACTTATCAGAGATTTCCAGTCTAATCTTTGTAGCTATGTCTTAGCAGCTGCCCAGGAAGCAAAGTTGTAGGTCACCAAGCAGAGAATGCAAATGTAGAAATTCTGCCTTGATTCTTCACTTGATCAATCGAGGCACCCAGGACAATTGCCACATCTCAAATTTACTGTTTTGTATGAACAGTGACTGTAGGTCCATCAGCACCGACTCCAGAATGTCGTGACTACAGGCGCCAGCGCAGCCTGGAGATGGCTGGGCCTACATCCCGTGTCCTCCCCCAGCCCAGCCAACTGACATTTCCCATCATGGATCCCTTCCATCCAGGCTTCTCCTCCCTGTCGAACTCAGAACACCTCTTTCATCTTCCCCTTTCTTCTGATCCAGCACCCGTCTGCTGCCCTATCTTTCCATCCCTGTGTATCAGGGCCTCCAGTGACCGTTATTTTGGGGACTAGGCAAGGAGAAGGGCCAGGAGTAGATGTGAAGCAGGCTGGCCCAGAACCAGTGCACCAGGCTCCCTCCCTCCAGCCCCCACTTCCCCGAAGCCCTCTTGGGTGGAGGCTGCTTTTTCTCCCATCTCTCACCCCAGGGCATGGGGCGATACTGCCTTTTCCCCTTAACTTTTTTCTGTCTTCGTGGGTGACCCTGCTGGCCCAGTACCCATTCCCAATGCCTTTCCTCCTTCCTGCCTTCCACTATTGGTGCTGGAAAAGTTAAAATTCACTTTCCCAGCCTCCCTGTAGCTAGGGATGGATATTGACTCATAGGCAGAAGCTTCTGGAAGGTTTTTTTTCCTTGATTAAAGGGAACTGCCAATGGCTTTGGTCACCTCTTTCTCTTCCTTCTTGCCTTGAATGCCACGAAAATGTCTGGAGCTGCAGAAGCCATCTTACAACCATGGGGCAAAAAAGCCAATACACTGAGGATAGGGGAGCAAATGAAGGAAAGTTCCTAGTCTTTAATGATACTATTGAGATGTTAAACCAGCCTTAGATGGCTCACCTCCAGACTTTCCAATATGTGAGATAATTAAATGTCTTTATTGCTTAAGTCACTATTAGGTTTCTATCCCCTGCTGCTGAAAAGCATCCTTAAAGAGACAGGTAACATCACCTGCCCAGCTTACCAAACCAGGATCCCAGGAGCAAAGTTCACTCCCTGGCGTCTCACTGTCTCCTCTCCTCACCACACTCACACCCACACCATAGGTCAGGGGTTCATGATCCCCATCTCTCTCTGCAGAGCCTCACCCCACTGCAGACAGAGAGATCTTCCTAAAATGCATGCATGGCACATTGGGTAGTGTCTCATTGTCGCTTAAAAACTTGTACGGGCTAAACAGAATACAACCTAAACCGCTTAGCAAGGTGGGCACAGCCCTTATGATTTGCCTCATCAAACCTCAGCCATCTCTCTCCTTGAACCTCTGCTAATAGTTCCCTAAAGTCACCATCTGGTGTCATGCCACAGGCCTTTGCATACTGCACTCCGGTCCCCCACACCCTCCACCCCGGGCGAGGTGTCCAGAGGCCTGGACTCCATCACCCTCTCCTCTGCACCTGCTTCTTCCGTTGTGTGCACCGCGCTCTAGTGCTTTTTCTTGGCTTGATTTCTTCTTCCTCCCTTACTGGAGAGTCAATTCCTTGACAACAGGGCCAAGTGTGCTATTTCTCTCTATGTCCCCAGAGCCTGACACACTGCGGGGAATTGATAAATGTGTGTGGGGTAAGAGAGTGAGTGAGTGAATGAGTGAATGCGGCTGTGCACCCAGGAGCCTGTGAAGTCAGCTGCAGGGCAGAGCTGACTTTTTGTGTCTTTGCCAGGAGGAGAGAACAGCAATGACCTCTCTTTGAAAATCTGCCTAATAACCTGGCTTCCTGGAACTTTGCCCAGCAGCTTTGGAGAGGAGAACACCCTGCCCGTGTGCAGACAGAGCCGAGTCCTTTGTCCTCACATAAATTTGGTCTCAAGCCACCTGCCGCTGGGGAACCATCTTGAAGCACGATTTTCCCCCCAAACGTTACCATTTGTCTCGGCATGCTGCAGGAAAGGCATCTCCGCAATGCCTCTGAGGAGTCCTGCCCCCCTCTTTCGTGTCAGAGGGGAAGGCAGCCCATGTAGCTCTGCAGTGGACGCACCTGCCTCAGATGGGAAAAGAAGAGGGACAGGGTGAGAGCCGGGCATCCTCCTCATGACCCAGAACGCCATTTGTCCTGCTGGCGAATGAATGACTATCGTGTGGATTACACAGCCCTCCTGTTACACAGCAGCTCAGTGCCAAAACCTCCCAAGTTGTAAAAGAAGGCATAGTAAAGAATGATAGGACCCAGTAAAATGAATATTGGAATCAGTTAGTTCTCTTTAGATGAGAGCTGCTCATAGAATGCCCATTATTTAGCCCTGTGTGTGTGTGTGTGTGTGTGTGTGTGTGTGTGTGTGTGTATGGTTGAGGGGGTGTAGAGGGGAGACCTGTTCTCTCACAAGCGGCCATTGTCACCCTCTAAAGAGCCTCCCACGCAGCTCACCACTTTCCCCCATGTTTGCACCTCCCTTTGGGGAGATACAGAAGACAACAAATCAAAGGCCCAATTATTAACTCCGGCGACAGTCACTGCAATCCCAGTACCACCTCCATTTATGCATTTGGACTGTTCTGAGCTGCAGCGGTAGAGTCAATGCAATTTTAGGTCTCATTCAGGAAGCAGCAGCTCCTTAGCTGGTGTATTAAATCAATTAGACGCCAGTGGCTGCAGAGGCCACGCCTGCTCCCCAAGCGCCTGTCACAGGGAGCATGAATCACCCAAGTGTCAGGACGGTGTTACTCACTCAATTCCAAGTGACGTGTCCTGAGAGCTCAAGACAAGACATGAAAATAAACACAGACAGCGTGTCCAGAAGGGATCAGCAAGGGGTTTGGGACATAAAGGGCTGCTTTCCTCCTCCGTGGCCTCTCTTTTCAGGAGAGGAAGCTGGGGAAGAGATGGGCCCCCCACCAGGAGCAGAGCCCATCCTCTCTACTGCATTCTGTTGTTGAGTTTGGTGACTATGGGATGGATGCACGTGGAACACAGGGCTGGTTGGAAGATGACCCAGCTCTGGAGGCAGCTGGGACATGCTGCTTCTGAAAGGGCCGCCAGTAATCTCCCCTCTCAGAGCACCCCAGCCTAGGACGGGTCTCACTGGAGGCTGTGGGGTAGAGTCTGGGACAGTGGCCAGAGGCACAGAGGAGAGAAATTGGCTTGAGAGGCCAGAGACCTGGATGTGAACCAAAGTTCTGCCACAGCTACACATTGGTGGGAAACCCTGAGCCTCAAGCTGCTCCTGTAACTGGGAACAACGCCCATCTAGCGGTCATTGGGGGGTTAAACAAGGTCATGCTTGCAGAGCCTATACTATAGTTCCTGGGGGTGTGGCAGCTCTTACATCAAATGATACTGTTGTGGGGACCCAGAAATACAGACAAGACAGGATCCCATTAGAGCTGTAGAGGACAGTGGGGCTGTGCCCACAAGGACTGAGCCCAGGTGGGGGACCCTGAGCTGCGTCATGAGAGGAATGAACTTGGGCTCCCCCTCAAAGTAGAGATGAGGACAAGAAGCCTAGCTGAGTGCCTGGACTTGACCTCAACCTTCCGGAGCCCAGATTCTGTTCCTCCACTGGCCTCCCACCTGCCTGACCAGCCCTTGTGGCTGCCACGCAAGTCCAAACACACAGCCAAGGCCGTCCTGAGAGCCCACACCGTGCCCCCTGGCAGCACAAGGGAAACGGACCTGCTGCTCCTTCCCTCTCAGGCTGCCCAGGGACCCCAAGCTGGGGGGGTATCTGCCTCGCAGAGCCAGCTGCAGCCTGGCTTGGCCGGAGATAGCCCTCCACCTCCATAGGGATTGCTTTTGCAGTAGGCTCATGAAATTAATTAAGTGCCTTTCTTCATTCTGGCTTTTAATCCATCACGGCATTCATCCCTGTTTTTTTATATTTGAAAATAATGGCGATTATGCCTTAAATAATCCATTTTTACACTTTACATTTCATTTATGAAGGGATGGCAAGCCTGGTGCTCTGCCTGTGACCACGGCTTCATTTTCCATTTGCCTTTTTTTGTTTTAGTGCCCTTGCCAATTGGGAAGAGGGAAGTGCTGGCAGGTGAGGATGGGGGCAAGGCCTGTCTGCATAGCTCTGATGACTTCTTTGAAGCAAGTCAGGAAATACCAAGGATCTGGACTCAGCGGGGATGGGAACTGAGGGGGCGAGGGGAGGAGAATGCAGAGCCCCCTGGAGAAAGCAGCCCTCTCTTTCCTGGAGCATGACCCACCTCAGCCCAATGCCTCATTAACCTTTTGTTTTTATCCACTGGCTCTATTTTTCACATGCTCTACTTCTGGCTGATCTTTCTAGTTAGGTTGATCAAAATATGTCAGTCTCCAGCGCCCAACCCTTGGAGACGCCCCTGCAGCCCTCCAGGTGAAATTCACACTGCTTAGCCTGGTTCAGGAGGCCGGCTTCAGAACTGCTCCCCTGGGCACCCACTCCCAGCCCCTCCACCGGTTCCTGCCTCCATCCTGGATGTCTTTCCTAGGCCCTCTTTCATTAGCCAATCATTTAAGTGCATTCCTCAAACGTAGCCCTGGGAAGTCTCCCTGGGCGCATCCCTCTGCCACGCCGCAGAGCATCCACCACTGTGACTCCAGGTCTCTGGTGCTGCTTTTCCCAGCTGTTCCCCTCTCTGGACTGCAGACCCGGTGAGGGTGGAACCATGCCTCCTTTGACTCTGTCTCCTCAGAGCCTGGCACAGGGTTTGGCACTTGGAGGGTGTATCTGTCCTCAGGGTGCTGTAACACATTACTGCCCACTCAGCGGCTTAAAACCACAGAAATTTATTATCCTACAGTTGTGTAACTTGAGAGTCTGAAATGGGTCTCCCTGCACTAAAATCAAGGTGTCAGCCGGGCTGTATTCCTTTCTGGAGGGTCTGTGGGAGAATCCGCTTCCTTTCATGGCGGGTGCCCCTTCCTCCATCTTCAAAGCCAGCAATGGCAGCTCCAGTTCTGTACTTGGGTCACTCTGACCTCCTCTTGTGCATCCCTCCTCCACTTTGGAGAACTCTTGTCATTATATTGGATCCACCCAGAAAATCCAGGATAATCTCCCTATCTGAAGGTTAGCTGATTAGCAACTTTCCTCCACCTGCAACCTTAATCCTTCTTCATCATGTAATGTAATATATGCACAGGTTCTGGGGACTAGGATGTGGCATTTTGGGGAAATCATTATTCTGCCTCCCACAGACAGAATTCAATAAACGCATGTGGAGCAAAGATGAATAAGTGAAATGAACTGCAAACATCTTGGACCATCACCTACCAAGAGCCTTTAATGCAAATATTCTTTGTGCCTTTTCCCCACTATCAAACTCCTTTAAAGTGCTTCTTTCTAATCACATGCTCCACAGAAAGTGTGCCCAGAGAAAACCAGTTGAGGCTGGGCTGCTCACTCACTGGGCCCGCCACATTTCATCAACACGGCCAGATGGTAGAGCCTGCCCTCTCCCTCCTGCAGCCAGGCAGTGGGTGTCCTTGCCTCCGTAAGTGGTTTCCATTCCCCATGAGCCCCAAATGCACATCGGGAATCACCCCTCAGAGTTCACACCCCACTCTGATACCTTCGGTGAACTCTCCAAGCACAAGTGGGTGGATTCCACTCTCAAAAACCATATATAGATAAAAATCTGAATTTACAATGTGAGTCTTTTAGACGCTGATTACTCATTATCGAAGGATCCAGAAAAGGATCTCTTTAAAAGAGCAAGTTTCTGGGAGCATTTCATACAGGAGACGGTGTACAACTTTGAGAGGGACAGGAGGCATTGCCTGACCAGTACTGAACATTCTGCTGCCCCCCAGGAGCCGGTCAGGAAGGCAGGGGAAATGGTAAGGCAGGCTGAAAAAGGGGTCCCATCACCCAAACTGAACCAAGCATGCAAACCTTGGTTTATGCTGGTAACAGAGACGTTTCACAACATTGTCCTGTAATTCTATTTGGACAGCTCTTTCTCTCAAACTTAGACCAAAGGTAGCTGACTCTTTTTTTTCCCCCTCTTTGCTTTCTGTGTTTTTCTGCTGGGGGAGAACCAGGACCGGTTGCTACAGCAACCAATTTATTTCTGCAAGGGCATTTTAACTTTCATCAGATGTTCTGTTTGATGGGGAAGTTTTTCCTTCTGGATGTCTGACTTTTGCAAGCATGCTCTTAACCAAGCCCCCCCTTCTCCTTCTTTTGCCCTAAGAGTTAAGGCATATTGATTCCTCAGAGAAAAAGAAAAAAAAGAACTTTAAAAACAAGGCTTTTGGAGGAGAGAGAAAAACAAAGTAATTACATTTCTAAGCCTGCTCTCTTGAGATGATAAATTTGTAGGACCTGGAGTAAGTTTGCCATGAAGGGGTGGATTCCTTACTCTCTCCTCCCCTATACAGCTCAGGCAAGCTATTCCTTTAAATTTTCATTCAACAAATATTTATTGGACATTTCTATATGCCAGGCCCTATGTTAAGGCAGATGAGAGTCAGAATGGAATAAAACTGCCCTCTTAGGGTGTGCCAGGCTTGGAAAAGACATTAACCATAGCAACCCTCAAATCACTATGTAGTTGTGGGGATAAGAGCTAAGAAGAAAGGTACATAAGAAAGAAGGAAGAGACACTCAGTGCAGACTGAAAGGTGCTCTGGAAAGGTAACATTTCAGTTGAGTCCCCTCCTCTGTTCTCTGCTGTGTTCTGAGTGATGAATCCAGGCCCTCCCACCTGTGGGCCCTCAAATACTCATTGTATCGGTTTCCTATGGTTGCTGTGATACATTACCATAAATTGGGTAACTAAAACAAAAAGACTTTATTTTTTCACATTCTGGAGGCTTGAAATCTGAAATCAGGTGTGAGTAAGGTTGGCCCCTTCTGGAAGCTCTGAGGGAGATATAAAAAGGCGGAGGAAGGATAAATTTCCTCTCTCTCTTCTTGGGCTGGTACGTGCGTCTTCTCCTGCCCTCAGATATCAGAGCTCCTGGTTCTTGTGCTTTTGGACTTGGACTGAATTCCACCGCTGGCTTTCCTGAGTCTCCGGCTTGCAGACAGCATATTGCGGGACTTCTCCACTCCCATAATTTTGTGAGCTAATTCCCACAATAAATCTCCTCATATATATCTCTAAATCATTTTGGTTCTGTTTCTCTGAAGAAGCCTGATGCACAGTCAACAAGAAATGCTGCTCCAAATGTCCCGGTCAAGATCCCTCTGACCTTCCATCCCATCCCCGTGGACAGACAGCTCATCACACACACCAGGATCCACGGACAGCCTCCTCTTCACACGCCGACCTGTGCTGAAGGCCCCTTTCTATTGTGATGGCACCAACTGCGGAAACCGAAGAACGTCAGCTGCTGAAAAGTGGGAGGATTGTTGGCACGCTCACATCTCTGGGCAAAGAGTCCAGAACAGAGAGGACCTCCTGCAGGTGATACGGGGTCTTCAAAGGTCTCAGAACACATCTGGCTTTCCAAGTTAACCACAGGCACCAACACTTAGAAGGGAACCCAACCTCTCCCAGTGAAGAAAGTCCTCCCCAGGACTGGTCCTGCCCCCGCTGTCCATCTCCCCTCCTGGATGAAGACACCATCTGCTGGCCCCAAGCAGGCCCAGGCATCAGACAAGTGAGTCTGCATGCGTGCAGGAGGGCAGATGCGGAGCCCAGAGGCCAGGCACCCTTCAGGGTGCGGCAGCAGCTTGTCTCTAGGGACTCCCAGGGCTAGTGTGGTGGGAGTGGCACTGTCAAGGGTCAGGCCAAGGTGCTGTCCCTGGGGGGTGAGTTTCCCTGAGCGTGGAGCCTGAGAAGGCCCCTTTCATGGGGAGGCCCAGGATTGCTGACTACACGGCCTGCCTTTAAAATGCCCTGACTCCCCTGAGCCGAGCCCGGGGGAGGTGGGTGGCCCTCCCGCCGGGCCTGTCAGCTCAGCGTGCCACTCTCTCTTCATTGTCTGGGCATCAGCCCTGCCCTGTTAGCTCCTCAGCCACCAGGGCCTCTTTACTTCTCTCCCAGGGGCTCCCCTCTAGGCCACTTTAGCCTGCGCTCCACCTGGAACAGAGTCCCAAGGCAGCTGAGTTTAAAGACACCGTTATGCATTATGGATAAAGGGCAGCCCAGCAGCTGTATGTGCTCGGTGGCTTTCCTCCAGCAGGCCGGGCTGCTCTGTCCTCTGCCCCAAGCCGCAGGGCCAGCCAAGGCGCTCCGTGCCGCCGGCAGCCCCAGAGCCAAGCACAGGGCTCTCCCGCCTGCTCTCCCTGGGACGGCGCTACAGATTGATGAATGTTAACGACCTGCATCCCCATCTGTTCGCAGCAATCATGAAGATGTTCCCAAATGCTGGGAGTTTGAGGTTAGTTCTTTTTTTTTTCTTTTCCTTTTTGCCTTTTTTCAAATATTTATGAAGAGGTTTTCCATTTATCCTGACACATCTTCTCCACCGTGGGTGTCAACTGGGAGGGTTCAGACAACAAACTCCAGAAGGTATTTTCCCCAAAGCAGCATCTGGCTCCATTGGCAAGTGCAGCCGGAGGCTTGCCGGGAATTGGCCGAGGCAGAAGGAGGAGGAGCCGTGGGCAGGCAGTGGGGCAGCCCCCGGCCCGGGAGCTCGGCTCTGGGATGCTCCAGAGACCAGGGTAAGTCCACCACTTGACATCCTACAGCCTCAAGCCCCCAGGCACAGGGCCCTTGTGAGCAACCCCGTCCACCTCCCTTCCTTTTCAAGCCCTCTGGTCTGATGCCAAAGCTCCCTGACTCTACTAGGTAAACCACCTGGGTGTGACCAGCTCCGCAAGGCAGATCCCAATTACCAGAGGGCAGGTGCTGGAGGAGGTGCTGGCTTGGTCCCTTCATCCCTAAATTCTCCCATTCCAGGAGGTCTTCTGGAGCCAGAGCCAGAGCCCTCCCTTGTTCTCCCTGTGGGGCATTTCCCACCTGCTGGGTGGGAAGACAGACAAATGGCAGAACAGCAAGATCCACGCTGGGGCCAGAAGTGTCAATAAGAGCCTTGTAGAATCTCCCAGATCATACCAGCTTTAACAGCTGCCTTCCCTGCTCTCCCAGGGGCCCAGCTGATTAGTTACCCCAGAGACTGATTCAGGCTACATACACTGGTGATGAATTCCCTTGGAAAACCACACACTTTACTAGAGAACTTGGGACTAAAGGCATCACGGCCTTGAGCTCTGATACTTTCCCAGGCTGTACATTAGCAATCACTTGGGAGCCTTAAAGAATATTGATGCCCAGGCCCACTCCAGAGTGGTCAGAATTTCTGAGAGTGGGGTTTATATTTCTAAAATGCTCCTAGGCCACTGTAAAGAGTTTCCAGGGTTGAAAACTATTGAACTATGGAAAGAACATGTTTCCTGGAGAAAGGCAGGCCTAGACTAGAATCCTAGCTCTTCTTTGACCTTTACTAACTTTGACCTTGAATAAGTTACTTGCCCTCTTGAAGCCTCAGTTTCATCATCTATAAAATGGGGATAATAACAATCTTCCTGGTTATAAAGTGCCCGGCAGGTGTTCAGTAAATTACAGCTGCTGTTAATCCATCACGAACCCATCTTGTGAGACAAGAGACTATTGAACCTGGGCATGAGAGGAGCCCAACCAGGTGGGTCAGGGAAGTGGGAGTGGGAACACCTGGTTTCCGGATGCACAGTGCTATTATCTGCAGAACTGCCTCTGCTCTGGGCAATTCAGTCCTTGGCAGGTGCCATCCCACAGGTGACAACACTCTAAAGATACCACACCAGTCAAAGAATGTTTCTCTTTGAAATGTAAAAGAGCTAAAGCATTTAAAATATCTCCTCCAGGAAGTCCATCCCGTTTATCTGGAAATGGTCTGTTACCAGATCCAGCCCAGTGCGGAGCCAGATGCAAGTGTTTGAGAATTTACTCTGTCTAGTGCTGCCTTGAAACAGGGTGAGGATGGGAAAGGCCCTGAGGTGCACAGTGGCCATGCCAAAAAGCAGGTACTTCTGGAAGGACATGCCCAAGGAGACCCCAGGGATTCTGCAAACCACTTGAAGAGAACCCCAAAGTCCTGAGTGGTCACTCATCCATAGAGTCAGCCCTTATTTCATATTATGTGCATCTACTCTTGACATTTGGTGATGTCAGACCACTTTGCCTGGGTCCACCTCCTCACACACCATCTTGCAGTCCGGCAACAGCTCTGTGAGGGTGAGGGCTGCTGGGCCCGGTGATCGCATTGTGTGACTTGCCTCTATTCTGTCTCCTCCACCCCTGGGGGCCTCAGCTCTGGCCACAAGAAGATTTCAAAGAGTTTTGGCAATGGACGGCAGTGATTTTAATAATGTCTTTATCACTGAGAAGATGCACATTTGTAGGTTCCCAGGGGACAAAATGAACCAACAGAGAGGACCCCACTGTGTGGACTGCAGAAGGTATCCGGTGATGGTCTATATTACAAAGGAAATTTGAGTCTGGGGAAGTCAGTGATTATTAGTAAATGAGGATACTGAGTAACATAAATTTAATTGCTGGGAGTATTAATAAGCCAGATAATAAAAGTTACCATTTACTAAGTACATATTTAAATCAAAACTATAAAACATGTGTTCTGGAGTTTGCTGAGGTTCAAAATCAGGCTCCCTTCTGCACATCCCTTGGTGAATGATTTATTTACCTTTCATAACCTCCATTATCGCTTTGGTAAAATGAAGCCAATAATAGTACCTATCTCAAAGGGTTTTTGGGAAAACCAAATGAGTTATATATGGTGAGCATCAGGAATGGAGCCTGGTGATTATGAAGCGCTCAGTAAACATCAGCTATTAGCATTGTTGTGTCAGTGCCTTACCTGGGCTTCTTAATCTACACAACCCCAGAGGCAGGTGCTTGGTTCCACATTTTACAAAGGCCCAGAAGGGTTCAGCCACTAGTCCAAGGCCACACAGCAGCAAATGGCAGAGCAGGACTAGAAACTTGGGTCAACCTGAATCCAATGACCTTCCCTTTTCTGTTCATAAGAAAAGACCTTGGAGAGAAAAGCAGTAAAGACCCAGCAGCTCTTAGATAACAAAATGAGCAGGAATAACCAACATAGGCAGAGTGCAGATACTCCATGGATATCCCTGATTCAGAATGACATCAGCAGTATAAAGCCAGCCCTCCCACCCAGCAGCAAGCGCAGCTGGGAGGGGGCCAGGAGTGGCTGCAGCCCTAATCCCCAGCAGGCAGTGGAGAGCTGCTGGAGGTAGGAGATGAAAAGGAAGGTGTGGTTCACCAGTGGAAAGTAGCCAGACCTACCCTGAACCAGACCGCTCATTCGGCCGCCTGGCACTTTGCAGGAAAATTCTGCATGAAACACTGTTTCTTCTTCGAGCTCCTGTGCAAGGTTGTTATATTTTAGGAATTAAAGCTCCACTTTTGCAAAAGCACAAGTGATACACATTAGTTACAGAAGGTGCTGTCATCGACCATCTTCCCCATCTTGATTTTCAAACGTTTCCGTGTCCTGTGCCACTGATTTCTTCCTTGGAGTATTCTTCTCAACCCTTTGAGAGTTGGCTCGGTTTCAGAGGCTGGCTGTGGACAAAGAAACCTCTTGGCCTGTTTGTCCTGTCGAGTGTTTTGAAAAGAATGTTCTCAGAATAACCAGCTAACTGTCAAGCGTGCTGGGCCGGAAGCTTTTGGCCAAGTCAGGCCATAAATATCAATATATTCATCAATGGGGCTGGTTCCAGAGCAGATTCTAGTGGGGGAGACTGCCCAGCATGGTGATGGAGCGCAGCCCCTAATGGGATCAAGTTTGAAAACATGGTTCTTGAACAAGCCCACACGGACTTCACTCACAGTTCACTGTTTTGTTCGATGTCACACTGACAGCAGGACACCGTGCTTTCCTCCTACGACAGTGAATGGAAAAGGCCCAGGATAGGGTGGCAGCCAGAGGATTTGGGATCAGGAGCTAGCCCTCTGCCCTCCACTCTGGCCAGCACCAGAACAGGCACCGGGGGTAGGAGCCAGGAGGGAAGAGGAGGGTGGGCTCCTAAGACTGGTAGCTTCCAGCACCTGCCATCAGCCCAGCTCACCTCCTACCTGCCCAAGAAATGGGGAACCTGCTCCACCCCATCTGGGTTGCAAGGTACAGCCCTTGATAACCTCTCCATCCCCATGTGACTTTGACAGTCATTTGAACCTGATTTCAACTGGATAAAATGAAATGAAAGAGGAGTGGGGAAGGAAGCAGATGTGGACAGAGGGACTTTGAAGACCCTGCACCTCTGCACCCTCCCAGCAGAGGGTGCAGTTTAATCCCAGTTCAGTCACTCACTGTCTGTTTAGCTACAGGTTCATCTTCTCCAAAATGGGAGTAAAGGTATCCACTTTACATGGTTGCTGTCGTAAGTAAATGAATCATTCACCCAGAAGGCACTCATTAAGTACTGCTTCCATTCCCCCTGCACTTCCAGGGGGCTGGGCTGGTGTGGGGATGGTGCACATGCCACCACTTTATTGCAGTGGAGCTAAAAATGAACGCTGCCTGCATATCTGGCTCCAACCACCTTGAATGGAATATAAGTGATAAGCAAATGAAATGGAATAAACTTGAATACATAAAGCCAAGTAGAATTTTCTGATCTGCACTCTTCCTCAAAGGAACCTACTGAAATATTGAAGAAAAGAAAAATGTCATTCTTGCAGTGTGCATAACCTGATGTTAGGGAGGCTGTCAGTACCAGGATCTGGAGGCATTCTCGTTGTATTGAGCCGCCTGGATAGGTTGCAAATAAGCCTCCACACTGAACCTTCTAAGACTCATCCGCGACCCTCTGCTGTAGATGCTCAAAATCATCCTTTATGTCTTGTCACCCAAGATATCTCCCAGGCTCCCCAAATCACATGCCCTACCCCCACCACTAAGCCTTCTGAAATCAGCAGAACCATCTGCTTTGGGCGTGGAAATGAGATATTACAAAAAGTTGTCACACAGAGGTCATTATTTCTAGAGGACAAAGGGGGGAAAGCAAAGCTTTTAATAAAGGCTTTTGGAGCCACACTGCCCTAGCTGGCAGAGGGCCTCTCCCTCCCTCCTCCCTGTGATTACAAATGCAGTCTCCGTGGCAGCTTTGACATGCACGTTACGCAGCATGAGCCTAATACCGTATTCTTCTCCAGAGCTACTGCCCGGCTGCTTTACCCTGGAGCTGGGCTTGTCAGAGGGTTCTGGACTCATTCAAGCTTTGTCTTCACAGCCAAAGTAAAGTGAGGAATTGTGGTAATTACTCAAATCATCTGTTAAGAGAGCAAGTATCCACTCTGTATTGAAAAAGACAGCTTTGGAGGACTCGTCTAAATATCTCCACCTTCTCAGCTGTCTAGAGAGGTAGTAATATGTGTGCTGACTTGTCCTGTCCCCAAAGAGTCAAACTTCCTCTGAGCGTCCAGCCTCTCTAGAACCAGACCAATCACGAGCCTCCTCCTGAACACGCAAAGGCCACAACCGTCCCTCAGATCTGGAAGTGTCACATGGGAGAGACTCCAGGGACCTCAGGCAGCAGTTAAATACTGCCATTTAGAGTTCTCTAATCCAGCTGAGCAGAAATTTCCAGATTTAAATTGTGCTCGCCCAGGCATGATGGATGGTCTTGGCCTGCCTTGAGTTTGTTCCAGCACTCCTCACGGGCGTACAGGTCCTATGTGACTCCACAGTCTACACCGTCACCATCTCAGGACTAAGCCTGGCTACCAGTTGGGTGTCCGCAGACAGAAAGGCAAACTGCCAAGCCCCAACTGGAGTCCCATTCTCCCCCCGCTAAATTAATAGGTAATAATAACAACACAGTCAAGCAGAACTTGACCAGGACGAAGAAGCTGTTTAGTGTCCTTGAAAAACCCTGGTCTGAAGTCAGCAGGATCTGAGCTGGGATCTTCCAAGTGAGAGAAGTTGAGCAAGTTACTCCACTTCTCTGTGCTGCGGGTTCCCCCGGTGTTTTAAGGAGAGAATAGTAACAATACAGAAAATGTAATACACATCCCCTAGGTAGAGTCTGGCTCACTGATTCCAAGAAAAGGTTGAAGGGAGTGTTTGCTACTCATTCCACAAACAGTCCCTAAGTATGTGCAATGTGCAAGGCTACTTTATTTGACCCTCAGAACAACTCTGAAAGGGGAGTTGGGGAGGTGTCTTTCTCCCCAGTGGTTTTGGCCTGTCCAAGATCACCCTTTAGTCAGTCATGGAGCCAGTACTTGATAGAGACTGTCTTGCCTCCTAGGCCGGTACTATCTGAACTCTCCAACATGCCCCTCTGTGAGTGGAGGGTGGGAGCTGATCTAATAGGGCTCTGATGACTGCAGACTTCTGTTCTGCCTCCGTGGGATAAACGTGAGGATTGCTTGCTTGGAGGAAGGCCCTAGCACCCGTTTCATCTCCCTCACCTAAGAGGAGATTGAGAGAAGCTACTCGCTGTCCCTCCCCACCCCCCACCACCATGCCAGATCCATTATCCCACTTTCATCTGTTTCTCTCCAAGTCCCTGACAAAGGCTGCAAGGACTGGGTGGCGGGGATGTCCCTGAGTGACCCAGAGCTGGCTCAGGATGTCAGTGAACCTTGGGTCCCATAGAGGAGCTTTGGGGTCTGCAGGGGCTGGTGTGGGTGGATGGGTACTGGCACTCTGGGTACCCTATTCAACCAGAGCAATGCCAGCTCTTATCTGCAGGGGTAACTGGTGAGAGACCTGTTTTATTTATGTTGGGCTTCTGTTTGAGATAATTTGAGGAAAAGATATGCTCTTTTAAAAAAAGAATAAGAAGAAGGAAAGAAAAGAAGAGAAAAGCTTGACATCCACTTTTCTGGGAGCTTCTGAGAACAGAAGCCAGAATTTATGGACAGATGGAGATAGCCATGCTCTGAGCCAGAGCAAAGGGTCTCACACCTGGTATGCACCTTCAAGCACACATTGGACACCTGCTGTGTGCAGAACCCCAGACCAGGCAGGTATTGGGGGGGTGAAAGTAAAACAGAGGTGGTGACTCTTGTCCTTTGAGACTTGGGGGGGGTGGTACATGAACAGACACCTCAAAGGCAGGAGAAGGGGCCAACAAATGCTAATTAACCAGTCTGGTCCCCGAGCTGTATTATCTTGGATTTTTCCCCCTTTTATTTCTATGCTCTATTTCCCCCAACCAGACTCTGATTTTCCACAGGTTAAGAAACACCTCTCACTCAGCAAACATTTCTTAAGCACTTACCTTATATGTTAGACATGGCAAAGGCTCTCAATCTCTTGGGAGAGCAGCCAACATTTCCAGCATGGCAACATTAATTTTCTCAAGGTGGTAGGGGCCAGAGAAGGTGTCACCAAGGAGGTAGGATTTAAGCTGCATCTTGCAAGAAGCACAGTACCTGTCTGTATGCCTTTTTCACTTTCCTGGGGGTCCAGTGCAGCATCCCAAAGGACACCCATCTGGATGCCAACGGTGCGAGCTTTCAGGAGGTATGAAGTAAAGGTGCTGGACAGCAGGTGCTGGTCTCAGAGCGTCCTGGAGGGAAGAGTTTGGAGCTGAGTTTTGAAGGAGGAAGAGCCTGGGCTGGTTCCGAGAAGGGGGTGTGTGCAGGCTGGGATCATGCCTGAAGTAAAGGCAATTAAGTGAAGCCAGAAGGGCCTGAGGCAGTGACTGGCGATGAAGGGGAGCAGGAGAGGAAAGCCAGTAAAGCTCGCTCGAGGAGAGAGAAAGGCAAAAAGAAATCAAGGTATTGAAGAGAGAGCTAGAAGAAAGAGGGTAGCAGCTGCGGGCTGGGATGTTTGAAACTAACGCAACTGGGGTGTTCCCAGACTGCCAGTGATGTACCCTCAGAAACGCAATAATGAAGGGAGCCCCTCTCCCACGAGAGCCTCAGCACCTCAGTGATCTTGTGTTCTTTCCAAATGACCTCTGGCTGACAACTCCCTTCTCCCTCAACCCCAAAGTCTGAGTCCTCCAGCCCCTGCCTGCGGATCTGGAGGAGCTGGCAGGGGCAGGACCCACCTGGTTGGAGGAGGTAAGTGGCCCGGGCCTGGCCTGGCCAGTAATGCCTCCCGGCTGTGACCCACCTCTGGGGCTTCTGGAAATCGGCTCTGAACACTCCCACTCCCACCCTCAAGCCTACACATTCATAGCCAGGTAAAGGCACGGATATGCACACGGGGAAAGGAGGGACACACACACACAGTCCACATATTAAAGAGTCCCCTGGCCATGTAAGGGGAGGCTGGGTGTGCTGGGTTGGGTGAGCGAGGTGCCTGGAAACGCGTTTTCCCTTCGGTCCTCCTGGGGAGCCCGTGCCTCGGCTTCCAGCGCTCTAATAATGTGAATGAACCCTGGGAGAGCAGGAGAGCGCGCGCGAGCGCAGAGAGGGGAGAGGCGGGGAGCGGAGAGAAAAGCGGGTTGGGGGAGAGGGGAAGGGAAAGGAGCCCAAACCGAGCGGGGGCCGAGGTACGAGGGGCGGCGCCGAAAGGAGCCGGGCGCGGGCCGGGAGCGCGGCGGCTGCGGGCGGAGGCGCGGAGGGCGCGGGGCGGAGGCGCGGGCAGAGCACGGAGGGCGGGCCGAGAGGGAGGAGCCCCCGGCCGCCGCCGCCAGCCCGCCCGGCGGCCCGCGCAGCCCTCCTCGCCGCCGCACCTCAGTTTGAGCGGGCCGGCGGGGCCAGCGGCACGCCTGGGGCGCGGGGTCGGGCGCGCAGCGCAGCGCCGCCCCCCGGCCCTCGGCCCCCCCGGCCCGGGCGCCCCTGGAGCGGCGCGAGGAAGGAGGAGGAGGGCGGGCGGGCGCGGCGGGCCGGGCCGGCGGGCGGCGGACTATGAGGCGCCCACCATGGTGCGATGCGACCGCGGGCTGCAGATGCTGCTGACCACCGCCGGAGCCTTCGCCGCCTTCTCGCTCATGGCCATCGCCATCGGCACCGACTACTGGCTCTACTCCAACGCACACATCTGCAACGGCACCAACCTGACGATGGACGACGGGCCCGCGCCCCGCCGCGCCCGCGGCGACCTCACCCACTCCGGGTTGTGGCGAGTGTGCTGCATCGAAGGTACGGCCGGCCCTGGCACCCCCAACCCCATCACACGCGCGCGCGCACACACACACACACACCCTGCCCGGGGCGCCGGCCGGGAAGAGGGTGGGCGCGGCACTGGCTCCGCGCGAGACACAAAGGAGCCGGAGCGAGCGGGCGGGTCCCCTCGCGGCCAGCTGTGCACCAGCTCGGGGTCCCTCCCGACAGGAGACCCCCACCCCTAACACACCGATTCCACAAACTCTCCACCGGTACACGCACACACCCTCGCACACAGACACAATGAAGCACACCGAAACTCACACGCGCGCGTGCAGCCCAAGACCGGAGCGATCCCGAAGGGCCCGCGCTGGCGCCCCCGGGGAAGGTGGAGGCTGGCGAGGGGGCGGGAGGAGGCTGGGGCTGGGGGGAGCTGACGGGAAGGGAGGGGAGAGAAAAGGGGGAGGGGTTGCTTGGCAACCGGTGTCTGTGCGATTGCTATGGGAACTGGCCATCCTGGGGCGGGGCCGGCCGGGGGCGGGGAGAGCCGGGGCCGCTCCGCCGACTCCAGGCCCCGGCCGTGGGGTGGGAGTCGTGGCTGGGCTTTGAGGGAGTCTGCGGGAACGGAGTCGCCCGAGTCTGACACCACCGAGACCCTGCTCCGCCGCCTACTCTTCCACGCGGCCACCGGCCAGCTCCTCCCTGCTCGGTGGGGAAAAGGGAGCGTCACCGAACCTCCTCCTCGACTAGGGGAGCGAGCCCTCCGTCACAGTCCCTGGGCAGGGAGGCCGCGGGAGACCTTGGAGGCGACCTGGAGTGCGCAGGGGCGACCCGTGGACCGCAAACAGCTGAGGAGGGGCGTGGCCGCCCCGCTGGGGCAGGAAGGGCGGGGCGCTGCGCCCCGCAGGTGCGCGGGGAGTCGGGCTCTGTCAGCTTGGAACGCCTCTGGGGGCGGAGGCTCGGTGCCCCGGGACTGCGGAGACCACTCCCTCCGGGTGGGTCGCGGGCGCTTCCCGTGACCAATGCGCCGGACTCCAGTGCCTTCCGCCCGCCCTGCTGCGGAACTTAAATTAACAGGTGGCTGTGGAGGGGCGGTCTGGCCCAGCCAGGTTGTGGGCAGGTCTGCCGCTTGGGCTTGGCATGCACATTGGAGAAGAGATGGGGGAAGCTTGCCGAGCGTTCCTTTTAAAACTCCTTGGACAGAGTTGCCTCTTTCTTTTCCGTAACCTTTCCCTGTGTGTTAGATCCGCCCCTCAGTGGCTCGGGAAGTTCTCCCACACACCTAACCTTCCTTACTGCAGTTACAACCCCTGCAGATAGTTCAGCGGGGTTGGATCTTGGTGGTAGTCGGTAGGGAGCTCCTGAAGAGATGGCCCGTGTTCTGGCCGCGATCGTTGTCTCCTAAAAAGAGACTTTGTAAAATAAAGCTGGGTCTGCTTAGCGAGGTCGAATTTATCAACCCTTTCTCCCCCTGCTAGACGATGCCTGTTCTCATCTGGAATGCTGCCCACCTCTGTCCCCCACATCCTTGCCTAAACGAAGCTGCTTTGCCCTTTGCAGTTTGGAGCTTAATGCCAGGGCTAAGTGACATCTTTGAGGAGCAGGAATATGCAATCAGTAGTTTGGGAAACAGCCACACAAAGGATCAGTGGGCCCACGATCACACCGTCCTTTCTTTCGAAAAACATTTCTGGTGTGTAGTTGCTCAGATCACGAACACCTACCTACTCCTGGCATCTGGAGGGTGTACCCACGTCACTACCTGCCACGGCACCTGAGATAGACACAGAACGGGGGTTGCTTGCCCCCATTCTACCTCACAGGCTCCACTGGGCGCTGTCTTCGTGGCACAGTAAGCCATGCCACTGTCACAACCCAAAGACACGCATGGACCCCAGGCCTTCCTGCAAACTGGAGCTAACTCCCCCACAGCGGCGAGCCTGGCCTCTGAAGAGTGGCTCAAATGCCTCCTTCATTAATTCCTCATCCTAATGAGGATTGATGCTGCACTTAGCATCTTGCCAACTGCCTCGAGCCGTTTGCACTCAGTGTTCATCAAGAGAGCCCCAAGCTGCTCCGGGCAGCTGGCTCGGCTGGCAGAGGGAGGGGAATTGCCATCTGGGGGACCTCACCGAAAGAACTGGACTAACTCTGTCATCCCTCAGGGCTCAGGTGTTCTGAAGGCCAAACTGGGCAACACGCAAGGGCTGTGGAGCAGCCTGGGTCTAACCCAGGGCTAGGAGAGCTGGTTGAGGATGGCTTGTCGCAGCTAGGATCATTGTTGACAGTCCCTCAACCAGGGTGGAAATTGCCAGCTTATCTCATAAAAGCACATCGCAGAGTCCGACAGCTGTTGACACCTATGATGCCCCCACCTGCTAGCTGAGTGTCCAGGCTGAGCCCTGACAGCACAAGGACCCCAGGCCACTCCCTCCTGCATGGTCACCCCAATGTCAGCTTTTGTGTGTAAAACACATTATTTCCACCTGTTCTCTAGAAAAGTACCAAATCATTACATGAAAAAAAAATGGAAAGATGAAACCTGTGAGCTGAAACTGAAAGAACACTACAGCAGGCAGCCGGTAAAGCTCAGGCTGTGACGGCCAGACTGAAGGGTTTACTGGCGACTCATGAAGAGTTCAGTCTCCTGGTTGTTTCCTGTAAATGATGTTGCTGGGCCAGGAGAGCCCAGCCCTCTGTGTATGTAGGCGTCCACCCAGTCTGGCAGGGCTACGTGCAGAAGACTGCCGTGCCACCCTCACCAGAGCTGGCATCGCCCCAGCCTCTATCTGTCCCCCAAAGCCTGCTCTCGCCTCTATTTGACACTTACTGGACACCTGTCAAAATACTCAAGCACACAGAGCCCTGTGAATGTTAGCCCGTGGCATGCTCACAGTGGTCCCGAGAGGAGGCTACTCCCCACCCCCCCATCTGCAGCTGAAGGCTCAGAGGCTCAGAGAGGGTAAGGCACTTGCCCAGAGACACCAGGGCTGGAGGCTGCAGGCCAGATTTGAGCCTTTGTCTCTCTACAAAGCTTTTCCCACCATGTCATGCTGCCCTTTCCCAAACAGCTTCTGGGTTGCCATTAAAAATAGAACCAAGTACTTGACTACCCAGTGGAGCCCAGCTCTGAGGTTGGGCCGGTGGCAGCATAAAGGCATTTAGAAGTGAGAATGTACAACTGATACACACATTGCATAACACATTCTTTCTCTTCTCTATTTCTGTCTTTGTCCCTGTCTGTGTTTCTGTCTCTCTCTCTCTCTCTCAGTCTCTCTCTCTGTTCCTCTGTCCCTTCACCATGTTCTGGACTAGCCTGTCCCCACCACAATCAGCCATCTGCTCCTCCTAACCTGAGACCCCCCACATCATTCTTTCTTTGTATCTTTGGTGGTGCTCAGCCCAAGGCTGGGACACAGGAAAGGGGTAGTAAATCTTTGTGGACTTTTTGACCAAAGGTATCACCAATGAATATTTGTTCAGTGTCTAATGCATTTTGGAATTAGACAAGCTACGGGATGTGAACAAGCATGGTGGAACATGCACTATGTGCTCGGGACAGAAGACTTCATGTAACTAGCAAAAGGGGAAGAAAAACTCTGAGCTCAGAGGGCAGCAGCCTGAGGCAGCACGCCAAACCCCTCTGCCCACTGTTAGTGTCAGAGTGTCCACTGGGGCTGCTGGAGGCCACAGGGGACCCATCACTGTGCTGTCATCAGGAGAGCTCTGGGCCCAGAATAAATAGTCCAGGCCGAACTCAACCTCGGCGGCACCCCTCTCCTCCCACGTCCCCCACAGATGAAGCTGCCCCCAGCACACCCCCAGCTCTTTCAGAGCCCTACGGTGGCATCCCTGATGCCAGGGGGCGCCCCGCACCTGCTTCGTGCCGGCTCAGTCTGGACACTGGCAGGGAAAGGTGCAGAGACGTTCTGAGCCCTGAGAGTGATGTTCCTGTGCCCCAGTGACGCTCACCTCCCTCACCTGGGAAGCACCTTTCACACCAGGGTGCCCAGACTTTATTCACACCAGGACACACGGAGCAAAAGAAACTGTTGGTACTGCACCCTGAAATCTTCTTTTGTAACAACCCACCGGCAGCCTGTCCAGTCCGGTGCAGAGCAGGCCTCCCTCCCCGCAGCCCGAGCTCAGCAGCCAATCACCTCCCCCGCCCTCCACTGCCTCTAGTGTTGATAATAACAGTCACCGCTTACTGAAGACCTTTGTGCAGGACTTAGATTAGTTCATGTAATTGCCAACACTTCAAGGTAAATATTCGTTCTCTGCCTTTTCTAGGTGTAGAAAATGAGGCTTGAGATGGCCCTAGTGCCTGAACATCAGGAATGCCTTCCACTGTCTAGATCTCAACTGAGGTTGAGTCGGAGAGCCTGGCTTTCGGTAAGCCAGGGGTTGGCCCTCATTTGAACCACACAGAGGTAGGCAGGGACAGGTAAGGGGGTTGTCCTAGTCAGCTCAGGCTGCCGTAACAAAATACGATAGACTAAGTGGCTTAAACAACAGATATTTATTTTCTTATAGTTCTGGATGTTCACGTCCCAGACCAAGGTGCCAGCTGACTGAGTGCCTGGTGAGCATGCACTCACCCACTTCCTGGCTTGCATATGGCTACCCTTTCACTGTGTCCTCACGTAGCAGACAGCCACCTCTCTGGTCTCTCTTTAAGAGGGCACTAATCCCATCATGAGGATCCCTCCCTCATGACATCATCTAAACCTAGTCACTTCCAGATATCACTGGGGGTTAAGCTTCAACCTATGAATTTGGCAGGGGACACAGCCATTCAGTCTGTAGCAGGCGCATTCTCCCTTCCTGCCTCTGCTCATTCAGGGAGGGGTCCTGACAGGCCCTTCTCATGTCTACCTTCCTTAATGCCCTGCTCTGTCTCTTTACCCTTCTCTGTTATTCACTCATTTCTCTCTTATATATATACGAAAATCAGCTCCTTTTAACTGAAGCCAGCTGACTTAGTGAGGAGAAGCTGGGCATCTTGGCGGACGCCAGCCCTGCGTCTGATTTTAGGGGCCTCACTACAGAGCTGGCTTTGGAGGGACTTCAGAAAGGCTCAGTAGAAAACCAGAAGCTCTTTAACATAAAACTCCTGTGTCAGTCTCCTCAGACAGATGAGAATCTTGGGATTTCTGGGACATAGTCCTAGAAGCACAGGGTAGAAAGAGACCTCAGGTATCAGATCTAGGGTCTCAGAGGTGATGGAGGCAAAGAGCAGCATAGCCCACTCCACTTGGAGCTGGGGAAGAGAGCTTTGGGCCTCTGTCTCCTCTCTGAAAGTGGAGCCTGGCTGTTCTGGAATATTCCTTCCACCTCTCACTCTCTGCCACACGAGCCCCAGAGAGCCCCTGCCGCAGCTTCCAGGTTGAGCCAGGTTCAGAGCAGCCTCAGTGTGGGCTTGCAGGAGAATGGCAGGGCAGGGGTGGGGGGAGGGCCTCCCGATGTAATTAATTAATTACAATTAATTCAGTGGCTCTCAACTTTTTTTCTGCTAAGACACACATATAAGGGATATAAGTCACCCGTCTGGGGGGTACACTTCTATTCACTCATTCATTCATCCATCCATTCATTTAATAAATGTTTGCTGAGTACCTGCTCTGTGTCAGATGTGTGAGCCTCTGAATTACAGCAGTGGGCAGGACAGACACGGTCTGGGCTCTCCTGGAGCCAGCAGTGTAATGGGGTAGCTGACACTTCCAGGTGCTAGTGAGTGTTGTGACCAGAAGCATCTGGGGGTGTGCTGGGAGAGGTCAGGGAGGAAAGAGCTGTCAGAGAAGGACTGGAGGAAGACACTTTCCAGGAAGAGAAAAAGACACCCTGAGGCAAGAAAGACCCTGGTGAGGATGGAGGGGAGAGAAGCAGGAGGAGGAGGAGGAGGTGGGTGGGACCCCATCTCCGCCAGAGGTGCTGGGAGGGCTTTGAGGTCAGGGTCAGGGGCCTGCTTTATAGCGTGCGACAGATCAGTGCTTTTGAGGGGTGACGGGCAGGGGAGTGAAGTGATCTGATTTGTGTTTTTTGAAGATCCTCTGGCTGCTTGTGGAAAATGGAGATTCTGGAAGGCAGGGGAGGCCACCAGGTGACAGGTGTGGACGTTGTTGCGGATGACTAGCCCGCAGGCCTGGGGCCCGGTGGCAGCAACAGGGATGGGGAGAAGTGGAGGGCGGGAGGGAGCGAAGGGGTGAGGAATCAAGGATGGCTGCCTGGATCTGGGGCTAAGGCAGCTGGTAAGATAGGGGTATCTTGTCCAAGTGGGGAAGAGAGGCAGGAGAAGGAAAGGAGAGGAAATCAAGCCTGTGTTCATGGAGCGGGAGCGGTGGGGGTCCCAGATTTTGACACTGCTGCTCAGTGCCCCTGCAGACAAAAGTCATGCTAGAAAGTTCTGTAGAGCATAACTCTGGAGAACCACAATCATTCATAATAGTGCCAAGTGTTGTGAGTTCATCATAAACCGCCCCTCACAACAGGCCAGGGCTTCTTGGCCTGGGTTCCATGGATGTCTGGGGCCACATCATTCTTTGCTGGGGGGGCTGTCCTGTGTTACAGAATGCTCAGCGACATCTCTGGCTTCTGCCCGCTGGAAGTCAGTAGCATCCCCTGCCACCAAGTTGTGATGACCAAAAACATCTCCAGACGTTGCCAAATGTCCCCTGGGTGGGTGGGGTGGGGAAGTAAAATCACCCTCTGGTAGAGAGCCACTGCTCTGTGGGAAGCCTCATTTAGGTGGAAGGAGCAGGGCAGGCCCTGTTCCTGGTGGCTGGTAGGAACCCCATTCAGTTGCCCTTCAGGGAAACACATGGAATGGCATCTGCTTTAGGTGACTGGAGGCATGTATGGGGCTCAGTCCCACTCCTTTCTTAAAAATAACAAGTTGCAGGGGACCCAGCTCACCCTGCTTGTGACACCCAGCCTGTGTCCACACTGGGAGTGAGAACTGCTGCTGTGCCCAACCCTTACACTCTGCAAGCACAGGAAACTCAAGGCCAGAGAAGCAAAGTGACCTACCCAAGGTCACACAGCTCACTGGGAGCAGCTGGGAGCAGAAGTGGGTGTGGGGCCGCTTGGTTAGGGCTCTGTCAGCACAGCTGTCCCTCGGGTGGGCACCTGGGTGAAGGTCGGACAACAAGCAGCCACCACAGCATGAGGTAAGCAGCAAGAGATGCAGAACAAGGAAGGGAACTCACTCCCTCTGGGCCTCTCCCTGCTGCGGTGCCTCATCTCCATCACAGTCAGCCTGGGATGCACGCAGAAGTAGCCCCTGTCCCTGCAACAAGGACCTTCTCCTGGGTGGGCATGTGTGCTCAGGCTAGTGCTTCTGGGAACAGCATCACAAAGCGACTAGGCTGGTTCTACCACCAGGGATGGGCTCAGCAAGCCCTGCCTAGATCCACCACCTCCAAGCCCCCCACGATTCTTGCCCCTAACCCCCATGGCACTCTGGGAAGTGCTGTGTGACACCAGCTTTTCTGAACTGCAAGTCAGGACTTGGTACCCAACGAAGGACTTTTTTTCTAACCTATCAATTTCTTCATATGAAAAACTTCAAAGCTGTGAAAATCACATCAAAACAATTTTACTTTGTTTGGTGCTTCTTCCTCCAACTGAGAAAGATAGAAAGGAAGAAAGGGACACAGTAAATAACAAAATAGGAGGCGGAATGGGGTGGAAATTAAAAGTAGGAAAGTAAGATGACGGTTGAGTCTGGTTGGCACACAAAATGACCACTGCAGAGGCTGGTGGCATTACTAGAGGTGGACCGCTGTTTGTCTCTGAGCTTCCTGGGGGCTGAGATGAACAGAACAGACCAAACTTAAGGGTCACAGACCAGCTATAAGGTGCATTTAATAAAGGAAATGATTGCTCAAGAGAAGTCTACTTCTCCCTGATACAAAGGCCTGGAAGAAATATGTTCCATGTCTCCTTGTAGGGACATTCTATCACGTTAAAATGGACTCTGTTGAAAAGGCAACATGGGGTGCAGAGAAGAAGCCAGGTTTTGGGGAGAGAAGATGAGTTCAAATCCCAGTTTTGCCAGATAGCTGTGTAGCTTCAAGAAGGTTACTTAACCTCTCTGAATTGTTCACATGTCTGGAAAATAGGATGGGGCAGCGAATGTGAAATACCCAGCACATACCTACGGAGTAGGTGGTCCCCAAACCGAATGTGTGTTTGGAGAACGCTGGGTGGAATCAGGACCGCCCTGGCCTCTTACCCTACTAGGCTGGTGAGTGCTGGCCAGGAGCCAGGCGAGGAACGTAGCTGCCGAACTCCAGCCCACGGACTGTGAGGGAGGCCAAGGTCAGCCGTTGCCTTCGTCAGTCTGGGCGGGGGCTGGACATCCTTGCCTCTTTGCCTTCAAGAGCTCCCTGGTGTCTCTGCAGTGTCAGAACAGGGTGGGAGTCAAACTCGAGGGTCTTTGCAAAGCAGAGAGTACCTCCCCTCGAAAACCCCGGGCTGTCTGCTGGCGGGAGGACAGCAGAATGTGACTTCCCACTTAGCCAGGCCTGGCCTCCCCGCCACTCTCAACTTCCCCGGAGCCAGGACCTCGCCGGAGAGCCGTGCTCTTGGGTGCTGGAATCACAGGTGTGATGGGGCAGGAGAGCTCTCTGGCTGTTTCCCCGCCCCCCCAGAACATCAGGATCTCTCCATCACCCCCACTTCTACCCCCACCCCAGATTTCTATCCATCCTTGCAGCCAGCCTCCTCCATAAAACCTACCCAGCTCCTTCCTTCAGCTCCTCAAGGAAGAGTGTGTCCCCCAGCCAGAGGTCTTCACTGTGCCTGAGGCTTGTGGGGCTTTGGATTTTCAGCGGGGCTGCTCTCGCCCCACCCCAGCTCCGAGGAGGGCAGACCCGAGGCAAGGTCTGCCGCTTCTGTCACTGCGCAGTGCCATGGCCCCTTCTATGAGGGTGCGGAAGGCCAAAGGGAATTTCTTGACTTGAGCTCAGCTCTGGAGCCTGAGAGAAAAACTGAATAACTAAAAATGGTGAGCCTCCCTGGCTCACCAACCATCAGCATCACGGTCTCCTCGTGGCCCCGGGGAGACAGGCGGGGGCTGCATACCCATCCCGGCTCCCATTAGCCCCCATGGATGTGGCAGCATCAGATGGACAACACTGAAGTCACACGGACCTGGGTTTGAGTTCAGACTCTGCCGCTTGGCAGCTGTGTGCCTCCAGACAAATTACCAAACGTCTCTGAACTCTAGCTCCTTCATTGTAAAATAGAGGCATCATTGGATCAACTGCTGGGGTTGTTGTGAGGGTTATATGAGAAAACACTCATCTGGTGCCTGGTACCTTGCAGATATTCAGGGTGGGACAGCCTTCTCCCCATGTCCATGTTGCCTGAACCTGGGACATTTCCCTGGAGAAGTAAGTCACTCAGCCTTCACAGCCTGCAAGGCCTGCAGTTAGCTCCCTGGCCTCGAGGGTCTGGGCACGGACGAAGCTGAGCCTTCTCGGGGACGCTCAGGCCAGTGGAAAGCATGGCAGCACCTCTTAGAGGCACAACTGCTCTGAATGGCTTCTGTGAACCGTAGAATCAGAACCCGAGGGCTGTCAGTGAGGAGTTGAAATAGGGTCCCGCACCGAGGCGGCACCGGCGGTGATGGCAGCCCCCGGGCCTCGTGCCCCGCACCCCATTTCCCGGCAGGCGCTGAAGCTACAGCCGTGATCGAGGAGGGAGGGTGCAGGAGTGTCGAAACGTCCTAATGGGAGTCAGGAGACCTGTGGTGTCATCTTGATTCTGCCACTAACCATCCGGACAATCTGCTTAGTCCTTCGCCTCCTAGAGCCTTGGTTTGCATGGCTGTCAAATGACACCTGTCCTTTTCTCCATCCTTGCCTCCACTCTCCCTCTATCCTCCTGCCATCCTCCCTCCATCTTCCCTCCTCCCCACCCCCACCCCATCCCACTGAGGGTCACGTGAATACCCAGTGGAAGGAGATTTGGAAAGTGCTGTGGAAAGTGCAGTGGCTGCTCCCGCCGAGGCGCTGCAGAGGACGTTAGACTTCGGGCTCATTTTCTTGGAAACACTGTCGTCTTGCCTCTTTCCGCCTGACACCTCAGCAAGGCCCTCCTGGTGGCAGGAGCCTCCACACCAGCTGGGCTGCTGCTGGCCAGCGTGGTGCCAGCCCGAGAGAATCACCCTGTCCCTCTCCCACCCACTCAGTCATCAGGTCCCCCACCCAGCAAACACCGAGAGCCTGCTCTGCACCCAGCTGGCCGCCGCAGAGACAAGATAAAAGCCCCTTTCCTGTGACATCCCCGCTGGATGCTGTACAGCCCTCCCCACGCCTGCCTGCCTGCTTCACCTCCCGAAACGGCCGCTGCTCTCCCCCTGCTCCCAGCCTGTCATCTCTTGCCTGGAGGCCCCAAGCAGTGTCCCGACCTGCTCTCCCCCTTGCAAGCCCTCCCATGCAAGCCCTTCACACGCAGCCAGAAAGATCCTATAAATCAGCCGATGTCATTCCCTTTAATGCGGCCACATCTCACTGGTGATAGCCAAGCCCATCCCTCATCAACGAAGCCGTGCACGCCTCTGGGACGTCCCCCACCACGAGCTTTCACTGTCCAGAGGAGAGTCAGGGAAGGTGGTTACCATCCATGTGATGGCTGATGAGACAGGTGGACAGGGGCTCGAAGAACCTGCGTTTGGATCCTGCCCTCCCCTCTGTGAGCTCTGTGGCTCTAGCTTCTCTGGGGCTTGGTTTTCTCATCTGTAAAATGGGGATAAAATGATAGCTAGCCCCCGGCAGCAGAGTAATTCCCAAGACACATAACCGAGGTGGAGTGGTCTGGGAGTTGGGAAGGGGACAGGAGACCTCGGCTTCAGATGGGTGTGTCACACACCCTCTCTATAGGGGTGTGTCAGGGCTGGCCTGGGGACACAAGTGTGGGAGTCACCTGCTGAGTGGATGGATGGGACAACTTCTGCACATGACCAGATGTCAGGCTGTGAATGTTGAACCCCAGTGCCTTCAGTTCCCCCATGGGACAAATGGCACGGTGGCATTTCTATTTTCCAGACCAAACTCTAGGTAAAAGAGCAGGTAACAGATTTCCTGCTCTTGTCGAAGGTATAAAAGTTAATACAGATGTTAGTGAGATCCTGAAATGCTGGCATTTTGAGGAGGTGGCAGGGGGAGGTGGGAGATTGAAAAAATTTAAAATCAGGACTGCCGTGTGCAAAGGATGTCATGTGGCTCTGTCACCGGGGCTATATTCATGGGTCTGAGGCTTCTGCAATTGGGCCTCATGCGTTTAATGCTCTGCTGTCACCTTTTTGAAATTCTAAATCATTTTTTGAACAAGAGGACCTGCATTTTCATTTTGCAGTGGGTCCTGCAAATTACGTAGCCACTCCTGGGTGTCCTGTTCTGCCCTGGGAAATGACTTTGATTAGAAGAAGAGGGGGACAGGAAAGCTGGCCCTGGAGGGTCCCAAGGTTGCATAGAAATTGGCAGCTGGGCTGGGGAACAGAGGTAGGTGCTAGAGCCAGACGTCCCTCCCTCTCATTCTTCCCATGGCCCCCACAGCACCGCTCAAGACCAGGACTGCCTTAAAGGGCAGTGTTTACTTACAACTCTGCCACTGGTAAACGTCTATGGGTGCCTGCTGAGAGCCTGGCTTCGTGCAGGCCGCTGTGGATATAGAAAGCCCTCAGGGAACTTGCTCTCAGTTTCCAGGGAACCTGCAGGAGAAGAGATGGGCAGCACAACAGAGCACAGGGTGTGGAGAGCATCAGCACACAGCCGGCTGTCAGGGCCTCTTCTGGGGGGCTCTGATAAGACCTGTCTCATATGGTCTTCAGGAGGTTAAATTGGAAAGTGCACGCAGGGTTCTGCGTACATCTGCCTCCCCATAGACTTGAAATGCACAGCAGCTCTTATGAGGAGCATCTTAGAGAGGAAGTAGGTTGTGGTGGTGGAGGGCATAGATGCTGGAGTGAGTTGGGTTTGGTTGTAGGCTCTGCTTCCTACCAGCTGTGGGACCTCAGCCAGTCATTTGACCTCCTTTGAGCCTCAGTTGCTTTCTCTGCAAAATGGGGATGTTAGCAACACTCTCTGTGCAGATTTGCTGGCTGGGGCCAAGATGAGATGTCTGTGCTTGGCTTGAGGCTGGAATAGTGTCCACTGCCTGCTAGTTACTCTCATTTGCTAACCCAAAGAATGCCCTGCACATGGGACAATGGGAAGGGGTCCCACAGTGAAGCAGCATCTTGGAGGAGGGAGTCTTTGGTGAGCCCCCAGCCTCCAGCCCAAACAGCAAGCGAGGAGAAGAACAGATCCCCAAGACTCCCCGAGGACATTTCAGGACACCCAGGCTCCCTTCCAGGAGCCGGACAGTCCAGCCAAGGCCGTGTCACCAGCTCATCTTTGCCGCGTGGTGGGAGGAGGATGCCCCTCGCTTGCTTCCGGCCCTTGCTCTGAAAAGCCCTGATAACAAGCGCACATTGATGGCGGGTTCCCCTGGGCGAGCATGTTGTTCCCGGCTCGCATCTGAGCCCTCACCCAAGACATTTTCTTGCTTCAGCAGTTTGGCATGTCATACAAAGGGGCTCTGATTTTTCCTGATGTCCAACTCCTCCTGCATGAAAAATAGCTTTTGTTGTCTTTCTGCCCACTGATTCCTGCCTGTGAGTCAAGGCCAGATGCCTTGTGGGTGGAGAGACCCCTTTGCTTAACCATTTGGAGGGTCTCCCTTCTTCCACCTTGGCGGCCAGTTGTGGCCCATGGCCTGTGGCCCAGAGGTTCAGTCTCTCAGGGGGTTTCCTGCTGGTCCCTGGCCTGTGTCCCATCTTCACACCGGTCAGCTCCTCTTTCCACTCAGTGGCCGTTTTTGATGTGTCCCGGGGTCCTTGTTTGCGTTACCACCTCTCCCACTGTCCCCACCATCACCATACCCACCTGGCCAACTGGTGGGCCCCCTTCTATGAGCATCCTCTGCAACCCGAATCATTTACTTACCATCCCCCAGCACTCCACCGCTTCTTCCCTTTCTTTCTTACTTGTATGTCTCCCCCTCTTCCTTCTAGTCTGCCATATTTAAATCCCACAAGCCTGTTCCTATTTCCTGTTGAAGGCAGTCTTTTGAATTTCTTGAAGCAATTCCTAGATTTTTTTTAAAATGTGTTATTTAACTCTCTGATAATTAGGAGTGTTATTAAACATGGGGAGAATTCTATTACATAGCAAATTGAGTGAGTCAAAAACCCACAGATGTGGAACCTCTAAAGGTCATGTGATACCAAACAGATGTAGAGATGGCTATGGCTGTCCTAGGAGGCCAGACAAAAATATTGGGAGGAAATGAACTGAAATGTTAAAATGGTGGTCATGGGAACTATAAGTGATTTATTATCTCCTATCTTTTTCCAATTTTCTATTATTTGGGAGGGAAAAAAAAAAATATATATATATATATAAACCTGATATTTGCATTTAAAAAGCACCAGGGCCAGTCTCCAGTCCTTAGACAGATGAATGGATATGTATGTTCATTCGACATCGATGGAGTTTGTTCTCTTTATTCTTGAATCCAGGAACATGGTCCCTGGCATCACACCCAGGCACCTTTTGTCAGTGTTTTATTACTGGCCACCCCTGACTTATAACCAAATTGATTCCTGGATAAAAGTCTTTGTGAGCCATCCACCACTGAGTCTTTATTTCCCATAAGCACGATTTACACACCAGGTTTCCATTCCTCGAAATCCATCTTGTACAATCAAAGCACCCAGACTGACCACAAAAGTAAGTGAAAAGAAAATAAAACCCAGATGTATGTTCTCACAGACTTTTACCACATATGTAAAATGAGGTACTTAATATAAAAGCCATGTCACGGAATGTTCCTTTGGGGGAATTTTCCTGCCTGAGCCAGACTAGCCAAGGTTTCTTAAAATATGAATCCAATGAAGTTTGAATGGAAGATGCTTTCTTTTTCTCCTGAAAAATTTCCCAGTGGCAAGTTTAAGCATGCTCCGTCACACCACAACAAATCCTCAAGCGCTTTACAATAAAAGGTTCTTCTCTTTCAAAATGTTTCCATTGCCAATTCCATTTGTGTAAATTCTTTAGAAAAACCTCTGCCGGGTGAATACTGAGGTACCGCCCTGTAACACTGTCTTGCTCTTTGTGTCAGTGAATCAGTTGAACCTCCAAGTACCAGTCAATGCTGGGGTATTAGCTTCCCTGGGTCCTGGCTGCCAGGCGCTTGTTAATGCTGCTGTTAGCCATTAGCGGCAGTCCTAGTTAAGGTGGAAGTGCCAGTGACTGCGTAGAAAGGCAGACAGTGGGGTCTCCAGTGCAGCAGTCTACAGCCTTAATGTCCAACCCTTAGACTCAAAAATTTTATTCCTCAATTCTCATCAAAATTGCTGCACCTCTAAAATGGTAATGTCTCTTCCCTCTTGTTCAGTCTTTCCTGGAGCTGCAAACAAACACTCATCTTCAGCCCTTAAAAGCCCTTCATATTCTTGGAAGTGGAGTTTATGTCCATCTCCCGAGGAGGATTGCAAAGGAAATTTACTCTTATCTGTTTTGTTTTTTCTTTCTAAACCTGGTTGCTTTCTCTAGACTGTTTCTGGCCGTCTGTCCGGAAGCCCTTGTGGCATACCTGCTGGCTGAAACAAAATGCTCTGGGCGGTGCTGGGGCCCAAAGACCCTCAGGAGACCCTCCACCCTCATCAAAGGTGGGCGTTGAGTGGCCCACAAGCAGGAAGGTGCACGCAGGCAGGCCCCGCACTACTGTGTCGACCCCACCTGCCTCTCCTTCCCACACTGTCCTGCTCACTTCTCCATGTAGGATCCAAATTACAAATATTAAAAAAAAATTGGGGATGGACACGGACTGTAATGGGGTACGTGGTGGGGACTTGATGATGTGAGGAGTCTAGTAACCATAATGTTGCACATGTAATTGTAGATTAATGATACCAAAAAAAAAAACAACCCACCATCCCTTACCTTTTCAGGACTATCCAGGAGGCAGATCTCACCCAGGCTGTGCCTACTACATCCCCATTAACTGAATGGCCCTCAACCCAGCAAAAAAAAAAAAAAGTTAGGGCTAATATCTAGTGAGCAGCACCTGTGTACCAAGCACTATGTGTGTTGTCTCAAGAACGTCCTATATATTATCTCATCTTATCATTATAACATCTCTGATTTAATATTATTTAATTATTTAATAACTATTAGTTAATCAGTTATATTAAAATTAGAGAGCTAATACTGACATGGCCCTTACTACATGCCAGGAACTGTCCCAGGAACTTTATATACATTGATTTAGTTAATCCTCCACGAGGTAGGAACTTTCCTTCCATTGTATAGATGGGGAAACGGAGGTACAGAGAGGTTAAGTAACCTGCCCAGTGCCCAGAGCTAACAAGTGGTGAAAACGGGACTCACACCCCGGCTGTCCAGCTTCGGATTCCATCCTCTTCACCACCGAGCTGTATGCTGAGCTACAGCTGTGTCGACTATGACTTCCAAGACTCTCTTATGTGCCAGCACCTCGCACAGTGCAGTGCATCCTTACAGCGCAACGCAGGGAGCACTTCCCCTGTGGGAGGCAGAGATACTGAGGCAGGCTCACCGCCCAGGACACAAGCCAGGTCTCATTCCAAAGCCCATTCTCAGCTCTTGCTCCAGCCCCATGCGTGCTGCCTGTCGGGGAGGAGAAGCAGCCTGAATGCCCTGAGGAGAGGCTGTGGGGTGGCTCAGTGTCCTGTAAATACCCCCAAGCTGCCCTCAGTGAGTCCAGCAGCCCAGGGGCCACAGCGCGGGCCCCTGAGGCTACGGCGGGTGGGGGTGTTAGATGTGCAGAAAGAGCAGACCCACCCCACAGGTGCAGCCCAGCCAGATGCCGGCTGTGGGCCGGGCTGGCACCGCAGGCTTCTTGGAGGAAGTGGACATAGCGTCGTGACCAGAGCAGCACACGACACCAGGCCCGGGTCTGACTCATGCAGGCTGGGGAAGGAAGATTCTGCTGTCAGACTGAGGGCGGCTCTTAAGCTGGGGTGCTCTCCGCAAAGAAGGTGAAAATCATTCTGCTCAAGACAGCTCATTTAAGGAGACATTAACTGCACTTCAAACCCCCGGAACCCACGTTTTGCAGGGGATGCCACCCGCCAGCACACTCTCACACCCAGATTCCAATTGTCGGCATTCACGTGGTGACTCCAGGCTCACAAAAGGCATTTAGAAAAGCAGAGTCTGATCATACTGTTTGCTTCCATTCATACTGAGTTCAAACGCAGGCAAAACTAATCTAGGGTGATGGCAGTCAGTAACTGGCTCCCCTTTATGGAGGACTGAGTGGGTGGGGGCAAGAGGGAGCCTCCAGGAGTGTGAACGTGAGCTACATCTTGGTCTGGATGGTAGTTACACGAGGGAAGACGTGTGTTCATCGAGCTGCACGCGGGATTACTCTCCATGTATTATCCTCAATCAAGATTAAAAACAGACAAATACAAGTCCATAGTGACAAAGATCCCTCAGGTGGTCTGTTATCAGCCCTCACCTGTCCCCATCAGTCTGCACCTGCCGGCCTGTGCTTTCTTCAGTTCTAGTCAATCCAATAAATACTCACTGGAAACGTGTGCACCTAGCCTGTGCTAAGTTCTGAGGACTCAATGATTCATTCATTTATTCATTCAGACAGCAATTCTTTTGCACCCAGCCCTGTGGGAACGCTATTTGACCCACTAGAGGAAAAAGACAGTCCTATATCAGCAACTTCCAGGATTCAGAGCTGTTCAGAATGACGAGCCCTCCCTCTCCTGCTTGCCTCTTGGCCTATAGTCTCTCATGGAACCTCACAGCCCCTCAGGGAGGTGGGTTCTGAGATGGTCGAGCAGGGGAGGCAGAGTTGGACTTGGACTTGCCTGCTGGGGTAAGACTCTCCCAAGGGCTGCCCTGGCTACAGGACTGGGAGTCTGTGCTGGCAATGAACTGAGTGCCTGTTTCCCCTCCTACAGCCTTGACCTTACAGAAATGCTCCTCTGAGCCCAGCCCCCTGCCGAGCCCAGTACACTGTCCAAAGGGTAGCAGAAGCTTGGTGTGTTTCAGGTGATAAGCATCTGGCCCAAGGGCAAAGAATGGCCTTGCTTCACTGAAAGAACTGCTCTGTGTCTTGCAGGATGTGTAGGAGTCCACAGGCAGGAGGACTGACCTGCAGAGGCCTGTCTTCATGTGCAAGGCTGCGTGGGCCCTGCCTGGGGGGGACGCACACCACGAGGGCCCATTCTGCCCCACCCACCCCCAGTGCCCCACCAGATTGTCTGAGTCTCTATGCAAATCCATCAAGTACTCAGTGAGAATTTAAAACACAGACCCCAGGCTGAGTCCTGGGCACCCAAAGATCCATTCATTCACTCAGCAAACATTTCCTGAGTGCCCGCGGCTTACCAAGCAGTGTTCTAGGTGGTGGAGAAACATCCCTTCACAGCAGCAAATAAAACAGACAGCTCATGTAATGATTATATGGAGACAGACAATAAGCAAGAAAAATCAAGGGCGTCAGGGTGAGTGCTGGCATGTTGGAGTGGCTGGGGGGGGCCTTGCTGGGAGGGGACGTTTGAGTAGGCCTGGGGGTGAGGAGGCGAGATTTGTGGAGGTCTCAGGGACACTTGTGTTGGGCAGAGGGAACAGCAAGTGTCACGGCCTTAAGCAAGCCTGTCTGATGCCCACTTGAGGCCCGAGTGGCCGGAGGAAGGAGCAGGAGATGTGGGTCAGAGGGCCTGTGGCCACCAGTAAGGACTTAGCCTTTTACATGGAGGGAGGAGATGCTGGGCAGCTTGGAGCAGAGGCCTGACGTGTTCTCACCTGGGGTTCCAACAGGATCTCTCTGGCTACAAGTTGAATAGGGTGAGGCCTGCCCTTGGGTGGCTCCAAAGTGGGTGGGGCTCTGCTGGGAACCTTGGTTAAGAGACGGTTGCCTCAGTGCTCTCAATTCCAGAGAAGTCTGGCCTGTGTTAGCCTGAGGAAGGCAGGCAGGGCTTCCCAGAGGTGGTGTCATGCAGGATATGTAGGAGTCCGCAGTCCAGGGGAAAGGACCATGCAGAGGCACATGTTTTCATTCTTTCACTCCTCTATTCACCCTTTATTCATTCAGCAGACATTGTATTAAGCATCTAGGTGAAAAACAGAACCCTGTCCTGTTCCTTAAAGAAATCAGTGTCCAATGGGGGAAGGGAGAGAGCAACGACCAAATCCGCTCTGAACCTAAGCAAAAATGTGACAATAAATGCACATTCAAGGAGCTGGGGTCCCACAGTAGGGAAAGGGAGCATGGAGTGTACTCATGGGAGTCTTTCTAGATGCCAGGTCATCTGAGCCAGTTTTTAAAGATGGACTCGAGCTCATTAAGAAAACAAGAAGAGGGTTCTGAGCAGAGTACCAGCGTGGACAAAGGCACCAGGCACTAGCATGTGCGCTCCAGCATTCCACAGTCACCAAGTGCCTACCGAGTCCCAGGTCCAGAGTGAGTCCCTGGGGAGGCACTGAGCCCAGGGTGTCTTCTGGAACGTTGAGGAGAGTTGGAGCTGCTAAAACAAAAGCCCAATATGAGAGGAGGCCCAGGAGCTGGGGTCGGGGAGCAAAGCAGGGCCAGAAGCTAGAGTCCTTCACCCTGTGCTCAGGAGCCTGCATTTGGCCCTCTGGGTAAGAGCTACAAGTTGGCCTATAGTGCTGCCTGTCAGGGAGGAGAAGCAGCCTGAATGCCCTGAGGAGAGGCTGTGGGGTGGCTCAGTGTCCTGTAAATACCCCCAAGCTGCCCTCAGTGAGTCCAGCAGCCCAGGGGCCACAGCGCGGGCCCCTGAGGCTACGGTGGGTGGGGGTGTTAGATGTGCAGAGAGAGCAGACCCTTCAGGGTTTCCACCAAGGCAGCGTCCAGATTCCGACTTGTGCCCTGAGAGCTCACTGTGGCTCTGCGACAGAGGATGGAGTGGAGCCAGGCTAGCGGCAGGGGGACCAGTCAGGAAAACACTGGAAAGGTCCAGGCCAGGGGTGCCCAGCCTGCATTAGGGCAGCAGGATGGGATCGAGGAGTGGATGTGAGATCCTGGAGATAGAAGGGATGGGGAAGAAAACCCATCACAGGTGACAGGGTCAATGGCATCACCAGGCAAGACAGGATACTCTCGGGACACTGGGAGGAGGAGAGGACTTTCTGAGTGGGACTGAGGACAGCTCCAGGGTGAGAGCACAGGACATGTGCAGGGGACAGTGGGCTCTTAGAGCCGCTGGCCTGGTTGGACCAGGCCATGTCTTAGCTAAGACTGAGGCTCTCCTGTCTTAACTAATTTCTTCACTATTAACTATTACACATAGGGAAACTGAGGCATGGCAAGGGATAGTAACTCTCCCAAGTGGCAGGGCATGTAAATGGCAGAACTGGCACTGGGATTTGAACCTTGGCAGTCTGGCTCTGGACACCATGTTCCTAATCACTGCCCCGAGAGGTCACCCTAAGGAGGCCCAGCCCCTGGACGCAGGGCGGCAGCTGAGAACTCTCTGGGGTGGGGAGAGGAGCCGCGCAGGCTGGTGTCTGTTTCTCTGCAGAACAGAGGCTATCTGCACCCCAGGATCCACAGGTGAGACCATGAGGGAAGCAATGGAACGTCTCACGGAAGCCTCCTCAGCTCTGCTGCCTGGAAGGACTGTGCATGCCGGCTGGCCTGCCCACCTAGTCATGTCTCCACACCCCACGGGTGAATCGCTGCCCACTTACTGTCTGGAGACCCTGGGTTATCAGGACCCTAGAACTGAGCCCTGACAGACCCAAGCGCAGTGACGAGACAAAATAGTACGACAAGGATGAGCCTCAGAACCGTATGCTAAGTGAAAGGACTCAGAAAACTCGGGCTGTCGTAGGACGGTGCACAAACTGCGTGGCCTGAATGACAGAAATGTATTGCCCCGTGGTTCCGGAGGCCGGAAGTCCAAGATCGAGGTGTCAGTGGGACCGGTTCCTTCTGAGTGTGGTGAGGGAGCCCCTCCTGCTCTGGCGGCGTGCTGGCCCTCCTTGGTGTCCCTTGGCTTGTAGGTCTCTGCCTCCATCTTCAAGGGCTTTCTCCCTGTGTGTGTGTGTGTGTCTGTGTCCAAAATTTTCCTTTTTATAAAGACATCAGTCATATTAGATTAGGGCCCACCCTAATGGCCTTCTGAACTATTATCTGCAGTGACTCTATTTCCAAATAAGGTCACATTCTGAGATGCTGGGAGTTAGGACTTGAACATATGAATTTGGGGGAAAGGGGACACAATTCAACTCTTAAGAGCCTTGTAATAGTCCATTTATTATTATTATTATTGTAGTATATTCCATTATATTATTATTATTATATTCTATGTATTAGTCCATTTGTACAAAATATCCAACATAGTCATAGAAATGGAAATTAGATTCATAGTTGCCAGTATCTGGGGCAGAGGGGATGAGAGTGACTACTTAATGGGTTTCCACTTGGGATGATGGAAATATTCTAGAAAGAGGAAACAGGGACTTAGAAAGATGAGGTAACTTGCCCGAGGTCAGATACCTGCTTACTGGGTAAAATCTGCCCCAAAGCCCATGTTCTTTCCATTACATCTGGGTTCAAATGGAGATCTCTCCTTGGGCAAGTTATCCGCGTTTCCTGAGCCTCATTTTCCTCGTCTATAGAATGGAGTCAGTATATCAGCCCCATCCTCTACCCATGTGAGGGTTCAAGGAGATAACGTGTGTCAGAGTCGCTGGCACATTGAAGTGTTTAATAAATGGTCATTATCATGACTGCATCAGTCAGAGTCCATCCAGGAAAACAGAAGCCACTCTGTGCCTTTCAGACAGAACAAATTTGGTAGGGGGAGTTGAGGTCCCACGTGATCGAAGAACTGAGAAGCCAAATGGGGAAACCATGGGGCACCCAGGTGAGCAACGAGAGAAACCCCTTCACCCCTACAGTGGAGAGAAAGCAAGGGGATGTGGTTTTGCCAGAGGCTGGCCCACTCAGCAAGTGTTTGGATCATGGAGGAAGCTGGGACCACACAGGGAGGGACTTTCCAGAAGGAACTGGACCCTCAGAGGAGATGCAGCAGCTGACCAGCACTTTCCAAGAGGGGGAGAAATACCCTGACTTCTGCCTTCCCCCTGCCCGCTCATGTTCTAGCAGAGCCTCCCATTGGCCAGACCTACCCAGGAGCCACAGGAAGGGGCCCTGGGAAGTGTAGTTCCTTGGGATGAAGGAGCACTCTGGGTGGTGGTGGGCAGTGTTTCTTGTTGGTCTGTGCTGGTTCACATGTGATACCAGCCTGCTGAGGCTGGACACGCCCCTGCTCTGTATATGCCATTGGTCTGCCCTGAAGGAGGAGACCAGGTTGCAGCATGTCCATGCGTGCACGCATTTGGTTGCACATCCCCTCTGTGTGCGTAAGGCACATGCAGCTGCACACAACACAGCCACAGAGCCACCAGCCTAACAGGACGTGGCCTGTCTGCACGAGTCCCTGTGTGCCAACACCTGGCATCAGACAGCATCTGGAGCTGCATCTGCCTGCAGCCCCGCCCGTCCTGTGGTGGAGGGACCCTGCTGGAGCACAAGCTTCCAGGCTCAGAGCTCTCTCCTCCGTGGTGCCCTGTGACTGGGCCAATCAGTCATAAACTACTGGGCCGAAGCATCATCTTCTTCTTCTAAACTGCCCCCATTGAGAGAGGACAGAGCAGCTGGGCAGAGAAGGCCCCCAGGATTTGCAGTGCCAGCTCTCCTTTGAAATGAGGAATCAGCTTTTACAGTGTTCCTTAGAAATCCAGCTCTGTCGTTAGGGATTTGGCTGCACTTACCTGCTGACGTTGCATGTGGGCCTGGCCTCCTGCAGGGCCTGCCCCCTCACTTCCCATCACCTCAGTGACTCCTTTGGCCCTTGCATCTCTCTCCCCTCAGACAGCACCGAGCCACCCTGGGTCCCACTATTCTCCAGAGGGTTCCCGGGGATATAGGACATCAAGGGGGCTCTTTGCCTCTCTCAGGCCAAAATGTTTCAGAAATTTGTTGGTGAGGGCTTCCCATTTCTGGTTCTATCACGTGTAAGGCATTGAAAAATCTAGAGCATTAGATGCTGGAGGCTTCTCGCTCCCATCTCTAGCACTGGGGTGTGAAACTTGAATTGTGTCCCCCAAAAGATATGTTGAAATCCTACCCCTGGTCCCCGTAAATAGGACCTTATTTAGAAATAGTGTCTTTTCAAATGAATCATGGTAAGATGAGGTCATATTCCATTAGGATAGGCCTTAATCCAGTACACTGGGTCCTCAGCAGAGGCGAGGAGACACACTCACAGGAAGAAGCCCAGGTGGAGACGGAGCAGAGCCTGGAGTCATGTAGCTGCCAGCCCAGGAGGAAGGATTGCAGTAAACTCCAGAAGCTAAGAGAAAAGTATGGTACAGAGTCTTCCTTTGGTCTTTCAGAGAAAACAGGGCCCTACTGACACTTTGATTTTGGACTTCTAGCCTCCAGAACTATGAGAAAGTAAATTTCTGTTGTTTTAAGTTATCCTGGTTTGTGGCGCTTTGTTTAGGCGGCCCTAAGAAATGAACACAGGGAGATTAATTCAACCTTGCAAGTAACTGCCCAATTAACTAACCTCCTGAAATGTGTCCCATATCTATCTCTAGGAGTAGGTGACCTCAAATGAAAGAAATGCGAATCTGTGAGCAACTGTGGGTTGAGAACTCACCGTGCAGGCTAAGAACAAATATGCATCGTCTCATTTAATCCTCTCACCAGCCCTATGATGTAGATACCGTTACTGTCCTCATTTACAATTGAGGAAACCGAGTCCCAGAGAGGTAAAGTAATTTTCCCAAGGCAACATGATATTTTTATTTCTTTCTAGGTCAGTGGTTATTGTCAGGGCTGATCTGGGCTACCAAAAGCAAAATGGACTTATTTAGATCAGAAATATATTCCTTTTTCTATGCTTCTTAACAAGTTACTGCACGCTAAGTAGCTTCATACAACAGATATATTATCTCAACAGTTGCCATGGGTTGGGAGTCTGGGCCGGCTTGGCTGGATCCTCTGCTCAGGTCTCCCAAGGGTGGTGGTCAAGGCGTTGGGTGGGCTGTGGTCCTTTCTGGACCTTGGGGTTCTCTTCCAAGCTCGCTGGTTGTTGGCAGGATTCGTTTCCTGGTGGCTGTATGATTATGGCCCTGTTGTCTTCCTAGCTGTCAGCCAGGGGCCCCTCAGCACCTAGAGGCGCCCATAGTTCTTTGCCATATGGCCCCACTGGCAGTTCTCAACATGGCAATATACTTTCTTTCAGGCCCGACAGGAGCAGCTCTCTGACTTCACCCACGCCAGCCTGTCCCAGTTGAGTCTTATGTAACGTGACCTAATCATATTCACAGGTCCCACCCACACTCAAGGGGAGCGCACCGGGGGTGGGGATTTCGGGAACCTTGTTAGGATTCTGCCTACCAGGTTCAAATGAACTTGACTTTGAGACAAAGATGAACTTAACTTGGAGTCCTGGCTCTGTCCCTGACTCGGGGTATGACCTTGGGGAATTTTCTCCTGCACCCTTTATATCTGATCTCTTTATTTATAAGGGAGGGACAATAATGCCAGACTCAAAAGGCTGTTATGAGGATTAGATCAGTTCAACTGTCAAGCACTGGCAGTTGCTAGGAGCTCATTAAATGGCAGCTCCCTCTCTTCCCTTTGCAAGCCTATTTCCCCGTCACAAAGGAAAGAGATGGGTGGTGTGTGCAGAAGGTGCCTGACCCTGGAGCCAGCGGATCTGGCCAGGCTCCAGCCTGTCTCAGAGTTTCTGCTGCCCCTTCTTCCAAATGGGAGGAATCACTGCAGCTTTGCCTGGTGAAAGGTGACTATGAAAGAAGATCCCCAGACAAAAAAAATACTTTGGAACGGACTTCCTCCCAGTACAGTGTGAAGCCAGGTCCTCCTCCTCCCAGAAACCAGATCCCCTAGAAGGAGGTGTGCACTCCCCTCCTGGCACTAAGCCAAGCAGTGGGTGGGTATGCGGGTCGGGGGCAGGTGTCCTCCTCCCGTGCAATCATTTGGTACCTCTAGTGTGCTTTCTGTCATGACCTGCAGGGGGCTCTCATTCAGACCAGAGTTTTCCACCCAGACAGTGCATGGACCTCACTATGCAGCCCCCAAATATTAGCCCTGGGTATTATCTGCAACTCCCGACTACATGTTCATTCTTGGGCATGTGAATAATTAAAAAGGCAGCTTGCCAACTGAGGGCCAGAAACTTTGTACGTTTAGGGCATAATGTGGCCCAACATTGAAACATACAGAAATCGGGGATCTGAAGGCCCAAATCTGCAGGCTGAGCTTTTTTTTGCCACTTCAAAGAAGAGTTCCAAGTTGAAATTCCACTCTCTCCTCTTCGTTTCCAGCCTTACCTGCTGGAATGCCATGGGACCCTCCCCAGGGAGAGCCATCTGCCCACCCAACTCTGTCCTTAGAGACTCACCCCAGAGGCAGTCTGCCCCATGAAGGTTCAGCTTCATTCGTTCATTCATCTGGCCGAGTGCTATTCTCTCAGTCACAGGGTATTTGTCAGATTGGAAAGTCCTCCCAACTCTGTGAGAGAGACCCAGCCCCGGTCCCTACCACGTCCACCTTTCTCAGACAGAGAGGACTGCGTTTAGAAGGCAGTTCACGGGTGAGTGGGGAGGGGTTCAGACAGGAACCGCCAGTGTGAGACCCTCTGAGGCATTCCAAGGTTCCCTGGAGCCTGATGTGGAGCCTGCCGGTCTTGCAGACTTCGTGAGAAGCTAACAAAAGTGGAGGGCACTGTGGTGTTTGCACTGCTTTCTCTGGACACGACCGGCCCTGGGACCCAGGAGCCCTGGCCTGGGTCAGCCCACGAGCAGACTCACTGTAGTGTCAGGAAGCCTGGGCTTCAGGTGCTTCCCTTGCACAGGCCCTTCCTAGGCCTGGAGTCTAATTTTGCATTTGCAATCACATGTCCCTTTTCTTTAAGAGGGTCTGTCTAGCGGCACACACTTCAGGGCCCCATGAAATCTGGATCTGTCCCCAGTTGGGCTGTGGATATAAACATCACCCAAGCAGGACTTCTCAGGAAGATGGAGTTCCTGTCTGTGGGGGCACCACGAGGCCCTTTATGAAAGAAGGTACAGGGGCCCAGAATGGAGGTGTAATGTCAGGGGTAGTCTACTTTTCTCCAGCAGGAAAGCTCCATGGGGACCAGGACAGTGAGCTTCTGGCCCTGAACAGGGCTGGTCTCTAGGGCTGGAACTGGGGATTCCTCTTGGCTGGGGCCAGCCTGTCGAGCCTATAACCTCACTCTCCCCAGGCCAAGTAGGGGTCCCCCAATAAGGACTGTGAATGTGTTTCCTTTCCTTTCTCTGTTTTCCAGCTCCCCAGACCCTTGGAAAACACAGACTCTAGCCAGCAGCCCTGATCTCTGCCAGCAAACACAGAGCCCTCCAAACTTGGCTGCCCCGACAATCCCTGAGGGAAATCCTGGAGGGAAGGTCCACCCATGTCCAATGCCAGCCCAGGTCCACCCGCCCAGACTTGGGCCATAAGAGACAGTCTGCGTGCATGTGTGATGCAGCCCCACACCTGGAAGCAGCCCAGCTCGGACTGCTACTGGCCTGAGGCCCGAGGTGGGAGCTGCACCATACCATCTCGGGGCTCGGCATTTGCTGAGAGGCTTTTCCATCACTTATTAATGAACACTTATTAATGAGCGTCAGCAGCAGCCCTGGGAATTAGGGCTCAGTTGGGGATGTGGGCTCTGAGGGCTGAGTTAGGCAAGGTAGCAGCTCCTAGGGGCTTGTCATCTGCCGCTGGAGGACGGCCCATGCTGCTCCTGCCTGCAGGCCACACCCCAAAGTGCTCATCTCCTTAAAGCAAAGCATGAGCATTTGGGGGCAAAAGGCAGCTTCTCAGGCCTGCTGGGGCTGGTTGAGGCCCCTGTGACAGGTACACACCTGTCCATCTGCCTTCTCCCCACCGCTGTCCCAGCTGGAGCTACCATGGTCCAGCTCACCCACACACCTGTCCACACAGAGAGGTCAGCCCCTCCTGTCGTCCAAGGACAACAGGGCTTCAAGATCTAAAGTTTACACAGTGCTTGTCTAAGGCAGATACACATGGAGACAGCACGGTAGGCCTTGTGCCAAGGACCCCTCGTGCTTTACCTAATCCTAACCCTCAGAGGCAGGCTCTGTGGTCATCCGGACTGTTTGGAGCAGGAAAACCAGGCACCGAGGGGTTAAGCAACCTGCCATGTAGCAACAGCCTGTAATGGGCTCAGCCAGATGCCAAATGGCCCCTGAATGGCCAGGTCCTGGTGACCCCTGAGCTGGGGGTCATGTAAGCAAAAAGCATGTACTTTGGAACCATATCGTTGAGTTCAATGCCTGGCTCTCTCTTCTTGCTCTTTTTATCCCTTCCCGGGGCCTCAGTTTCCTCCTCTGTGAAACGGGACAGGAAATAAATACAATAGCAACATGGCCCCGTGCTCACACTAAGTCAGCTCTCAGTTGCCCCTTCCTTCCTTCTCAGAGGCTGACAGTGGGCGGAGGGTGAGTGAATGAGTGACATTTCCAGGATGCAACGGGTGACGAATGGGGAGGCAGGGGCGTCTCAGCATTGATAAAAGGAAGGCTGGAACGTTTGTTCCCCGGTTACCAGAAATCCACAGCCTTGTGAACATGGGTGGAGCCACCTTGCAAAGTACGATAGGCTCTAACATCTTTATTCCTCCTTAACAAACTTCCCCTGGGGCCAATTTCAAATCAAGTTTATTCTGCTATCTAAAGGCATAAAGCCCATAACTCAGAGGCATCAGATGTAAAATATTCAGTCCCCCCTGGACTTGGGGCTGGCTCCCGGCCATGGCTCGCCCTGCTGACCTGGGCACGGCACCTGGACAAGCTTTATTTTCCGGCTGTTACTTGAACTGCTAGAAATGAGTGTCCCAGGGACTGTCTGCAGGCAGGGAGAGGCTCTGCCTGGGAGCTGAAGGATGTGCCGTTCCTAAGTCTGGATCCGGATTTCAACTGGGAGGAAAAATGGCTCACTGAATAATGAAAACCTTGCCATCACATGGCAGCGCTCCTCACGGTGCCCTGGGAAGTGCAGCACAGGCTTTTGAGCTCTGGCTAAGAAGGTGGCTGGTGTCCAAGGGCAGGATGGAAGGCTCAGATCCCCCAGGCCTTGCAGGGCCGGGGGCTCAGGAGTCCACACCTCCATTTGCGGGCATCTTCCCCATGTGAGGCAGCATTTCCTCTGAAACATCAAGACCGTCAGAATTTATGACATTGTGTGTTGTGTTAAAAATGGGATCTGGGCAAACCTCTGGGTTTTTCCTTTCTTCTTTGTTGCTTTTCACCTATTTACAAGGTGGCAATTTTTACTTCGGTTTTAGAGTTGGTTAGAATGGAACTCGTCTGACAGCCAGTCACACTGGATCCCCATCTGTGATTCTCAGAGTGTGGCCCAGGGATTCGCCTTGAAAACAGTCCATCATATTTTTCATATTACAATCGGCTCATGCCTCCAGGAATTGTTGATTTAAAAGCAACACGTTTCATCGGCATCTCGTGAACAGAGGCACCGCATGCCTGTCGGTGCCTTTCAGCGTTGTTATTGAGCGTTCCGGTGGCGTTTCTGGGAAACTTCACCCGCCGGTGGGCAAGAAAGATGGGAATGCAGAGCGGACATTCTTTCCTCCTTTCCCCCATGGACATGAAACCAGGTGGCCAGGAGAGACCACTGTCCTCACACCTCCAACCCCATAGAAGTTAAGTGCAATTCAACCAACGTGAATCAAGCAGACTAGACTAGGAGCTTGAGATTCAAAGATAGATAAATGTCAGAGCTGGCCCTCTGGCTCATGGGGGAGACACAATTTCAATATAAAGCAGGAAGATACAACGATAGGGGATGCACAGAGTATTACGTGTACTCAAAAGGGAAGGTGCAGATAAGTCCAGGAAGGCTTCTTGGAAGGGACAGCATCTGCCCTGATGACTTTTCGAAGTTCACAAGGTGAAAGGCGGGAGGAAAACTGCAGACAAGGGGAGGAGCCCAAACCAGACGTAATTCAGAAGAGGAGGGCATCAGCGAGGAACCCTGCACAGCTCGGGGCCGTTGGGGGACAGGGCCGGCCATGAGGCTCAGAGCCAGCAGGAGCTGGCCCATGGCGGCCACACATCCCACTTTATCCTGCAGCAGCTGAAAGGCATTGCTGGTGCTGTGGTCAGAATCCCGGGTCCGCAGATGACCCTGGCAGGGGATTTTGAGGGAGGCAGTGACAAGGATCCCAGTTTAAAGAAAGGTCATGTGGATGGCGCTGAGGCATCTTTAGAAGGTAGAACTGCAAGATTGGCTGGTGGATGAAATGTAGGCCAGGTGAAGAAGAGGAAGGAGACAAGAAACCTTCCACTGAGGACCCCCAGGGGGCAAGGAGGGGACAGTAAGATAGTGAGAGGAGGTGGAGGGCTGCCGAGGGCAGGTTGATGGGTGTGAGGTCGGAGAAGCTGGCATCTGAGGAACCACAGCGGCAGAGAGCAGCTAAAACCCCCTGGAGGTGTGAAGACAGGAAGTGAGAGCGTAGGAGACACCCCTGAGGACTGGGGGCGGGTGGAGACTGAGGGCAGTCAGAGTGAAATTAGGCAAGTGTGAGCAGTGTCTCCCACACAGGCAGGCAGCTAGCTCCCTTTCAGTGGCTTGGTGGAGCTCCTTCAGTGCCAGGCCTGGGCCTCCACCTGCTCCCTGACCGCCCATCCAGCCCCGGTCCCTGCCTCCGGCTCCATCTCCAGGCCCGTGTGATTTGCAAATGATCCGTACCTGCTTCTCCCTCACTCAGGTTCTGCCTTCCCACCGAGCCCCTCAGCACACCCACCTGTCATCTTGGTGAGTCCACTCGGGTACCCAGCGTGGTACCAGAGGTAGCGAGAGGGCAGTGCTCCTGAGGTGCTCATGGAACCTTCCAGCAGAGGGGTTGAGTTGCCCTCAGCCCTTGCTTTGCCAGCTGCTGCCTGTGTGTACATAGGTATTGTGCAGAGTGCATGATGGTGGAAAGCCCTCAGGCTGAGGGATGGCTGCCCACGCAAGGAGCGTTGCAAGGGCCGAGTGAGTTAAAATACGAACAGTGAGAGCCTCACCAAGTGTTACCTGCTGCTGCTGGTGGCTGGTCCTGTCGTGACAGTGGGAGTCAGTGTGGGAGCAGCTGCTGGACTCCAGAGGGGCTTTGCTCTGCACATCTGGTCCCGTGTCCCTTGGCGTCACTGCGAACTGGCAAGAAGCCAGGGCAACTGAAAACCTGGAAAGAAGACCTCCAAGTTCAGGCTGTCCGCCTGGGCGGCCTCCAGGAGGACTTTGTTTAGATGACTTAGGGAGAGGGCCACTCCTCCCTCCAAGCCACTTGGTGTGCCTGGGGAGGGGTGGTGGGGGACAGTTACAGAGCCCGCAGCTTAGATGGAATTGGTGATGTCCAAACGCTGATTGCCTTCCTAATCAGGAACCGCGTGCAGCTCCTCACCACCTGTTTCCACTCGGCTTCCATCCGGCTGGTCCGGACTCCCTGCAGGCACAATCCTGCTGCATTCTAGGCTCTTCTCTTTTTCTTTGTGTCTTTTGACAGCATTTCTCTTGCTTAATGGTGAGGAGCTGCAGTATGGCTTCCCATTAACTTTTATCCTCCCCATAAATGGGCTGCTTGACTCACAATGACAGTCGTTCCGTTCTGTTCCAGAGGTTTCTCTGTCGTGTTCTCGCTCACAGCCAGCCTGTAACTGCCGCGTCCCAGCCCACCAATGCGCCACTCGTGGGCCCTGCTGTGCCTGTGGAGGGAGGGAAGCTTTTACGTTTTATTTACTTGTTTCTTCTTTATGCAAGCAAGAGCGCTAGGCCTTAGCTCCAAACTTGCTGGAGGGAGCTGAGGCTGAGCGAGCAGTGTCTGGAAACGAAAGGACCTGAAGCCAGAAGGGCTAAGGGTGCAGGCACCTGCTCCGGAATGCTGGGCCCTCAGCAGAGCCGGGGGTGTCAGCATGGCCTCTGGGACAGACTGGAAGGGGCACTGCAATGGTGGACGAATGAGGGCCTAGGGGCCAAGTCTCCTGGGCCCTGAGTCAGGGCATAGCCAGGAGGAGGTGAGTGGCCACTTTGAAAGGGTGTAGGGTCCCTAAGCCAGCGCTGCTTTCCAGAGGGAATGGATGTTATCTAAAGATGGACAGGGATGAGGGCACAGATTGACCTTGGGGCATCCTCCCTCTTGGCCCAACTCAGCAGTTGACCTTGAGTGAGGCTTTTGTCCCAGAGCCTGGGTTCCAGCTGGTCTCTCCACTCTCACCCTGGAGAGGGACAGACCTTTCTAAAAGGCAAATCTGATCACGTCCAGTTGCTGGTTTAACACTCTTACAGAGTTCCCTACACTCCGAGGCTCCCCCCAACCCTGCTCCTCCCCTGCCCTCCACCTGCCGCTGAATGCATGGCCTCCTTCCTCCTCTCAGGAGCCCAGCCTCCTGACCTCTTGCCTCTGGGCTTCAGCAGTGCCATTCCCTCTGTCTGGAGCGTGCTGCCTGTCTCCAGCTCACTGCCTCCTGCTCATCCTTTGGGGCTCAGCTGCAGTGTCAGTTTCTCGGGGAGCGTCCCTGACCCCATGACAGGCTTCCCTACCCTGCTCAGCACCAACTCAAAGTCGAGAGACTCTGGCTCAGTCCCCACCATAGCCCAGCACCCAGCCCTGTGCTTGCACACATGGGTGTTGACCTGAGCTGAGGGGATGCTGGATGTCTGCAGCTATGAAGCTGCTCTCCCGGTACTCGAGAGGCCTTCGTCAGGCAGAGGGAATTGGCTTGCTCTCTCTGGCTCCAAAGAGAATGGAAGGTACAAGGGGCACCCTTGCCGGGAAGCCACAGAACAGTGGACTGAGCACAGGCAGTCCTGTGTTAGGTGCCCTGGGGTGTAGGGACAAACAGCCCAGTGCTCTAAGTCCTGTCTAGGCCCACAACTTTCTGGTTCCTCACCAAGTAACCTGGAAGCACCAGGGTACCAGCAGGTGAGGGACAATGTTAACCTGGCGCTCTGGTGCCAGGAGCAGTGAGAGGGATCTTGAACCCAGCATTTGAACCTGGTTTCTGGCTGCCCAGGAGGAGCTTCTCCCAGTTCTGCGGTCACTCAGGGAGTGGATGTGTGCTCCCCTGCAGCCTGCCCCCAGACCTGCCCACCTGCCTGTCAGAAAGTCCTGGCGACCGGGCAGGTGTGTGGCCTCCAAAACGCTGGGTGTGCCTCTGCGTCCCATCTGTCCCCCCTCTCCTCTCCCGCTCTCATATAGAATAGGGCGGCAGGGCAGCACCGTGGGGAGCTCTGGTTCACGGGCAGGAGGAGCAGAACCATGGATGGCTGCCTGGGATCTGCTGCCCCTCGGAGCCGTGGCTTCCTCATCTGTAAGATGGGTTTCTTGGAGCTCCTACTTCATAAGTTATCTCAAAGCTTCAGTGAGAAAATAGCAGGAGCTTGGCACAGGGCTGGGTGGGGACTCAGTGCTCTCCTGAAGCCAGCCCTTATTAATTTGTCGAACAGGGCTAAGGGAAAGTAGGGTCATGTGCTGGGCTTTCTTAGAGTCAAGAAAGCTTTGCTCATTTTGAAAATCACAATGTCATGGGTACATGAGGACAAGGAAAAGTACATGTCAGTCCTGATAGTGGACATATCTGGCCTGCTCCCCTTCTGATGGCAGGACCAGGCGCCTCTTTGTCACTAGAGCACAGCTGATTATAATAAGAAAAATTAGCAGCTCCCATGCTTAAGCACTTATAATGCCCCATGCACAGTGACATTTGAAGACTGTGTTAACTTGTTTAATCCCCCAAACAGCCCTCTGAAGGTTTTCCCATTCATGATCCCATTTTACAGATGATAAAAATGAGGCACAGAGAGGTTAATTAAGACCTAAAATCATACAGCTATGTGACAGAGCCAGGACTCCAGCCTAAGCAGAATGATTTCAGAACCTGTCCCCTCTGTGCTGTCTGCCCACGGGATGGTCAGTAGGTATCAGCCTGAGTCAGAACCCCTGCACGGAGCATTACATTGAGGAGAATTTAGACTGTGATCCGAGAAAAGTCCTGTGACTAATTAGCGATGTCTGCCATGAACTAGGGAGGAGAGGATCCGGCTCTATGCAAACCACTTATTCACGAACAACCTTGGCACCACTGACATTTCGGGTGGGATCATTCTTTGCTGTGGGGGGCTGCCCTGTGCATTACAGATGTCCAGCAGCGTCCTGGCCTCCACCCATTAGTTGCCAGTAGCGCTGAGCCCCCACCCCCACCCCCTTTCTGACAGTCACCGCAGTCTCCAGCCACTGTCTCCTCGGAGGCAGAATCCCCCAGGCTGAAAACCGTGGCGGGTGGCAGAAGAGCACCGAACCAGGCTTCTAGGCTTGTCTCTGTCACCAACCAGCCTGTCATCGTGGAAACGGCCCTTGCCTCCGCAGGCATCAGTTTCTTAATGTGTAAAATGAACGGGATGAAGGGGACGGTCCCGTGGGTCCCTTCCAGAAGTTTATGATTCCACACTATGATTCTCCTTCCCCCACCCAGGCGCTTCAATTAAAACTCTCAGGTTATTGGAGCATAACTTTCCAGAGATCTGCAGAGGCAAACCAAAGGAAAAGCCTAGAATCTGCAGAGAGCTGTTTCACCTCCTTGGAGCTCCATATTTGCTCCTCATTAAAAGAAAGAAAGAAGCAAAGGGGAAAAAACAAACAAACCATGGTACTGAGATTCTTCCAAGCAACAGTTATCAAGCAGATACAAGTAGAAAAATCACAGAGACAATAACTGAACACCCATTTCCCTGTGTTAGGAGAGAAAAGGAGCTATTGGTTGGGGAAATCTCCCCGGCTCCATTCAATTATGAATCTCGGCAGGAAGCCTGGAAAATCCTGGCTGGCCCTGGAGCGAAGGGTTGGCGGAGGCGTGAGGCTGGCACTGCAGGTTCACTGAGCGACATGGGGTGGCGGGATGGCTGGAGAGTGAGGCCAGGATAGGTGGACGGGAGCTGGGCCAGGAGGATGGGGGCCTCTGGGGCCCGAGAGCCATCTCTGGGGTCCGCACAGCAGGCTTCCATGGGAGGAGACTTGGTTCAAGGGCTTGTTCATTGGCCACCAGCAGGTGGGAAGGCTTTTTTTATGGGGACAGAGGAGAAACTGCTTATGGGGAGTCTTCTCTGTGCTGGCCACACATGGTCGCCGTTCCTTATTCCTCATGACAACTGTGGGAAGTCCTGCAGTGTCCCCACTTTATAGCCGAGGAAACAGAGATGCTGACGGACCCAGCAAGGGTTTTCCCAGCTGACTGAGACCTCAGGAGGTCACACAGCTTCCACATGTCAGTGTGGAGACTGGCGTCCAGCATTCCTGTCCCTCCTGTCCCCTAGGATCTGTGTGAATGATCTTCGGAGCCCATGAGGACTGGGTTGGACTCTCTTTCCCCTGATGAAGTACAGCTGGATGGGGCTTAGGGTTCTCTTGGCTGCAGGCACAGAAACTGGCCTCTTCTGGCTTGATTCCAGAAGAAGATTTTCTTGGACATGGAGGGTCCCAAGGGATTGAAGGAGTTTAACTGCCAGGACTGAGGAAGGAGAGAGGCCGGAGTGCTTGTAGCTGGCATCATGGACCACTGAGAACACCCCATCCATGAACTTCCCAACAGTCCTTGGCCCCTGGGTCTCCTCTCCTTTTGATCCAGATCCGTACTTCCAAGAGAGCATTGGATTAGTCCAGCGCAGGCCGAATGTGTGTCTGAGATCCCTGGCTGGGGCGAGGGTCCTGCAGTGTGGCCACCCAGGGGAACTCTGTCTGAAGGATCCCTTCCTGGAGAGAGGGGCTCCCCATGGATATATCCCTCAGGATGAGCTTAGCACCAGGCAGATGGCTTAGCCCTTCTCTCCCCATCTTCTGCTCCTCTGAGTCACTGACCAGAGCACAGGGTCCTTAGAGTCCACGACCTAGGAGATGCCTCAGTTTACCAGACTGACTTTAATCTATAGGTTCCAGGTTTAAAGAGATAAAGTTTGGGGGCAGAAATAGAGTTCTGCTGAGGGGAAGGGGCTTGAGCCAGAACTGGTTTCAGACCGACACTGAACCGGTCTAGTCCCATCTTCCTTCTGTTGCTGATGACAAGAATGACTTCTCTCCTAAATCCTCCATTCAGGGAAGACATCTTCTTAGACCTCACAGCTCACCTAGGCGGCCAGGGAGAGGAGGGGTCTTGACATAGAGCCCCCACCCCACCACCTAGTTACACATGATGGAGCTGTAGGAACACAGAGGAGACCCAGTCCACAGCACTGCAGAATCTATTCTCTGAACGATCGGAACCCGTCCAAGTTGAGGCCCATCCCTCCTTAAGATGGCTCTCTCCTCTTGACTGACAAGTGGGGATGGGGGAGGCAGGCTGAGAGCAAGGACCCCGCTGGCCTCCCGCCCGCACTCCTGACAGCCGTGAGCCCTGAGCCTGGGGGGGCCCCTGAGGCAGAGCTTAAATGTGTCCCTCCTCCCAAGGAGCACCAGCTGAGGGGACCCCCTTAATCCGGGGTGGGGACAGGGCCTGCAATCCCCCAGGCATCTGAGCACCCCTGGAACTGAAACAAGACACCCAAGGGGCCCAGGATGAGGTCCCCAAACCTTACAGGTCCAGTGACACCCGGCCAGGCTGAAGGTAGAATCCCAGACATGCACAGCCACGAGAGGCCGGCTCTCCCTGCCTCAGTCATGAGGAGATGGTCCAGCTGCAGGAAAGCTCACAGCAGCCCCTCTGCTCCAGCTGCCGAACAGAACAGCATGATTCAGGCCTCCCTGTGGCTGCAGCCCTACCCACCTTTCCCAGCTTCAGCCCTCTGCCCCTCCCTGTGCATGCTCTCTTCCAGAAGCTCACTCCGCTGGGCTTTCCCTGGGCCTGGGCCACCTGTTCCTCAGCTCTGTGTGAACTCCAGCCCCGCCCTGGAGCTGTCCCAGTCACCCACCCAGCACTTGTCCCTAATTCTTTGAAACCCTATGAAGCTTCCACTTCCCTTGTAGCAGCTGTCGCCGGCTCCCTTGTTCTAAGTGATGGGTACAGTCACCTCCCCAGCTAGGCTCTAAATTCCTATAGACAGGACCCATGAATGCTGAATTAAAGAAAGAATGGCAAAGGGTTGAATGGATGGGCCATGTCTTCTCTATCAAAACAAAGACTGCAAACAGGTCATAGAGGGACAATGAGGCATCTCAGTGACTCTAAGCCGGGGCTGTCAGAGGAAGAAAAGGGCATGTGTGAGACTTGTTGCAGGCATCATCGTTGCCTGGAGAGGCTCAAGCACGTGGCCATGGAGGGTTCCCCCAAACTCCAGTCTGAAAACTGGCTGATCTGAAAGCACCCCTTTGACAAACATGGGTCTCATTGGGCCCACTTAGTTTCTGAAAGATTGTAAAATATTCCCCATTTTCCAGCTAAGAAGTTTTCCTGATCTCTACTCTGCTCCTAGGCCAGCTTCCTCCATGCCATGCTCTCTGGACTTCTCATTCATACCTCTTTCTCCAGTCATAATTGAATGACTGCGTAACTGGAAGGCTCCAGAATGGCAGAGACCATATCTGTCTTGTTCTCTTCTTGTATTATTACTGTTGCTGTAACAGAAACACAACAAAATGTACAACGTCTTAAACATAATAGAAGTGGATTTACTGCTCGTGTAATAGTTCGAAGTGCGTGGTGCTCTTAGCAGAAGACTTCCTCCACAGTGGGACCCAGGCCCTTCCCATCAAGTGGCTCCACCATTCCCTGTGGCCAGTGGGGGAGGTGCCGGAGGTGGAGGGGCACCCCCACTTCTCCAGAGCCTTGTCCAGGAAGGGCACACATCACTTCCACTCATATCCCTGCACCAACCCGGTCACATGGCCATATTGACCTGCAAAGGAAGCTGAGAATACAGTGTAGCCATGTGTCCAGTAAGAAGTGGACATGAGTTTTCAGTGGGCAGATAGATACCCTGCCACACCTGAGTCCCCGGCATCTAGCACATAGCTGGGGCTCAACAAGTGCAAGTTGGATGAAGGAGCCGAAGGTCACAGCGGCTTAACAGGGTCTCTCGGACAATCACCAACAAGCCGGGAAGCGGGGGCTCCCTGGGGAAATCCAGCCCAGCCCACGCTGCCTCCCCAAGCCCAGAGGTCCTCTGTAGGACCCCATGGAGTGGTTTCTGTTCCCAGCACCTGGCCTCGCGTCAGCTGGAGACAGGCCAGCCCTCAGGAGGACAGCCGTGTGTGCCAATTGGGAAATCATAGTTATTAGGAGGGGTCCCTGGAGATGGGCATGGAAGTGGAAGAATTATGATGGAGAGCAGGAGGCAGGGCAGGGCAGAGGGCTGGAGGGGCGGGGGAAGTATAAGCTTGGGTCTGTTGGGGGCAGTTCGGCCCCTGGCCTGGACGCCTGGCCAGCACATCTGCTCCTGACCCCGTGTTATGGACTGAATTGTGTGCCTGAAATCCTAGCCTCTTAGAATGTGGCCTCTTAGGAGACAAGGTCTTTACAGAGAGAATCAAGTTAAAATGAGGTTATTACGGTGGGCCCTAATCCAGTATGACTGCTGTCCTTATGAAAAGGGGACATGTGGAGACAGATGCCCCCAGGGAGAACTCCATGTGGAGACAAAGGTAGACATTAGGGTGATGCTTTCACAAGCCAGGGGATGCCAACGGTTGCTGGCAAACAACCTGAAGTGGGGGGCAGAGGGCGGCCTGGAGCACACCCTCCCTCAGGGCCCTCCGAAGGAACCAACACGGCCAACACACTCATGATGAATTTCTGTGGGTCACGCTGCCCCATTTATGGCGCTTGGTTACGGCAGCCCCACACATGAGCATGCCCTGCCTCTCTGTGCTGGAATGATTTGGGCATAAGTCACCTCTGTCCTGGCCTCTAGTCCCTCCTCTGCAAGCACATGAGAGGGCAAGCATCAGCGTCTCTCCAAGCCAGTGCACTGCTGGCCATGGCCCTGGGCCTCCTTTCTGCCCTCACCCCACAGAGTTGCCTCCAGGAGTGGCTGCTCCCTGCACCTGACCTTCCTACCTCAAGTCACAGCCGTGGGGACTGGATAGTCAAGTCCCGTCTCTGCAGCCTACCGTGTGAGACCTCCACCCCCATCCCAGCCTCTTCTGCCTCCATAGCCCCACTGCGGCTCTCTACCTACTCCAGGCCATCTGAGGTTCCAGAACACAGGCTGGCCAACCTGCGTGCCTGTGCCCCCATGTGCCCTTTGCTTGCACTGTCCACCGTAAGCCTCCTCTCTGCGCCTCGGCACCCCTCAGAAATCCTAACCTTCTGCCATAGCCAACGACTCACTTCTTGACTGGTGGAGGGGCCCTGGATTAAGCAGCACCTCCCAGTGAAACTTGATCCATCCTCGAACATCAGCCAATGCCCTTTAGCCCGAGTCTTAGAAAACAAATTTTCCCACCAATAAAGAGTGTTGCCGGCCCCACACTTTCCCATCACACTCCAGCCTGTAGCTCTGAGAACATACTGCGTCCTCTGCCTCTGAAGTGTGGGAGGCAAGTGCACTGACTCTGAAGCCCAGAGGCCTGGGTTCAAATCCCAGCTAGGACACTAAGTAGCAAACAGTGTTAGTAATCCTATCCACCTCACAGGGTTAGTATGGAGATGAAGTGAGCTGACAAATGGCAGGTGCTTAAAATACTGCCTGCCAAGTAAGAGGCGCTAAATAAATCCTTGCTTTACTCATACTGTGAGTTCTTACACTGGTCCCCACCTTCTTGCCCCTCAGCCTGGCTGGCGGCCCACCACCCCTCAGTTCTCCACAAAGCCCTGCGTCCTTTCTGGAAAGGCCTGTATCCTTCTGGAAACAATAGCCCTCCAGTCCTTCTAGGCTTTTCCCGCCCTTCCCACAGGATGTTAGAGTTGGGGTAGGGGACCAGGTTCACAAAGAAGCACTTGGGAAAACACTGGAAGAGAAGCATCCTAGCAGGTGCTCTGCACCAGGACGGGAGCGCAGGTGCTCTCTGAGCTTCTTCCAGGGCCCTGCACTGAGCTTAGGACTTAGTCAATTTGGCCCCTGGACCAGGGCTGTGACGGGCACATCATGACCCCATTCACAGTGCGCAGTAGCAGTCCAGTGAAGCCACCCTAATTTGGACTAGGTGGGACACAGCCATGCCAAATTATTGTAAAGGCAAATTACTGATCACTATTTAGAAAAAGTTAATGTTGACTATTTTCCAGCACAAGATGATTCCAGTGAGGCTGGTGGGATGTTCGGCCCGCATGTGGTGCTCACGCTCTCCTCCTCCTCCAGCCGGGGCCCCCTCTATCAGCAGCTGGGCCTCTTCTGGGCTTTTCCATCCCTCGCATTGACCCAGGAGGGGGGGAGATGTTGGAATCATGAATCCGAGCAGCCCCCTCAAGGGTGTCTCTTTCTGGATGAGCCCTCGACCTCAGCTTTGAGCTCAGCCGCAACTTCAGGAGAAGAGCCCATGATCTAACATGCCTCAGATCCCTCCCCCTGCCCTCCAGCCATGTGGAATGACACTCACAGTCATTTCTTTTACCTTTTTCTGCCGTCAGTTCTCCCCGGAAGCAGCGCTTGCTCTGGGAGCACAAGGACACTGCCCAACTCAGACTGCAGCTCCAGCACCTGGAACATGCTTGGCACCGTAATATTGGCTCAGTGAAAATACTGATGAGGGTTAGATGATACACCCTCTTCTGCTTGCCCCTTTTCATCCTCCTGGGCTCTGGCAGCCCCTGCCAATCCAGAGCTGCCCTCTCTAAGGCCTGGTGTCGCCACCACCTCCTGCTTCTCTCCCAGGAAACCATATCTGGAAGCTAGCCCAGCGCCCAGCACTCTCCGTTGCTATGTGGTCTCACCACCTGGTCTGCCTTGGGGAATAGCAGTGGCCCCTTCTGCACTTGCTGAGGATTCCTGGAGAGGAAGCATCAGGGCAGAGTGGGAAGGACATTTGGTGAACATCTAGAAGCTGGATTCCAGAGGCTTCTGCTCTGCCATGTGCACACCAGGCATCCCCAGAGCCTGGGCTATGAAATGGGGTGAAGAACATTTTCCATTACATCGTAGGGTAGAATGCCTATTGTTCAGGATTCAGCCTCTGCCATGGGGCTTTCATGACATCTCTGAGCCTCTTTCTTGCATCGTCAAAGGAGTGTTATTACAAAGCTGAGAAGGGTTGATGCATGGAACGTGCTCAGCACACCAGCTTTCATCTTAGTCTGAGCCCAGGGCTTGCCTGCAGGTGGCATAGCTTGGGTGGCCACCCTAGGGAGCAGGGAAGGGGAAGAGGGGGTATGGGGAGAATGAAACCAAGACAGAGAGAAAGCCCCTGCAGGAGGCGTCCCTGAGTTGATAATCACTGGCTCTGTCATGCTGGGACTTTCTTCTGACACTGGTGGAATGGACCCAAGGGTGGGGCGTCCTAATCCTCAAACTTCCAGCTCCACATGCATGGATGCAGTGCAACCTACCCAGTGCCACAGGTAAAAAGTAAGATATAATTAATGCAGCTGAATCAAGGTATGGGCAGATGATACCTACATGGAGCTGCCTGTGGCATCAGTGAATGGGTGGAGTAAAAGGTGTGTGTGCAGAGAAGCATGAGGTGGGGCAAAAGGGTCTCCGTACACTCTCAACAGGTGCCCGTTGCTGCTGGTCGTGTTTGTGAGGCCAAATGAAGCCGTGCTTATAAAAAAGCGATAAAGGATTACATAAATGATCACCATTATTACTAAGTCACTCTCTAACATTCTTTGCTCCCGGATTCCCTTAATTACAACGGACCTGTGAGGTGGCCCATTATGGAGGCTGATGTCAGATACTAGCACCCCTGAAATGTCTCCTACGGTGACCAACGTGTCTCGTTGGCCTGGACTTTTCCTGGCTTGAGCACTGAAAATCCCGAGTCCTGGGGTTGTTCACCCTGGCTGCGTATAGGGAAGTCACCCCAGGGCGTGACCATCACAGCCCACAGGGGGAGCAATGGGGAGATCCACCCAGGAGAGGCTACAGCGCCACCCGCATACTGTCCCACCACACTGCACACCGCGAGCACCGGCTCCCCAGCCTTCGTGGGCCTGTGGTCATTTCGGAGGCACCACCACATTTTCGCTCAGAATCAAAGATTCAATTTCTTTTCTCTTGTAATAATAGGTGACTCATTTTCAGACATGCAGAAAATACAGGAAAAAATGTAGAGGAGAAAATCTTAATTCACTCATAACCCTATCACCCAGAAATAAAAGGCTGGATACATTCTAGGATATTTTTTCCAGATGTTAACTATGCCTGTAGAAATGTCTCTAACAAAAGTGGTTCACGATGTACATAGATGAATAGATTCGTGAACATATGCACAGGCTCCTATACTTTTTCTCTACAAAACAGTCCCAGAATCTTAGATTGGGAGAGGCTCCCTCTGGCCCAATTCCCAAGTTTTATAGATAGAGAAATGGATCACCTGAGGCCACATGACTAATGAAGTCTCTTCACACTAGTGGTTTTCAGACCCTCAGAAAGGAGAGAGCCGTCATGTCTCTGGGAGCACAGGCCACTCACCCCCAAAGCCCCTCAGTGTTCCAACAGTGTGGCCAGTCCAGGATCTCAAAATGAACAGCCCTAAATACCGCTCAGTAGAGAACACGGCAAAGGGCCCATTCACCAAGTGAGAACACGTGTGAAGTGGATGGGCCCCGGCTCTCTCTCTTCTCACATCAGCCATTAATTTTCTCCTTTTAAATGCCTTAGGCCAGCGCTAACAGAATTAAATTTGACAGGGATAAATGTGAAGTCCTTAAGACCAAACACTCCACTTGACGAAAACAGGTTGGGGGAGGCGAGGCAGCTCTTGTGAAGAAATCCTGGGAAACTGAGTTGGCAGCAGGTCCCATTAACAGAAGCACAGGGTCCAAAGAAGAGAAGGGGCGGCAGCTGGAACGCTGGGCTTGGTGGTGGGCGCTGTGTTTCTGGGCGCGGAGCTGGGAGCTGACCTGGAAGAGCGAGCAAAACTGGTCCTGGAACCATCAATAAAGAGCTGGCTGAAGGAACTGGGGGTGTTTTTCCTCCAGAGGACATTCATTCAGAGGAAATACCCACATTCTTGACTCCGGGGGCAGGGACCGGTCACCACTGTCCTCCACAGCCCACTTTCTTTGGACTGCGATGGGGGTAACTGGCTTCCTGCCTGTTCCTAAGGTCTGTCCAGGGAGAGGTCTGGTCCCAACAGTTGGCAGCTTGTAGGCCACCTCTTGTCCTCGGCTTTGGGCCTCACCCACAAATCCCGGGCAGCTGGAAAAGCAGCGTGTGCTCCCATCCTGTTAGACACTGTTTCTCCTACAGTGATTTGAAGGGTTGACACATGACAGAGAGATTCTTTTATTCCAGGGATTCTAAGTAGCAGCCATGGCTGGCGTTTTGGGGAGGCAGGAGATCTTTCAGGAACTTAAAAAAGTTAAAGCTGTCTGAAAATGGAATGCCTTTGGAGGGCCTCAGGCCCTCTCCACTGGCAGCTGCCAGGTAAGAGATGCTGGGTTGATGACTGGGGCCTCAGATGGGACATGCACTGGAGGACTGGTGAAGGCGCTTTGCAGGCTTACACCTGGGAGACTGCGTGAGTTGCATGGCAGCACACTCAGCAAGAAGCGCTTTTGTAAATGTAAATGTGGCTAAGAAGCTAAGACTGGCTAAGAAGCACAAGGTCTAGTCGGACAGTGAGCTAGGGCACTCTCACCTTCCTGCAAGGCTGGATCCCGGGGATGAGTGCATGAGGCACACCGCAGCTCCTCTCACACAGCGACGCACCTGCATTAGTTTCCCGGGGCTGTCGTAACAAGTTATCACAAACTGGCTCAGCTTAGAAAACTGAAATTGATTGTCTCACAGTTCTGGAGGCCAGAAGTCCAGAATCAGGGTGTCAGCCGGGCCGTGCTCCCTCTGAGACCCTGGGTACCACCCTTCCTTGCCTCCTCTCAGCCAGCAATCCCCGGCTTTCCTCGGTTTGTAGACACAGCACTCTGATCTCTGCCTCTGTCTCCACGCACCCTTCTGTGTGTGTGTCTATGCCCAAATTTCCCTCTTGTTATAAGGACAACAGTCATTGCGTTTAGGCCCACCCTAATTCCATGTGACCTCGACTTGATCACCTCTTCAAGACCCTATTTCCAAACAAGGTCACATTCACAAGGGCTGGGGGTTAGGACTTCACCATATCCTTTGAGGGACACAGTTCAACCCATGACAATACCCATTCCTTCGGTCTGTGCAGACGATCTCAGCGTAGAAGGAGGAAGGAGAGAGGAAAGGAAAGGGGCCAATTACTGGATAAGCCCCTTGCACTGTCAAGGTATCTTTGAGCATAATCCCACATGGTGTGTACACACAGCCCTAAGAAAGGGAAACGTCTGTTTCTATGGTACAGTTGAATTGACAATCCTAACTATGGATGGATATGCAGCCACTAAGAAAAGATGTGTTAAAAAAGGAGTTAATATGTTGGACAGTGTGGTTCCTATTTGTAATTTCTGTCAAACATAAAATACCACCCTAAATACAGAGTAGAGTTTAGCAAAATATACTGGAGGGGCATTTGGAGCAAATGTGTCTACATGCAAGCTGGTGTTTCAAAATGAGTTTTATTTTCAGATTGAATACATAATTATATGGTTTCCCCATTTCTGCCAAAGTGTAGTTTCCTTTTCACTTTACCAGTATGGGAGCAAGCTTTACTTCCCTAGTCCCGGAGCCATTTCCTTCTAGGGCTTTGAGCAACTTTTAGATTAGTCTCAACTTAATATTTTAATTTAAAATAAATGAAAGTTTTCCAAAAATTATACGTATTGACATAGAGAGATGTTTGTATATGTTGCTAAGTGAAAAAAGCAGGTTACAGAACAAAGTGTATTGTATAACTCCATTTAAAAAATAGAAGGCTAGCCATCCCCAAAACCAGGTTAGCAGTCCCTTATCAGAGTAAACGTGCAACTGTCATATGACCCAACAGCTGCCCTCCTGGGGCAATGAAATGAGAAATGAAAACAGGTTCACCCAAACCTATACATGAATGTTCACAGCAGCATTATTAGAAATAGCTGGAAACCACAGGTGTAATCCCTGGAAATAAGCAGATGTCATAAACTGTGGCCCATGCATTCCATAGAATATTGCTCTGCAATAAAAAGGAACAAACTAATGCTACATGGAACAACCGGGATGAGTCTCCAGAGGAATACGCTGAGTGAAAAGAGCCACTCCCCAAAGGGTACCTGCTATGATTTTATTTATAGGACATTCTTGAAATGATAGAACTGTACAAGCGGAGACCATCTTCGTGGCCGCCATGGGTCAAAAGGGGCTGGGGTGGGAGGGACGTGGGTGTGGCAACATCAGAGCTCCTGTGGCAGTGGAACTTCTGAATCTTGACTGCAGCCATGCCAGTACTCTGGTTGCGTTGCTATGGTTTTGCAAGATGTTATCACTGGGGGAAACTGGGTACTGGGTATGTGGGATCATTCCACATGGTTTCTTGAAGCTGCATGTAAATCCACAGTTATCTCCAAGAGTTTAGCTTAAAAAAACAAGGGAGGAACCTCCCAAATGTGTACATACACAGTGCGCACATAGAGGAAGATGTGGAAAGGCACACAGCAGACTGTTGGCCTCTAGAAATGAGTCTGGAGAGAGAGATTATTTAAATTTACATTTTTAACCTCTTCCTGTTTGATTCATTCCAACGGTGTGACCTGGTTGATTTTGTTTAGGCCCATAAAGGAGCCCAAAAAAGTGGGCGGGGAGGAGAGCTCTGTCTGGCCCACCCAGGCCTAGAAACCTGCTCCCTACCTCCAGACGTCCTGGATCTGGGGGTGGGATCCAGGAGTGGGGGGGCGGTGCACGTGGCTGGCCTGCTCTGGCCTCCATGGTGCCCCCTCCGCATCCTGACACCCCTCTGCCCTGGGGCTCCTTCCTCCTGCTCACAAACACTGGTTCTCCACCAGCTCAGCCTGGTCACTAGAGAGTAAGGACCCGCTGAGGACAGGGCCGGTGACGTCTGGGCCCAACAGCAGGGACCCTCCCCTGGGCTCCGGGAGGTTCTTAGCCTTGGGCTAAGAATCATCTAAATGCCTTTCAAGTATTAACTCATAGGATTCTCCTAGGATCCCTAGATGATGAAAAGCCTGGGTTATCCCCATTCTACAGATCAGGAAACCAAGGGAGGTGACTAAGCCATTTGCGCCGGCACAGAGAGCCCTGTCACAGCATGTCCCACCCAAGTCTTCACCTCTGGGACCCTCAGTCTGTCTCCCACCATTTTAACCAAGCCCAGCGCACCCACTTACTGCCGTCAAGCCCAACGAGTCTTCAGAAAGCATGGGTCCTTACCAAGTGCTGCAGTTTTCCAGAGGCGGCAGCTATGGAGCCCGACCGAGGGAAGAGCTTGGGAATGTAGCTGGTCAGCCAGCTAACTGGCAAGCAGGTGAAAGAGAGAGCAGTGTGCCCCGAGCTCATCAGAGGCTCTCCCTATTGGAAGCACCAAGGGAGACAGACGCTGGTCTGGGTGCAGGCCTTGTTTCCAACACTGTGCTTCCAACCTGGAGGTCCGGCTGGGCTCTGGTAGGCCAGCAGGACACTTGGCAGCAGCTACAGAACTAGAAATGGCCCCAGTTGGAAAGAGCCCCAGCCTGGGCCACACAGGGGTGTCAGGATAAACTCCCTGCAGAAGCTGAGAGGCTGCATCAGGCGTGAGCGTGCCAGCAGGGCAGGCCTGGGACCCTGTGTACCCCTCTCCACCTATGTCCAGGTCTGTGCTGGCATTCCCAAACTGCAGGGCACAGGGGCTGGGACAGCTGGAGAGAGGATTCTGGGAGGGGAGGGCCTGGCCTTTCCTCCTGCAGTCACTAAACTACCCAGGGTGTCCTGCCTCCCACCCTACGAAGGCTACTTCTCAGAGTCAGGGGGAAACCAGGCGGGAGATGGTCCTGGCCTTTCTGGAAGTATCTCTTGCTCCATGCTCTCTTCCTTCCATGACACTGAGGGGATTGGAATCATGTTGCCAACTGTGTTCAGATGCAGCATGTCCCTTAGGAGAGATTCAGCATAACTGTGTGCTCGAGAGAGAGGGAAAGACACAGACAGACAGACAGACACCACGGGGCAGACTTAATGCTGGCTCATCTGCCCCCCTACCCTCCCACGGCTCCCAAGCTCCCCCTTGTGCAGGCCCTTCTAAGTCTGGCAGCACTGAACGTCCTACCCCACCCTAAATGCACCAGGCTCCCATCCCCACCCTGCCGTCTCACACTTCCTCCTCTCTGCCTGGAGCATTCCCCTCGGGCAGGAGGATGGCACACTCTGCTTGCCCAGGGGGGCTTCTGCTTGATGGCTCTTGGCCCTGCAGTGTTTAGCATTGTTCCTTTCGCCAGTATGCTCGCTTTTGGGCCCTTTCTCGCTGTGCAGGCCTTCTCTGTGGGTGTGCCTGCCCCCACCAGACCGGGACGCCTGAGCCGGCCTTTCTTCTCTCTGTGCCCAGGGCCCACAGCCTGGCTCACACGCAGTAAACAAGTCTGGAATGAATGGACTCATGGACCCACGGAACATCCACGATGTTCTTTTCCCCTTGCTCCCCCCAGGGGTCTATAAAGGGCACTGCTTCCGGATCAATCACTTCCCAGAGGACAATGATTACGACCACGACAGCTCGGAGTATCTCCTTCGTGAGTGTCAAGACTCCTTTGCTTCCTTTGTGTTGAGGGGGGTTGTGGGTGGCAGGGTGGGCGGCCGGGGGGAGGACGGGCCGCGGGAGTGGTGGGGGTGCTTTTCTCTGATGCTCTCGCCACTCCCTTTCTGATTCAGCATTGCTGGTTGAGAGGACAGGATTTTGTCAACACTGCCACAAATGCTGGGTGTCCCAGGGGAGTTCCTCGGCTGATAGGCCCACGCGTGGGGAGGACAGTGGGAGGGTGGGCATCCCCACTCCCCAGCCCTGCTGGGCATGCCCAACTTCTGAGCTGCTGACTGGTGCAGCTGGGTTTGGGACAGATAGGTTTGCCCAGGCAGAGCATCCCTGAGGGGCTGTGACACCCCAAACACACTGTCCTGCTGGCATTGGACCTGCCCACCCCACCCCTCCTCGGTACCCAGCATTCTATTCATGAAAAATCAGGTGAAGTCACGCACTAAGACAGCCTGGTGGGCTCCAAGGTGGAGAAGGTGAGGAAGGTGGCAGGAGCAGCCTCGGACATGTGGGCCTTCAGGGTTTTCAGCAGCACCACCGCTGCCCTCTAGATGCCCTGTGAGCCCCTACCTGACCAGACTGGACCCCAGAAGTCACGGCATATGCTGAACCCCGAAGGGCAAACCCAGCCCCATACCCTAAAGCCACATCTCATCCCTGGGCCTGCAAATACCTCTCTGGGAGGAAGGATGGAGCCTCAGCCAGGCAAGGAGGCTGGAAATGGAAAAACAGCACCATTTCTAAGTCATCTTCTGCTTTCACATTAGCCAAGACACATGCAGAGCAGCTCACAGCAGCAACCCTGGGGGCTCCGGCTGGGCTTCATTTATGGAGAATCGATACCAGCATCCTCAGAGGGAGCACAATTCACTCTGCACCTGCTCATGGATCGTTTTTTCTAAGAGAAAGGATTTTGGTTCTGAGTCATCTAGTGAAACAGAACAGTATGTGGTTCCCATGGAACCTGGAGCAGTGTCAGGCTGCTCTGGCCAGGCCCAAACCTGAAGGATCTGGCCAGATCTGTCCTGCATCCTTCCTCCCTCACCTTCTGCTCTTCCTCTTACCTGTCCTCTTTCTGCTTTCTGAGGGCCACCACCGAAGCAAGCAAATGATGTTCCATAGGTGCCCCAGAAATGGTTGTGCTGGTCGCACATGGCACAATCCGAGGGGCGCTATGGTGTAAATGGCATCGTTCGAGCTGTGCAGTCCGCGGCCTGCACACCCTTCTAGGGTGGTCCCTGGTGCTCAGCGCAGCTGCGAGGGCGCAACTGAACAATCGGCCCTGACTCAAAACCTGCCCTCCCCTCTCCTCCTCCCAGGGCAATCAGGTGGTTCTTAACGCTCTGAGGCCGATTTGCCCCACTGACCAGCCCTGGGACTGTGTTGAAGGAGGCAGTGGAGAAATAAATCATTCCCTCTCCATTTCTCGCTTGAACTTGCCTGAGGTTATGGGCAATGGCTCTCCCTCTTTACCCCTTGTCCCTGTCCCCTCAGTGGTCCCCAGAGCTCTGGGATCTCTTTCTGAATTGGCCTCAAACCCATCAGCCCAGAGGTCAGACCATGTGGCTTCCTGAGGTCCCAGCAGGAAAGCAGATGGTCGCTTAAATGGAGTCAATGAAGGCCGTTAAGGAAGGACTATTTACAAAGGTGTGGGCACTTTAAGGGAAACTTGCAAGGGATGGTGAGCACCCCAGGCTAGCAACACAAGGAGCCCTTCTCCTCCTGGGCCCGAACAAGAGAGGGAGGCAGGTAGAGGACCTGGAAGGAGGCAACAGCAAGAACGGGGCTGCCAGGCAGCAGCTGTGGCCTTTATGAAGAAATGCAGCCGCCCTAGAATTCGCAGCCTGCAAGAAGGAAGCCAGGGAAATAACTCACCTGCACTGACCTCCGAAAGTCAGGGTCAGGGGAGCTGGATGATTCAGTCTGCAGCATCAGCCTCCAGGCCCCAGAGTGGGATGCAGAGAGGTAGAATGAGGCTCTGGAGGGGCAAACCAGGAATGTGCCGCACCTGTGCACGTCCAGGTTCAGGCTCCAGCTGTCCTCTGTCCTCAACCCCCTCCCCCAGGAGTGTCCTGGGGAAGGCGTGAGCACTGGGAGGCCCCCTCAGTACCCTGATTCCCAGTATTCAGTCCTCTGGTGTCTGTCCAGACTGTTGCCCCCCAAAATATGTAGAAGCGCAGAAGAGAGAGCTCTGGAGACTGATACTGCAGGAGACAAGCATTCATGAGATGTCACTTATTCAGTCACTTAACAAGAAGTTACTGTGGGCCTACGATGTGCCAGGCACTGTATCAGTCATGGGGATACAGCAGCGAACAAAACAGCTCTGCCCTCCAGGTGCTGACATTCCAGTGGACAGCGGGTGTACTGGAGAAGGTCACGGAAAGTTCCACAGTGGCTGCCTGTGGGAGGGCCTATGGGAGCGGCAGCCCAGCCGGTCCAAGGCTATGCTTCTTATACCCTGTCTTCAATAATTCGGGAACAGTCATCACCCCGGCCATGCATTCTGAAGCCTCCCAGAGAAATCGGGCTCTCAATGAGTTATGTCACTGTCACAGGGCTTCTTGATGGCCTCCAAGCTCTGCAATACCTCTGTAGTTTGTGGGGTTTGAGTGGGTCACCGCCCCACACCCCACCTGCCATTTCTCTTCCACCAGCCTTGCTGGCCTGGGCTGGGTGGGGGGTGGGGAGTGGTCCCGTCCATCTTGCCCTTTTGCAGGTTCCAACTTTCTAGTTAGGTGTATGATTTCTGTGCTAAGCCTCAGAGGGCTGTTGTCAGGGCTGCTGGGAGTTCTCGGTGTGCCTGAGGGCGAGTTAGAAGGAGGTGCCCATCCTCTGGGCAGACACAGATCCTTGCCAGGGCTTGATTTGGCCACATGGCAGGGCTGGAAAACAGCCCTGCCCAGCCCTCAGTTTTGTGCAAGACCCAGCCTGTGCCTCTGTCCACAGCGCCCCCAGCTGGCGCCTGCACATCCAGAGCTCCAGAATGAGCCCATGTGGCAAAGGACAGGGGCTCACATGACTTAGCTGGGCAGGACGGGTGGCTCTGAGCCGGGTCCAATGCCAGTGCCCTTCGAGGCACCGGGCTCCCTTCTCTCCTGCCCGCTGCACCGTCTGCAGAACAGGGCATCCAGGGGGCCTGACTCCCGGCTTTGCTGGCCGGCCCAGCTCAGAGCCCTGTTTCAGAAGCCCACAGGAAACCTCCCGGAGCCTGCGGCTGCAACCAGACAGAAGGAGGAGGGGAAGGTGCTGGAGAGAAGAGCTTCATTTTATGCCCCACACAGACCCCTCTCTGTGAAGCCCAGGCACACACTGGTGGGCTTATAAAAAAGAGACAAATGCTGCCTTCAGAGGCTGAAAGGTGGCAAAGCAGCTCAGCTGGCTCGGGAGGGTCCCCCTGCCAACACTCCCCTACTCACTGTCCCCTGCCGGGGCCACTATAGGTCCACATAGCAGGATTTCTACAGGGCTAGGAGACAGACCTGCCGGCGCACCGGGAAGGCCAGCTCACAGCTCTACCTCACACCCTGTCCCTTCCTCCTGCCCCTCCTCCTGGCCAGAGGCTAAGGAAGGGGCCCTCATACCTGAAGCCTGCTAAGTGCTTCACGTACCTTATTCCAGCACATTCTCAGAACTCTTGCAGGTAGCGTACGCTTTTCCTAGGGCGACCGTAATAAATTACCACAAACTGGGTAGCTTAAAACAGAAATGTACTCCCTCTCAGTATGGTGGCCGGACGTCTTCAGGAAGATGTTGGCAGGGCTGAGCTGCCTTTAAAACCCCAAAGGGATTGTCTTTTTAGCTTCTTGTAGCTTCTGGTGGCTCCCAGCACTCCCTGACTTAAGACTGCCTCCCCCCTTTCTCTGCTTCTGTCTTCACACGGCTTCCCCCCTGCACATCTCCACTTCTGCCTGTGTCTTTCCCTTTAACAAGGGTTAGATTTAGGGTCACCCTAATCTAGGATAGCGTCACCGAGAGACCCTTAACTCAATCACATCCTTAACTCAATGACCTTTTTTCCAAATAAGGTCACATTCATAGGTACCAGTGGTTAGGACTTGGACATAATCTTTGGCAGGGGCCACAAGTCAATTCCCTACAGGCAGGCATCCCTTCTCTCCCCAGGTTATAAAAGAGGGGACTGCGGCGGTCAGACGTTAGCTGCCCTGGTCACCCTACTAGTCAGTGGCAGAGCAAGGGCACAAACCTCTCTCTGCTGGACACCATGGGCCATGCTTGTCTCCCTCTGTCCAGCCACCTTCTCCGCTGTGACCTCAAGAGCTCCTGAGCTTCCGTGTCCTCATCTGTCACCTGGGGGTGATAATGACGATGACGACGACGTAGATACAGGCTGTCGCTAAGAAGCACGTGCTATGGCCTGGCCCTGTGCTGAGCCCTTATGCATAAAAACCAACCCTAGGATGTAGGTTCTGTGGCGAACTGTGTCCCACAAATGGGAAAACATGGCCTGACCAAGGCCACACCACCAGCACGTCCCAGAGCGGGGCCCGCACCCACACCCACCTGACGCCAAAGCCTGTGTCCTCAGCCACCCATCGGAGCTGCCTCCGTCAGGTGCCATTCCCCAGCCTTCCAGAGGCTTCTTGGACATGGTGTCCCTGAAAGGGTTCTGTGGGCTGAGAGGTGTCGTCTGAATGGGAGGCAGTTCAGTGCTTTCACGGCAGTTACGATAGCCTCCCTGGTGCCACTGAGGGGCTCTCCTCCCTTCTGGCTGGCAGAAGTGTGACCCACAACCAGGAGAGCCTAAGCAAGACATGGGCAGAGGTGACTTGAGCCCACTTGGCGTGCAGTGAGGGACTAACCGGCAGGTCTGGGCCCTCCCATGCATCTGGCCCCACCCCACCCCAGCTCCCAACCCGCCTCAGGTCTCCAGAGCCTAATGGGAACCTTCAAAGTCAGGGGAAGGGCCTTGGGCTTTGGAGCCCCGGGCCAACGCCCACGGCCCACGCAGGAGGGAGGCCGGTCTCACCGCCTCGCGGCTCTGTCTCCCACCCGGCACAGGCATTGTGCGTGCCTCCAGTGTCTTCCCCATCCTCAGCACCATCCTGCTCCTGCTCGGAGGGCTCTGCATCGGCGCCGGGAGGTTCTACAGCCGCAAGAACAACATCGTCCTCAGTGCTGGCATCCTCTTTGTGGTTGCAGGTGAGCCGCCGCGGCACCGGGCCCACGTCCCGGGGCGGAGACCGGGGAGCAAACGCTGAATGGGTCCTTTCTCAATGACAAACGCATGCTCTGGCACTAGATAGAAGTGGTGGTAGCACATACTAAATGATGCTGAATTGTTCACTTTAAAGTGTTTGTTTTATGTTATGCAAAATTCACCTACATAAAAGTAATAGTAAGTCCAAATGTGCCAAGTGCCACAGAAGGGACAGCGCTGGTGCCTTACAAGCCTGCAGCAGGGGAGCCTGGGTGAGCTGGGGGACTTGGGGTGGCACCCAGAGGGACTCCCAGAAGCCCAGACCTGAAGGGGTGGAGCAGGTAAAGACAGGGTGGGGGCACAGGGCTGGCAAGGGTGCCAAAGAAGCAGAGAAGGCCAGTGTGCCTAGGGTGGGGTGTGCGAGGGGGCTCCGGAGAGCAGGTCAGATCCTCCAGCCCATCCTGACTGCCCAGCTCTCTGGCTGAGAGACAGACAGCAAAACCTTAGAGCCACCCCCACTGCAGCCCAGTGGAAACCCAAGAGCAGTGGTGACAGCAACATGCCCCTGCCTAGTGGTCCCAAAAGGGCTTACTGTGATGGCTCCCCTGAGCCTCAGTGAAGACAGTTCCGTGCGTGCCCTGCCACTGCAGGCGCGGAAGACATTCAGGCCAGATGTGGGTCTCACAGCTGGTTAGTGGTCTGTGCATATACATAGGCCAGTGGAGAAGCCAGGTTTTCTGGCCTGAGGTGCTGGGGGAGAGCGGAGGGAGTGCCTGCCAGGGCAGACTCAGCCAGGGGCATCCTCAAGGCTCCAGGCAGCGCCGTGGAGTTCAGATAAAGGTGTATCGGGGCCTCTGTCAGGAGAAGCAGGAGTTGCCTGACTTCTCAGGCCCTGTTCAGTAAACAAATGTGAGAAATTTTACAACGCTCAGTAATTCTTTCCTAATTTGTTATCATTGCTCCTTACACCATCCTAACAATATTTTGCTTGCCAAGTGCCTTCTTTCCTACACCAGACTGGCTCCTGCCATGTCCCTGTTCCATCCCTTCTTGCCCTTCTTATCCCTTCTCTTCACCTTAGCCTAGAGCAGGGGCAGAGGAGGAGGGCAGGGACACAGCCCATTCTCCTTAAAGCAGTCAGATTTCTCAAGGTGTGAACAATTAAGGAGGTCCCTGCTGTGACGTTGGAATACTGTCCCCTTTTCTGTCCCATCCACACTGGGGTTGGAGCAGTAAGCACATGGCCAAGGTCATGGGCAGTGCCTAGACAATACAACACCTCTGTAAGTCCGGGGAGAGGAAATTCCAGAGCAAAATACCTCTAAAAACTAAAATCAGTCAAAGGGAGAAATAAAGTTTAAAACCCGTCTATTGCTTACAAACTGCAGGAAGGGAAAGAAGATCACACTAACACCAGCCACCACATATGAAGCACTGGCCATGTTGCCAGATGATCTGTGAGTACATCTGCCTCACCCCAGCTCCCGAGGAGGCAGTCAGGTGGCACTGTGCCCAGGGTTGTCAGCCGCCAAAGAGAGATGCCCCCTGCAGCTGCCCTTTCCCCCAGAAGGAACATCCCGAAGGCATACCCAATGCTCCAAGTTACCGGAGGAGCCCAGAGATGCTCAGCTAAAAACATGGGTCCCGCCAGAGAGGAGAGGACAAGGCAGCAGCTGTGGGCAGTGACGGCAGGCAGACAAGGGGAATCCACTTATTCCCATTTGGTCCTTGGTTTATGGAACTTTGATCATGGTTGAGGCAGTGGCAGGCCAGAGATCACGGCTAGGGCCCAGCTCCAGGCCGCTCCAGCCCCAGCAGTGATGTGAGACAGGTCCCTAAAGAATTCTAGGTGGGAAGTGGTCAGAACCTTAAGAGATGTTCAGTGCAAAGGCTGGGAGAGTTGGAAGAAGATGCAATAACTTCTCTGGGTTGTGGTTTAAAGAGCATTCTTATGGCTTATGTTGAATACAAGGTGGGGCAGGAAGTCCAAAGTTAGGGAGGCAGGGAGAGAAGGGGTGAGAGAGACAGGAGGGAAGAAAGGAAGCAAGCCATTCTAGTAAAAAGCTGTTGTCTGTGAAGGTTCTGCTGGAACATAGCAGAAGGGGCCATAAGTCAAAACCTACAACTGGTTTGCTTGGGGGAGGATCTTTAGTCCCCTTACCAGGAAATATTCTAACCCATCCACCATCCACACTGGGGTTGGAGCAGTAAGCACATGGGCCAAGGTCATGGGCAGTACCTAGACAATACAACACATCTGTAAGTCTGGGGAGAGGAAATTCCGGAGCAAAATACCTCTAAAAACTGAAATCAGTCAAAGGGAGAAATAAAGTTTGAAACCCGTTTATTGCTTATGAACTGCAGTCCAGCGCTGTCTCTCTCCCCTGCTCCGGAGGAAGCAAGCAAGCAAGCCCCTCCCCTTAACCTCTCAGGTTCAGATACACCCTGGTTGCCCAGGTAATTACTCATTGACATGGAGATGAATTTCTCTCCACCCCTGAGGATATGCAAATGCACCAAGGCCAGGTGACATATTCTGGAAATGTTACAATTTTACCCACAACATTGCTTTACAATAAAACACAATAGATTATAATAGAACTTCAAGCATGCTACTGTAAGCACACTGTAGATATTGGCTCATTTAATCCTCACATCTACCCTGTGAAGTGTGTACCACTGGATTCCCATTTTGCATATGAGGATACTGAGGCAAAGAGCATGACTTACCCAGAGTCCCACAGCTGATCGTTGGCAGAGCCAAGAGTCAGCCGAGGCAGCTTGATTTTGCTCGACCTCACTTATGTTTAAGAGAAAACCAACAAACACAACAACGGGTAACTATGTTTTACCTCCCAGATTGGCAAAGATCCACAAGTTTGAGAATACGTATTATTGGCTGTGGAGACGTTTTGTGCCCCTATGGAGGGCTTTGGGGGTGGTGACTGAATTCAAAACACCAAATGCAACATCGTCTCCTATACAGATCCTGGAACAGAAAAAGGAATTAGGGGAAACTCCACTGAAATCCAAGTAAAGTCTGGAGCACAGAGAATAGTAATATACCAGGTGGGTTTCCTGGTTGTGACAAATGTACATGGTAATGTAAGCTGTTAATAAGGGAAACCAGGTGGGGAGTTAGAAAGGTGTTCTCTGTACTATCTTCACAACTTTTCACTAAATTAAAATTATGCCAAAACAGAAGTTTATTTTTTTAAAGTTTTTAAATGCACATAACCCAATGAGGCAGCAGCTTTACTTTAAGGACTTCATCCCACGGTTGTACTCATGCGTGTGTGGAACGGTGTGGACACAAGGAGAGGCCTGGAAGCCCCCTGAAGACCCACAGCAGAGCCCTGGTGAGATGTCTATGCAGTGGGTGTCATGTGCAGTTAGGAAGACAGAGACAGCTCTTCATGTTCTGATAGGGAACCAATGGACTGACGTGAAAAGCCAAGAGGCCCAAGAATATTGTGTAAAGAAGAAAATAGATATTGTGTGTATGCATATGTGTGGGGGACAGCACGAATAAGAGAGTGAGAGAGAGAGAGAGGGAAGGAGGAAGGGAGACTGGGTATAAGAAAGATACAAAAAAAGAAGGTAAGAGTACCTGCCTTCAGGCAAGGAGCAGGCCAACTTAGAGCCTGTGTTTTCTCCTATACCTCATTGGAACTTTGTACTTCATCACCCATTCAAAATTACTTAAAAGTGAGCAACCAGGATAAAGCAATACCCATCAAATCAGGGAGTGGCCACCAGCTCCTCCTCTGCCCACCTACCCCCTGGGCACCCGTGGGTCGCACTCTGCCTCTCCCTCCCACCCCCTCTTCTGCTTCCTTTTCAGGCCTCAGTAACATCATAGGCATCATCGTCTACATCTCCAGCAACACGGGCGACCCAAGCAACAAACGTGATGAAGACAAAAAGAGCCATTACAGCTACGGCTGGTCTTTTTACTTTGGGGCCCTGTCCTTCATTGTGGCTGAGACCGTGGGCGTCCTGGCTGTAAACATTTACATTGAGAAAAATAAGGAGTTGAGATTTAAGACCAAACGGGAGTTCCTTAAGGCTCCCTCCTCGTCTCCCTATGCCAGGATGCCAAGCTACAGGTACCGGCGACGGCGCTCGAGGTCCAGCTCGAGGTCCACTGAGGCCTCGCCCTCCAGGGCTGTGTCTCCGGTGGGCCTGAAGATCACCGGGGCCATCCCCATGGGTGAGCTGTCCATGTACACGCTATCCAGGGAGCCCCTCAAGGTGACCACTGCCGCCAGCTACAGCCCCGACCAGGAGGCCAGCTTCCTGCAGGTGCACGACTTCTTCCAGCCGGACCTGAAGGAAGGCTTGCACGTCAGCATGCTGAACCGACGGACAACCCCTGTGTGAGCCACCCCTTTCTCTCAGCGCCAGCCTCTCCCCAGAACAGCTGTTTGGCTCTCACGGGAGGGCATCTGACCCTAAGACAGACCAACAATGGACAGAGGCCACACCCAACCCTCCCTGGTCTCCAGAATGTGTCTCAGGCTGGCTTGAAACAAATCACAGGGAGGAGGCAAATGGAAGGTGGAAGCAGAAGCAGAGGCTGACTTTATCCCCAAAACAGGTGTTTTGATGCCCCAGGGTTCCAGAATCTCCCAGGAGGCCCAAGTGAGCTCTCCTGAGGCTGTACAGCCTTGACTGACCCAGGAAAACAGATTTGAGCCATTATCTCCTCTTGGAAACAAATCTAGCCAGAAGAATGAGCTTTTAGGGTCTTCCCTCACCTGGGCACTGGGACACCTGGAGGGCTTTGCTGGGGACATGGAGACCTCTGGACACTGGTCAGCCTTCTTTTAAACCTGAAGCTCCCATGTCTGTGAGCTGGAGAAGAGGAAGCCAAAGCCGGCCCCCTTCCTCTCTGTCTCTCTGTCTCTCTCTCTCTCTGGCTGTGGCCTGTTGCTGACATAAGCGTGATCCTGAGGAGAAAGCCCTGCAGCCAGCTGGTGCTTTGGCCTTTGTGCTGTCCTGGGACCGGCTTCCTTCAACCTGCAGAGACTGAGGCCCGTGGAGGAATCTGCAGATGGGAAGGCCTTTGCTGGCCTGGGTGTGCGGGGAAGGCCAGAGTCTGTTGCTGGTTGTCTTATCTGGTTCTGGAAATTTCTGCCACACGTAGAAAAGCAGAAACACTGACTGTACATGAGAACCGGGAAGATTCCGCAGGTCACTGGAAAGTTGGCCATGTGGCCTCTTGCTGTGTCCTCCCGACTGGCCTGAGGTGCAGCTCTGTCCCTCCCAGGGGCGGGGGGCAGACCCCAGCCCCCCACTGGTGTTTGGCAGCAGGAGCCTGAACTTCTGTACAAGAAAGGGAGGCACGAGGGTGAACAACGACCAAAAAATCAGAACGAACATCCATTCCTGAGGTGGTTATGAATCACGATTTATTGCAAATAAATGCCAGGAGAGTAAATTACATTCATTTCCTCATTTCAGAAAGTCACAGCACCACCTCCCCCAACACCTGCTCTCATAATTTATTCTGCCAGCGCCTGGAAGGGCTCAGCAGAGGAAGTTTGGGTGGAAGGGCCGAGCTGGGCTTTTCCTCCTCCTCACGCGAGGGATGTCTCGGCACTGGGGACTCAGGAGGTGGTTCCGTGTTTGACATTTTTCCAACCACTCTCCCCCCTTCGAAGCAGAGAACGTGGAAGCATGTCCAGGTTCAGGTGAAAGCCTGTCTGGAACATGGAGCTTGCCCTCTTTTATATAAAACACGTGCTTTCTAAAGACAAGTCCTTTCTTACTTTTTGAGATTTCAGAATCCAATCTGGAGCCGTTGTCTGTGACCCCAGTAGCTGTCATACTTAGACGTGACAAGCATATTCTTACCTCAGCCACCTGCTCACGGACCCCTGGGCGGACTCGGCCCCTGGGAGTTGGATCCGGGTCATGGGCCTCACCATCCCCCTTCGCCCCCGGAGGGGAAGTCTCCACGTGTCCTGCCTCCGACTGACTGGCGGCTGAGGTGCGGTGTGCCAGGGCCCCCTCGTGCTTGCTCAAGACCCTTTCCTCCCGCCGAGGTTGGCTTTGTGTGGTGGCTTGTCCGAGCATGTGCAGCAGCGAATGCCGGAGTGGCAGGGCTCGTGGCCTGCCCCTGCTGTGGGCCGCCGTGCCGTCCTGCCCCCACCCCGAATCTCCGCCCTCTCCCCACCATGACACCATCTTCCCGGCCTAGAAGGAAGGGGGACCCATCACCCAGCAAGGCCCCAAGACCCTCTGTCACTTCCAAAAGTGAGGCAGCCTTGGTGTTTCTTCCACATAAGCCACCTCCCCACCTGCTGCCCCAGAAGTTTCTATCACTCCCTGGAGAAAGCTGTGTTCCAGTGAATCCTACCTCTTGCTCAGTCCCAGACGGAGAATGTGGGGCCCACTCCAGGGACCAAGAAAAGTAGAAAGAAGTGGCCGAGGGACAGAAGAGCAGGGGGCAGAACGACCTCATCAGAGCCCCCGGTCTTCACAGCTTTTCTCACCACCGCCGCCCCAGGCTCGGGGCCCTCGTCTCTGGGGGACCCCTGCTCTTCCCGTGTCTCAGCCAGGCTTTCCCAGGAAAGGGAGCAGAGCTGGCTCCCTTCCACCTGCCGGTCTGAGACCTTGGTTCATGGGGAGATGCGGTGGCCTGGGCCACCTTTTCAGCCTCCTCCCATCCCACCACCCTCTCCAACCAGCCCCCGTGTGTTTCGCCAGTTAAGCACCTGTGAATCCTGTACCTACTATTGGTTTTGGGTTGTTAGTTTTGTCTTTTTTTTTAATTAAATAAAAACATTTTTAAAATGTTCTCTTCTTCATGTAGGGGGAGGGGTAGAGCTCCCCTCAAGGCCTTGTGCGCACTTAGGGGAAGGAGTGTCCCTGAGTCTGAGGGACGCTGTGGACCCTTCCAGGAGAACAGGGAGAAAGGGCAGATTCTGTGCTGGTCAAGCCCAGTTTCTCTGGCTTTAATCTGGGTCCCTGGCCACCTCCCCAGTGCCACTGGCTGGTTTTACACCTCTGGTGGTATCATCGAGGTGACATGTCCCAGATGGGTGGGACGATGGGCAGGCCACACCAGGATGTGGTGTGGGCATCTGGGCAGCTAAGCAAGCCAGGCCCGTCTTCAGAGCCTGCAGGGGGGTGCCGGCTGGGCAGAACTACGGCCTCAGAGGCCCGAAGCTGCCTGGTGGGGTTTATAAGGAGTCCACTAACCAGCCTCCTGTCCCTCCAGATTAATCCAAGATGATGAAGAAATAGAGAGAGGTACCCAAGTACAAAATGTGCGCCTATGACTGGTAAAGCTGCACAAGAGAATGTGGCTCCAGCCAGAGGCCAAGTGAGACCGAGCCGCCCAGTCCCAGGTTGGGCCGCTGGCCCCCAGTGCCCTGGCCACCAGAAGAATTGAGATAAGGGACAAAGAGAGGGACCAGAGTGGCCTCTCTGATCAGGGTGACACTGACATAGTGCAAGTACACTGGCCCCAGCCAGTCACAGTGGACACCTGTGCAGGGTCACCTGTTCAGGTGGGCACTGACCAGATATCAGCCTTCGTATCTTGGGAGGCAGAAGGAGAGGATATCAGTGTCCTCCCCTCGTTCTACCTGATTTGCAGCCCAGAGGTCTTCCCATCCAATTACACCTTCCCCTGCCTTTTGGGACTAAGACCTTGAGTTTTCTTACCAGAACCACTTGCTCTTCCTACAACCAAGAGGCACCAAATTCCAGAGCCTCACAAAGGCCTTTCCCACCCTGGTCCCAGCAGAGGAGGCCGAGGGCCCAGTGTCCCCGTGTCCCTGCCCTCATGGCTGCAGGCCGCACCCAATCAAGTGACCCGCTATGAAGCGCCAGGCTGATGTCTCCTCCAGCCCGGAGCCCACACTAGCCAGCATTGGCGCTGTGAGCCAGAATTCTGTCTCCTGTTTATTCTTAGGCCTGAGGAAACTCTGACTCGGCACGAGCTTTGCAGCCATCCCGGTGGACTTCCCTGGCAATCTACACTTGGTAGCCTAGTACAGCCTCCAATGTGGGGCTCACACGGTCATGCATTTCATTCAGCAAAAACTCTGCCTCCATAATTTGCAGTAAGATCCACAAAAACTAACCCAGAAGTGGATGTGCTAGTTCCTGAACAAGGTGCCGCTCAGAGCCCCCCTCCAGCCCAGGATCCTCATTCTATCCTTCGCTGATGTCACTGAAGGTAAACTAACGACAGGACCAATGCCTCCCAACGTAGACTGGCTTAATCAATAGAAGTTATTTCTCACTCATGTAAAGCCCAATCAACGGGGAGGCGTGATCTGCCCCTCCCAGCCATTTGGAGAGTTAAAGACCCATTCAGAGGTTCTGCCACCTGCAGCAAGGGATTCTAAGGTTGCCCCTGGCATGGACATGCAGAGGGACAAGGAGAAGAGAGGGTAGGTGATCTTGTGGGAAGTTTTCACAGGCCAAGGAGTTGTGACTTTGCCTTCTGCCCACATGCCATTGGCCAGAACTCAATGACACGATCACATCTCTAAGAGCCAGGGAAGATGGGAAATGTAGTCTAGCCCAGTGCAAAAGGAACAGTTTGGGGAAGAACTGGCCAGTTTCAGGTCCTTGTCCATATCTTTCAGTACTTCCCTTTTGCCTCCCTACCCCAATCTTTTTGGGAGTGCCTACTTGAAACCCACAACTTTGTTTGGGGCTGCACCCACCTTGGAGAGGCTAGAGCCCCTCCTTCATCTCCAAAGTAATGACTGGCCACTTCTCTGCTCCAGGGGGCCCATCTGTAAAATGGGTCCATGCTACCTTCTTCCTAGGTCAGAGGAGCAGGCTTCAGCTCACTCCTTGACCCAAACAAGAACCACAGAATCACTGGACATCATGACCAGCAAGAGTGACAGGTACCTTAGGAATATGTCATTTGATGTACTCAACCCAGAAGAGGAATAAGCCCAAGGAAGGAAGAGGATGGCAAGAAGAATAAAAGGAAGGAAGGAAAAAATTTTGGAGGATTTTCATAAAACTATAAAAGGGAGATACCGCCAGCCCAGTGGTTCTCAAGGGAGGGTGGTTTTGCTCCCCAGGGCACACTTGCCAATGTCCGCAGACATTTTAGGTTGTCATAACATGGAAGGGAGGTGTTACCACCACCTACTGGGTGGAGGCCAAGGATGTTGCTGAACGTCCTACACTGCCCGGACCACGATGACCCACTCTGCCCGCCAGGGCTGAGAAACCATACCGCAGCTTGATTTTACCATGAGGGAAGCTGAAGCGCAGACAGGGGAGGTGTAAGCTCTCACAGCAGGTTTTTGGCATCTGTGTCTAGACTATGAACGTATCAGGAAACCTCATTCATTGATTCCTGTTATTTCCTTTCCCTGCAACACATTCTGATTTTTGCCTTTTTCCTTTTCACTTTTGAGCCAACAGTTTTGGAAACAGAAGTTGGGGGTGGAAAAAGGAAATGGGAAATGGCCCCCTGTCCTGGGTGGGAGTAGGGGTGCCTTTGTCCCTGTGTTTGGGAGCAAAGTGCTGATAGAATTCAACCAAACAGGCAGCAGGAAGACAAGCCAGAAACCTGGCCAGCTGGACCCCGGGGCTCACCACTCTGTGGAGTCCTCCTCGTCCACACCCCAGCAGCTGCCGCGAGGTGGCGAGAGCCAGAGAGACGGGGATCAAATCCCCAGCTCACCCACGGGCAGCACTGGGGGAACGCCCAGCCTCTCAGAGCCCCAGTGCCCTCCTCTGTCAAAGGAAGAAGATAATACCTTCCTTCCAGGACTGTTGAGAGAATGAATTAAACTTTAACTGAAACAAGGAAACATTTCTAAACACCTCAGCTCAGCAACCGGTATCAGCGTGAACTTGCAGGAGGGTCTGTTCACTCACAGCACTGAAGGAGTTTCCCAAAATGGATTGCTCTGGAACAGCCCCCGAGGTGGTGCTCTGAAAGCCAGGCCTGTAGGATGCGTGCTGCGCACACTGCACTTGGGTTTGGGAAGAACCCGTCATCCAGCCCCCCAGGCACTGTGCGCACGGTGCCCCCCCGTAGAGGACCGCTGCCCCGGCTGCTTCTTGGCTGATGTCCACTCATTTCTCGCCCTGTGGTCCCAGGCTGTGCAGTGGTCGTGGTCAAGGCAGCCACATGGCTGCTGCTTTCTTTGCAGGCCCTGCAATCCCTGAACTCCACCCGGGCCTTCCCAGTGCCACTCAGGTGATGAAAAGCCCAGTCCTGACGGTTTTCAGGTGCTCTGGGAGTCAGGCTGCAGGGGGACGGGTCCCATTCTGGGTCCCCAGAGTGGAGCGGCAAAGAGGAGAGCCTGGGGGAGGGGAAGAGGGCAAGAGGGGGCCTCCCTGGGGGAGCTCAGAACCAGCCCCATGACCTGGGCTCCCTGCACTTGTTCCTAATATGGCACCCCTGGCTGTCCGGCTCCAGAGATGAGGGGCAGGGGGAGGGGCTGAGGGGACGGGAGGTGCTCAGGGGCCTTAGAACCCAGAGGGGGAGAAGAAGCACATATGCCTCATATGGTATTTTTAAACTTGCAGCTTCCAACAAAACGGCGGGTACCACGTCAGAAACAAAAAGCCTGCAGTCAGTGAGGTTACAGGCCACCTCCCTGTGCTGATAATGGCAGGACGGGGGCTTTGGGGAGCTGAGTCTGACCTTTGTCCCCTGATAAGTTCTCTCAGAGATTCATTAACCCCTGTGGGATCTCGAGAACGACAGTTAAACTGCAAATACCCAGGTTCTTTTTAAAACAAGTAATACTTACGTTTTCCTAATTGTAAGGGTATTACATTTTACCTAAAAAATATTTGAAAAATACAGAAAAGTTAAAGAAGAAAAGAGTATCAGCCCAAATCCCACTATCCAAGACACTATTAGCACAGCTGACACCTCAGGGCTCCCAGATGTACGTGGGGGCGTGGCTTCATATGCTGCCATCTGCTCACTGCTTCTCGTCAGAGAATCTTCCCATGTCTTAAAATCCTCCTCAAAAACATAATCTTTAATGGCTGCACAAAGCAGAGATACCACCATTCATCCAACTAGTGTCCTATTGCTGGACACGGCTTATTTGCTCCCCAGATCTTAAATGGTGTCTGAATTGGGCCAAAGTGCTTGGATACCAGGATGCCTTTGGTTGACGTCTCGTGGCTTCTCACTATGAACTTCTGGCATAGCTTTATCTTAGAGGCTGGTGAAAAGATCAGCCTCGTTGTCCACACCCAAATGCAGTCAGGATCTTGTGGGCATACACACCTTGGGGTCCAGGCTGGGGGAAATAACACTTCCCTCCCTGACTCCCTGCCCAGGGGCTAGCAAGCCACTTCATGCTCAGTTCCTCTTGGCAGGCTGGGGCTGCTTCATTCTACCAGACCTCACATTTAGCCATCCTCAGAGACACAAAGAGTAATTCCTTCCAGTCCCTGAGTGTATCAGTTAGCAGAAGTGTGTAACAAAATATACCAAAACCTAGTGGTGTCAAACAACCATTAGGCATGGCCATGGATGCTTATCTCTGCTTGACAGACAGGGCCAGGATGGCTTATCTCTGCTCACAGTGCTGGGGCCTCGGACAGAAGACTCTATAGCCCTGGGCTGGAAATCATCTGGAGGCTTATTTCCTCACGTCAGACATTGAGTCGGTGCTGGCTATTGGCAAAAACCTTAGCTACAGTTTTCAGCCTGAATATCTACACATGGCTTCTCTGTGTGGCCTGAGTTTCCTCCCAGCATGGTGGCTGGATCCAAAGGTAGGTGTTTCCAGAGCAAAAGAGAAAGGTGGAAGTTTCAGAAGTCACATAGCATCACTTTCACTGTGCTTTGAGGGTTAGAACAGTCCAAAGCCTGCTTGAGTTCAAGGGGAGAGAAAATAGACTCCACCTGTTCTGTTCTGGAAGATTCTGGACAGTTCAGGAAGAATACATAGGAACAGAAAAACTGCTGTGGCCATTTTTAGAAGATATAATCTGTCCCCCTAGACTCTCCAACACCCTTACCTGGCCCAAGGCTTCTTCTCTACCTGCCAAACCTCCCTTCCATCTTCCATCTCCACTGTGCCCTCTGGAAATCCCACATCCTAAAGTCTCCTTACTGAGGTCTCCTGGGATCCACCTCCTGGGATAAATGAAAGCCTCCTCTCTCCCAAGGACACTCCTTTCCCTGGTCCTCTTAGAGAAAGCTGGCCATTCTTTTGCTGGGTTCCTTGCCCAGGTTCCCAGTACAACACTTCTGGCTGCCCAGCCCTACATTCTGTTCTGAGACACGTGGGGCTGGAAAGGGAGGGAAGGGATCAGAAGGGCCTCGAGAGCCACAGGACGACTGGGGCAGATACACCTGATACGGATATTTTTTAACTTGCAGCTACCAACAAAACGACTGGTACAACCTCAGGAACAGAAGTCTGCGATCAGAGAAGGTAATGAACTTGTGTCCTCAGACTTCTATCTTTTTTATAGGAGAAGGGAGTGGTGGGAGATGCTGACATGCCCAGACTGTTACTACTCCACCCTCCCAGGGAAAAGCTTCTCCGAGAGCCTGGGTAGACCATCCTGACCCTTTCTCATCACTGTCATCTCCCTAACTTCTTCTGGCCACTCCTCCATGTTCATCAGACACTTCACCTCTAGCTCAAAGCCCTGCTCTGTACCCCAAGTCCTGCCACCATCAAACTGAGCCACATTGACATCTGTGGAGCCAACCACTCCGACTCCCTGGCCGACCAGCTCTCTTGCCTTCTCACCTCCATTGACCTTCACCTCCAGCCTTGACCTTGTCACCACCACTGACTGTCCCCTGCTGTAATGTTCAGAGCTACCGTCCTCCTTTCTGACCACAGCTTCCATTGCCCCCAACTCCTTCCTCCCCTGACCACCAGCACACCTCTCCTTCAACCTCATCGAGCCCTTTGAGGCCTTGACCTCTCCATTTCCTTCCAATACATCAACTCTTCCTGCTTGCAGGACCATCCTTACCAGCCCAGACAAAACAAGTCATCCTTTAAATGCCTTTCCGGTGCCTTCAGCTCCCTGGGCCCTGCCCCCTCCTGCTGGCTTTTCCCTTCTGGGAGAGCCCCAAGCCTCCTTTGATCTCACCTTCACACTTCTCCATCGCTGCACCTGAGCTGCAAGGTGATGCCAGAGAAGATCAAGCAAATTCTAATGGATGCCTGTGGCCCCCAAAAGTGTCCAAGTCCTAATCCCTGGAATCTGTGAATATATCACCTTTCATGTCAAAAGGGACTTTGCAGGTGTGAGTAAATTAAGAGTTTCGAGATGGGGAGATTTTCCTGGATTAGCTGGGTGGGCCCAGCGTAATCCCAAGGGTTCACATAAGGGAAAGACAGAGGCAGGAGAGTCAGAGAAGGTGTGATGATGGAAGCAGAGGTCAGAGTGATGCGATCTCTGGCTTTGATGGTGGAAGAGTTCTGGATGCCCCGGGAAGAGGCAGAGGCAGAGGCAGGGCCTTCAGCTCACAGGACAGAAATGCGGGCAGGAAGCCTGATGCAACAGAGGGTGTGAGCTGAGCAGTGCAGGGAGGCAGCTGACGTGGCGTGAAGAGCTTGCGGCCAGGTGGGTCCCACCTTGCTTTTTTAACAGTACCTCAAGATCAAATCCCCAAGGCCATTTCTCAGCCTAATTAAGCCTGAGCTCAGAATTAGTTCAGCACACTGCCAAGAAGGGTTTATCTATTCCCCACCCAGACCTGGGGATGTTCTCTGAGGGGACCCAGAGTGAGTACATAATCCAGTCTTGCCATCTCTACCCTCCAGAAGCTTACAGCCCTTCAGAGAAAGCCAATCCGTGTGTAGTCTGTACATTACAACAGTAGCCATCCTGGACCAGCTGCCTACTGTATTAGCTCAGGCTGCTCAATTCCACAGCCTGAGTGACTTAACAGAACTTTATTTTCTCACAGTTCCTGAGGCCTGAAGGCCAAGATCCAGCATGGCTGGGTTCTGGGAAGAGCCCCCTCCCCGGCTTTCACCTTCCCAGTGAGTTACCACACAGCAGAGAAAAAGCGCGAGGGAGCACCCAGTGTCTTTTCTCTAAGCTAAGGACACTAATTATCAGGAGGGTCCCACCCTCAAGATCGCATCTAACCTAATCACCTCCAAAGGCTCCGCCCCCAAGTACTATCGCACTGGGCTTTGGACTTCCACACAGGAATTTGGGAGGACATAATTCAGCCTGTTGCATCTATCACGGACTAAGCTGCTAAAATGCTATATTTCTAACGCTTCCACCAGCCCTCCAGTCAGCCGCCATGGCCCTCATTTCATAGATGAGGAAAGGGCAGCACAGAGAGGCTAATGACCTGCTGGGAGCCCCACAGCGGGAGATCTACGGAGCAGGGACGCCACCCTGGGGCTGGTGGCTCCATCACCGACGGGCTGGTTCCCACTCCCCACGATGCTCTTTCTCCTGGTGTCCTGGCAAGCCTGGGACCTGTGAGGCGGATGCTTACACCGCCCAGTCCTGGGCTCCCAGCAAATACCAACATCCCTGGAGCCCCCACCCTGGCCCAGCAAGGCCCTGGGGAGACAAGCAGGCTGCCTGGCAGTGGACTCCATGAGCAGAAACAGTCTGTTTGTAGGAGCTTTTAGTAAACGGGGCAGAGAAAGTAGACTTGCCTGCAATCCCTGGAGCTACCACCCCCGTGGTAGATTTACACACAGACAGCTTCAAAGGGAGAGGCCATCAATCTTTCATGCCTTTCCTCGCTGGGTGGGAGGGCTCAGGGCCCTTGCGTGCAGCACAAGCCTGCCCCCCACTGAAGGAAGGCGCAGCCTGGCTTCTCTGATGGGCCCGCAGTGTTGTCCCAGCTGACTGCACCCTGCGTGCCAGGCCCCACTTAGGGCGCATGCCAAGACCTTCAGAGGTGCCTGCTGCTGGAGAGGTCAGGATGCCCAACTCCCCACCACCCCAAAACACATTTTGTTTCTTCAAATGACACCATATCTACTTGTAGGGCTAAAATTAAAATTGCTTCTTTCTAGATAGTCTGTCTTAAAACACTGAAAACTTATTCTCACTCCCAACTGCAGCTTTGCTGGTGTGCCTGGCACACAGTGGGTCTGTCTCAGACTACGCGGTGTCCCCCAAGATCCCCAGCTGCCTGGCTCCCGAAGGTGGGCTGGCAGGGCAGTGTGAGGGGGCTGAGGCCATGTGCCATGTCTCAGCTTCCAGGAGTTCTCCGTGGAGGGGGGCCACCTGCATGGAGACAGACGTCACTCAGCTGAAGCGGGGCCATGACAAGCGTCAGCAAATCAGTCGGTTGTGAAGGGTTAGCCGCCCCCCCCAACAGGGAAACATGGAGTCAGGGGTGGGGGACAGAGAGAGAATGGGTGCAGAGATGAGAAAGGTTGGGAGAGAAGCTCTCGGGAGATCATAATCTGGATGAGGAGGCTGGTTTGCAACATGAAAAATACAGATGTAACTGTCCCTGATAACATGCCAGCCTATGGCTGGAGTCGCGAGGTTCCTGATCAGCTCTGGCGCTTGTTTGCCAGGAGGCCCTGGCTTGTCATATCTGCTCTCTAGGCTGTAGGTTCCTTTTATCCACCATGATGGGTTCAGGACACACTACCCCAAACTATGGCACTTGGGCATATTGAATATTTTAGGCTGAATGAATCTGAGAAACAGCAGGTGCAGAAAGGACCCTTTGGCCTCCACCATCTCTCCTGAAGCAGGTCATAGGTCCTGAGGTGAGCCAAGTCCTCCCTGCACCCTGAGGTAAGGAGGATCCTTGTCTCCAAGACGCCGAGAGGAGTCTGAACGCACACACCTCACTGTTGCCCCAAGTTTACCACTCTTGACTCACACCCTTTTCTTCTTCAATCATATTATTCCACAACTTTCCACTTGTGGGATTAATATATTAATTAAGTATAGAAATGAATGTACAATCATATATGACTTGATTATTATTTTTTTAAGTGGTCTCAAGTATCTTTTTTTAATAATTTATTTTGGTATCATTAATCTACAATTACATGTGTAATATTATGGTTATTAAACTACCCCTTCATCACGTGCCCCCCACCAACCCCATTACAGTCACTGTCCATCAGCGTAGTGAGATGCTATAGAATCACTACTTGTCTTCTCTGAGTTGTACAGCCCTCCCCGTGCCCCCACAACATTACATCTGCTAATCGTAATGCTCCTTTTTCCCTCTTATCCCTCCCTTCCCACCCATCTTCCCCAGTCCCTTTCCCTTTGGTAACTATTAGTCCGTTCTTGGGTTCTGGGAGTCTGCTGCTGTTTTGTTCCTTCAGTTTTTTTTTCTTTGTTCTTATACTCCACATATGAATGAAATCATTTGATACTTGTCTTTTTCGGCTTGGCTTATTTCACTGAGCATAATACCCTCTAGCTCCATCCATGTTGTTGCAAATGGTAGGATTTGTTTTCTTCTTATGGCTGAATAATATTCCATTGTGTATATGTACCACATCTTCTTTATCCATTCATCTACTGATGGACACTTAGGTTGCTTCCATTTCTTGGCTATTGTAAATAGTGCTGCGATAAACATAGGGGTGCATCTGTCTTTTTCAAACTGGGCTGCTGCATTCTTAGGGTAAATTCCTAGGAGTGGAATTCCTGGGTCAAATGGTATTTCTATTTTGAGTTTTTTGAGGAACCTCCATACTGCTTTCCACAATGGTTGAACTAATTTGCATTCCCACCAGCAGTGTAGGAGGGTTCCCTTTTCTCCACATCCTCGCCAACATTTGTTGTTGTTTGTGTTTTGGATGTTGGCCATCCTCACTGGTGTGAGGTGGTATCTCGTTGTGGTTTTAATCTGCATTTCTCTGATGATTAGTGATGTGGAGCATCTTTTCATGTGCCTGTTGGCCATCTGAATTTCTTCTTTGGAGAGGTGTCTATTCATGTCCTCTGCCCATTTCTTAAATGGATTATTTGCTTTTTGTTTGTTAAGGTGCATGAGTTCTTTATATGTTTTGGATGTCAACCCCTTATGGGATATGTCATTTATGAATATATTCTCCCATACTGCAGGATTTCTTTTTGTTCTACTGATGGTGTCCTTTGCTGTACAGAAGCTTTTCAGCTTGATATAGTCCCATATGTTCATTCTTGCTTTTGTTTCCCTTGCCCAGGGAGATATGTTCATGAAGAAGTCACTCATGTTTATGTCCAAGAGATTTTTGCCTATGTTTTTTTCTAAGAGTTTTATGGTTTCATGACTTACATTCAGGTCTTTGATCCACCTTGAGTTTACCTTTGTGTATGGAGCTAGACAGTAGTCCAGTTTCATTCTCTTACATGTAGCTGTCCAGTTTTTCCAACACCAGCTGCTGAAGAGGCTGTCATCTCCCCATTGTATATCCAAGGCTCCTTTATCAAATATTAATTGAGTGTATATGTTGGGGTTAATGTTTGGATTTTCTATTCTGTTCCACTGGTCTGTGGGTCTGTTTTTGTGCCAATACCAAATTGTCTTGATTACTGTGGCTTTGTAGTAGAGCTTGAAGTCAGGGTGCGTAATTCCCCCTGTTTTATTCCTCCTTCTAGGATTGCTTTGGCTATTCGGGGTCTTTTGTGGTTCCATATGAATTTTAGAATTATTTGTTCCAGTTCATTGAAGAAAGCTGTTGGTAATTTGATAGGGATTGCGTTGAATCTATAGATTGCTTTAGGTAGTATAGCCATTTTGACAATATTTATTCTTCCTAACCAAGAGCATGGGATGCATTTCCATTCGTTAGTGTCCTCTCTAATTTCTCTAAGGAGTGTCCTGTAGTTTTCAGAGGTCTTTCACTTCCTTCGTTAGGTTTATTCCTAGGTATTTTATTCTTTTTGATGCAATTGTGAATGGAATTGTTTTTCTGATTTCCCTTCCTGTTAGTTCATCGTTAGTGTATAGGAAAGCAACAGATTTCTGTGTGTTAATTTTGTATCCTGCAACTTTGCTGAATTCAGATATTAGTTCTAGTAGTTTTGGAGTGGAGTCTTTAGGGTTTTTTATGTACAGTATCATGTCATCTGCAAATAGTGACAATTTGACTTCTTCTTTACCAATCTGGATGCCTTGTATGTCTTTGTTTTGTCTGATTGCCGTGGCTAGGACCTCCAGTACTATGCTGAATAACAGTGGAGAGAGTGGGCATCCCTGTCTTGTTCCCGATCTTAGATGAAAAGCTTTCAGCTTCTCGCTGTTAAGTATGATGTTAGCTGTGGGTTTGGCATATATGGCCTGTATGATGTTGAGGTACTTCCCGTCTATACTACCATGTTGTTGAGAGTTTTAATCATGAATGGATGCTGAATTTTGTCAAACGCTTTTTAAGCATCTATGGAGATGATCATGTGGTTTTTGTTCTTCTTTTTTTTGATGTGGTGGATGATGTTGATGGATTTTCGAATGTTGTACCATCCGTGCATCCCTGGGATGAATCCCACTTGATCATGGTGTATGATCCTCTTGATGTATTTTTGAATTCAGTTTGCTAATATTTTGTTGAGTATTTTTGCATCTATATTCATCAGGGATATTGGTCTGTAATTTTCTTTTCCTTTCTCATTTCTGATTGTGTTTATGTGTGTAGATTCTCTTTTTCTGTTAATGAGTCTGTCTAGGGGTTTCTCTATTTTGTTTATTTTTTCAAATAACTAGCTCTTGGTTTTATTGATTTTTTCTATTGTTTTATTCTTCTCAATTTTATTTATTTCTTCTCTAATCTTTATTATGTCCCTCCTTCTGGTGACTTTGGGCCTCATTTGTTCTTCTTTTTCCAATTTTTGTAATTGTGTCTTTAGTCTATTCATTTGGGAATGTTCTTCCTTCTTTAAATAGGCCTGGATTGCAATATACTTTCCTCTTAGAACTGCCTTTGCTGCCTCCCACAGAAGTTGTGGCTTTGTGTTGTTGTTGTCATTAGTCTCCATATATTCCTTGAAAGACACTTTCTATCCCATTTTCTCTCTCTTCTTCCTCTGGTACTCCTATAATGCGAATATTGTTCCGTTTGGATTGGTCACATAGTTCTCTTAATATTCTTTCATTCCTTGAAATCCTTTCATCTCTCTCTGCCTCAGCTTCTCTGTATTCCTGTTCTCTGATTTCTATTCCATTAACAGTCTCTTGCATCTCATCCATTCTGCTGTTAAGCCCGTCGATCGCTTGTCTGATTTCTGCATTGTCTTTCCTCAGTTCCCTCACCTCCTCCCTCAGCTCTTGCACATTTCTCTGTAGATCCATCAGCATGGTTATGACTTTTATTCTGAATTCTTTTTCAGGAAGACTGTGCATTTCCATCCTTCAAGCTCCCTCTCTGGGTTTGTCTGGTTGATTTTAGTCTGGACCATATTCTTCTGTCTTTTCATGGTCATAGAAGTGGTCGCTGGTAGTTGCCACGTATATCAGCTGGGCTCTTTAAGACTTTAAAAAGAGGGGAAAAAAAAGAAAGAAATAAAAGAAAAAAGAAAAAAACAAAACAAACAAAAAACAACAAAAAAGTCCACCAGGAGTAGATTCTGTGGGGATGCTGTAGGTGGCGCTGTTGCCCCACTATTCCGCAGCCGTGGTCACGCCGCTCCGCAGGGCCCTTTATAGCTCTGGCCAGGGTCGGAATGAATGGGAGGCTGTTGATCTCTGTTGGAAGTTGATGAGCGGCCACCCTTTCCCAGTCATCAGCTAAGGGTTCTGAAACTCCCCAGGACTCCCAGCCTGCTAGGCTGAGTGTGCTGGGGCGATCCGGCTCCTCCGCTGGGCTCCTGTCTCTTTAAGACCACTGAAGAAAGCACGTGCTTTTCTTTTTTTTTTTCCCCTTCCTGGGAGCCGGCTGCAAGCATCCTGGCGCGTTCCCCACTCAGATCCTGCACCCTCTGTCTCTCCAATCTCTGCTACACCGTGCTGTGTGTGTCAGCACTCCCCACGCAGATCACCGGGGCTGGTTACTTCGTGGGGTGTACTTCCACTCCCTCCTGGCTCTGAATCCTCTCCTCCCACCGGTGCGCTGGGGTGGGGGAGTGCTTGCGTCCCGCCACGTTGCGGCTCCGTATCTTACCCGCCTCTTGGGGTGCCGAGTCCTCTCGGGTGTAGCTACACGCTGTGTGCTTTCCTGGGTATTCTGGTCTCTCTTTTATGAATAGTTGTATTTGCTGTATTTTCATAGATAAATATAGTGTTGGGAGGAGATTTCTGCCGCCCTGCTCACGCCGCCATCTTCCTGGAAGCTCGACTTGATTATTTTTCCTGTAATTCTTGATGCATGATCAAGAACAGATCAAGACCAAAACAGTTTCTGTGATGTGACTGCCCTCATGTTGTCTTAGTATTTTTGAGAACGTCACGCCCCAGAAGACTGGAGGCTGCCTGGGAACTGAACATAAATTTGGAAAGTGATTGTGTGCTAAGGTGTCACTCGAACCCCTGCATAGATGTTAAAATTTACTTGCTCAGTAAATATGAGGAGTGCCTTCTTGGCATTACTCTTGGGCTTCAACGCCTTGAGTCCCCTGGCTGGTCCTTTCAGATCTTCAGCATTTCGTCACGTTTTCCCCCACATCTGTGGGTCAGAGGCGGGGGGAGCTGACAAGTGGCACCCGAACAGGGACCTGAAACTCAGAGCGGGGAAGCTCCTGAAGATCGTCGATCCGGTAAGACTCTTGGGAAAGCATATGTAGGGACAGCATCGGGACGTCAGGGACAGTATAATGGGCCAAACTGAAACTAAAGCCGTTAAACTGGAGGATTATTTATAATTACTCTGTGCCCTCCTAAAAACCTCAGGGGTGAAAACTTCTAAAAAAGATCTTGCCCAACTTCATAAATACATTAAAAATCAGTGTTATTGGTCGCCTCTACAAGGAACCCTCAAACAAGCTGATTGGAATAATGTATTAAGAGATTTCAAAAAGGCCCACAGACAAGGAAACATTATCCCTGTACCTGTTTGGTCGTTGTGCAATTTGATTACTCTTGCTTTGCAGCTCTTACAAACTCTCCCATCATCTGAAACTAAGTCTGACATACAGGAGCATGAGAAGGAATTATTAGAAGATGTGACAAAATTGAGTGTATGATCCTCATCACCACATCCACTTGACTCCTCTCCTTCCTTTTCTTCCTCCTCCTCTGAGAATGACGATGGGGGTCCTACTCTTTCCTCTCACTGTCCAAGGCCCCCAGCCTCCATTTTTGCTGCATCTGCCTTTGCAGCTGGGATATGGAAGGCCCAGAGAGAACGTGACTTAGATGCCTATTTGATGCCTTTAGGGGTGCCAGTAAATTTCCTTTTGGGCCCAATGGGGATCCTGACTTCCCCCAAGGGGGGGTCAGAGCACAGTATGCACCTATTCCTTACAAGACATTGAAAGACTTTAAACAAGCTATATCCTCTTATGGTACTAATTCTCCATACGTTGTGGGTCTCTTGAGGGGGTTGGCAGAACAAGAGAGGATGACCCCTCGTGACTGGGATCTATTGGCTCGTATGTGTCTAGACTCTCCTCATTTTTTGCAGCTTAAAACATGGTGGAATGAAGAAGCAAAACCACAAGCTTTGAGATATCAGCATACCAATCTTCCAATTCTTATAACTGCTGAACAACTAGTAGGACAAGGAGATTGACTGCCGTTAAATAGACAAGCAGCGTACGATGACACGGCAGTAACACAAGTACGTTTGTGTTGCCTAAAAGCCTGGGAGAAAATACAAACAGCTGGAAAGCCTGCCTTACCATTTAGCAAACTTAAACAGGGAATTAATGAACCATATGTTGATTCTGTTGTGAAATTACAAGATAATTTGAGAAGGACAGTAGCACATCCAGATTTGAGAGACCTGTTGTTACAGATGTTCGCCTATGATAATGCAAATACAGGGCGTCAAAGTGTTCTTAAACCTTTAAAGGCCACGGGAGCTAGAATGGAAGATTATATTAAGGCCTGTGCAGATGTGAGTTCCCCTACATATCAAGCTAATTTATTAGCAACTGCTATGAAAAGAAAGTTGAGGGGAAGTTCAAAAAATTTGAAATGTTTTAGTTGCAGCAAACAAGGAACATATGGAAAAGGACTGTGGGTCTACAAAGGGGACCAAAGAGCCAAATTTCAAAAATAAACCGCCATCTGTTTGCCCAAAATGTAAAAAAGGGAGACATCGGTCTAATGAATGTCGTTCAAAATTTGATAAAGATGGTAATCCTATCAATGTGTCTCAGCCTTTAAACCATCAACCGGGCAGCCTCTGAGTCCCTAGAAAATAATACAGAAACACCCTGTCCAGTTAAAAGAACATGGCATGATTTGCAAGGAGCAACTAAAGGAAGTGCTGCTGTAGATCTTGCCTCTTCTCAATCAGAATATTTACACACATCACAAGGGCTCCAATTACTTAGCACAGGAATTTTTGGCCCTTTACCAGCCAATTATGTAGGATTACTTGTAGGCCACAGTAGTTGGACACTAAAGGGTTAATAGGAAGACCTGGGGTTATTGATCAAGACTATATGGGTGAGATTAAAATAATGGCATCATCTGATAAAGAATTATATATACCTCAGGGAGAAAGAACTGCCCAATTGCTTTTACTTCCCTATCTCCCACCTTCGACAACACCCTATGAGAGGGGACAAGGTGGATTTGGAAGTACAAATAAATAAATATGGCTTAATACAAAAATCACATCTAATAGACCCCAATGCTAGGTCTGGATTCAAGGCAAGTCTTTTACAGGATTGTTAGACACAGGGGCTGATGGGTCTGTGATTGCTCTCAAACATTGGCCAAAAAATGGGCCCAAACAAGAAAAGCACATTCAAGTTTCAGGTATCGGTACAGCCTCTCAAGTAGGGCAAAGTTCAGCTACCTTACATTGTCTAGGCCCTGAAAAACAATTTGCCTTATTAAAACCTTTAATTGTTGATGTAGCAACTAATCTCTGGGGACGAGACTTAATGCAGCAGTGGCATACTACACTGTCCTTTGATGAACCTTCACCTGTTCAATCTTTTTCTTAGGGGTCACTGATACACGGCTGCCAGCTCCTATACCATTACAGTGGACCACTCAAACACCTATTGGGTGGCTCAAGGACCCCTCAATAAAGAAAAACTGGCAGCCTTACACACATTAGTTCAAGAACAGCTTCAGTTGAATAGGTTAGAATTCTCCACAAGCCCGTGGAATTCCCCTGTATTTGTTATAAAAAAGAAGTCAGGAAACTGGAGACTCTTACATGACTTAAGACAAATTAATGCAGTCCTTAAACCTATAGGACCTTTGCAACAAGGCCTCCCTTCTCCAGTTGTGATTCCAAAAGACAGGGACATGGCTATCATTGATCTTAAAGACTGTTTTTTTACAATTCCTTTAGCCATAATGGATAGAGAAAAGTTTGCTTTCACTGTACCCTCCTTAAATTTACAAGCCCCTTCAGAAAGATTCCAATGGAAAGTACTTCCTCAAAGAATGTTAAACAGCCCTACAATTTGTCAAAATTATGTGCACAGGGCTCTTCAACCTATCTGGAAAAAATGGCCTTCAGCTTATATCATTCATTATATGGATGATATTCTTATAGCCCTACCTAAATATCTGTCTCTTATTACTATTCTCAATGAGACTGAAGCTGAATTAAAACAGTGGGGCTTAAAAATAGCCCCCAATAAAATACAAATACAATACCCAATGAATTACTTGGGGAATAAAATTCAAGAAAACTCAATAATTCCTCAGAAAATTCAGATAAGGAGAGATCATCTTAAAACTTTAAGTAATTTTCAAAAGCTGTCGGGAGATATCAATTAAATCAGACCGTTATTAGGTTTTCCTACTTATAAACTACAACATCTTGACAACACCTTAAAAGGACCCTCAGATCTTAATAGTCCTAGAGACTTAAACTCAAAAGCTGAAGAAGAACTCAAGTGGATAAAACAACACATTCAAAAAGCTCAATTATCAGAAGTTGACTCACACAAACCCTTACTTTTATTAATTTACTTTACACCCCACTCTCCCACAGGATTGCTCTGTCAATATGACAGCTGGCTAGAATGGATATTTTTACAGTATCAAACTAAACCCTTGTTACAACCTTACGTCAACAAAGTAGCCTCCATTATCCTCAAAGGATGACAGAGATTAAGACAGCTGATTAGTCAAGATCCTCACTCCATTATTCTTCCGTTGTCTAAACAAAATATTATACAAGTATTTCAAGAAAATATTCATTGGCAAATTGCACTCTCTGATTTTTTAGGAAATACTGACCGTCATTACCCTAAGAATAAATTATTTTCCTTTTTTCAGTGCCATCAATGGATCCTTCCTCAAAAAACTTCTCTCAATCCATTATTAAATACTGTTACCTGTTTTACAGATGGTACAAAATCTTTAAAAGAAGCCTATACAACTTGTTCTGGTTTGTCAAAAACATTTCAAACATCTTTTACTTCTGCAGAACAAAATGAATTATAGGCTGTATTGCAAGCTTTGCAAGATTTTCCAGGTCCTCTCAATATTGTTACTGACTCTGCTTCTACTGCCTTTTCTGTTCCTCTTTTAGAAACTGCGACATTAGGCACTATACAATCCCTTATTAACACTTTATTTTCTCAGTTACAGGCATGTATCCGTCAGCGTCTACACCCCTTCTTTATTACTCATATACAATCACACTCTAATCTACCAGGTCCTTTATCATACTATAATGATAAAGTAGACAAGCTTGTTTCATTAGCTAATTACTCACTGGCTCAACACTATCATGACCTTAGTCATGCTCCCTCCTTTACTTAACAAAAACGTTTTTCTCTCTCTGCATTGGAAACTCAGAATATTTTAAATTCTTGCCCAACCTGTTCTCAAATTAATTCTCCTCATTTACAAGCTGAAACCGTTCCCAGAGGAACACACCCCAATGCCTTATGGCAAATGGATATTACTATTGTCCCTGAATTCAGAACTCTCAAACATGTCCATGTTTCCATTGATACTTCTTCTGCTTCGTGGGCCACAGCCTTGACAGGAGAATGATCTCATCATGTTATTACTCATCTTTTACAAGCGTTTGCCGTACTGGGGGTTCCTGCCACCATAAAAACGGACAACGCTCCAGTTTACCTTTCTTCTATGCTAAGAAAATTCTTTCAGTTATATGATATCACTCATAAAACAGGCATTCCTTACAATTCTACAGGTCAAGCTCTAATTGAACATCGTCATCTTACTCTTAAGCATTATTTATTAAAACAAAAAGGGGGATCAAGAGACTTCTGGGAAGATGGCGGCGTGAGTAGGGCGGCGGAAATCTCCTCCCAAAACCATATATATTTATGAAAATACAACAAATGCAACTATTCCTAAAAGAGAGACCAGAATATACAGTACAACAGCCAGGCCACAGCTGCACCTGCGGGGACTCAGCGCCTCACAAAACGGGAAGGATACGGGGACGCACCCCGGTGGGACCCAAGCGCTCCCCCACCCCAGTGCATCGGCAGGAGGAAAGGATTCGGAGCAGGGAGGGAGTGGAGGCACAGGCCTGCCAAATACCCAGCCCTGGTGATCTGCGACGGGAGTGAGGACACACATCATGCAGTGTATCGGAGATTGGAGAGACAGAGGGGCAGGATCTGAGAGGGACGGCGCAGCTGGGTCCTCTCAGCTGGCTCCCTGGGACAAAAGAAAAGTGTGCGCTTTTTTAAAAGTCTTAAAGAGACAAGGGCCCAACAGCGGAACAAAATCGTCCCAGTGCACTCAGCCCAGCAGGCTGGGAGTCCTGGGGAATTTCGGACCCCTTGCCCAGGGGCTGGGCAAAGCAGCCACGCCGAGGCCTCCCACAGAGATCAGAAGCCTCGCAATCATTCCCCCCCACCAGCCGATGCCACAAAGGGTCTGGAAGAATGGAACACTGGAGCAGCAGCGCCACCTACAGAGGATCCTCACAGAATCTACTCCCGCGGGCATTTTTTTGTTGTTGTTTTCTTTTTCTTTTTAAAAGTCTTAAAGAGCCCAGCTGACACACGTTGCGCCTACCAGCAACCAATTCTATCTTCATGAAAAGACAGAGGAATATGGTACAAGCAAAGCTTAGCCAGACAACCCCAGATAGGGAGCCTGATGGGATGGGCATGCACAATCTTCCTGAAAAATAATTCAGAATAAAAGTCATAACCATACTGATGGATCTACAGAGAAATATGCAAGAGCTGAGGGAGGAAGTGAGGGAAGTGAGGAAAGACAATGCAGAAATGAGACAAGCGATCGACGGGCTTAGCAGCAGACTGGATGAGATGCAAGAGACTGTTAATGGAATAGAAATCAGAGAACAGGAATACAGAGAAGCTGAGGCAGAGACAGATAAAAGGATCTCTAGGAATGAAAGAATATTAAGAGAACTGTGTGACCAACCCAAACAGAACAATATTCACATTATAGGAGTACCAGAAGAAGAAGAGAGAGAAAAAGAGATAGAAAGTGTCTTTGAAGAAATAATTGCTGAAAACTTCCCGATGCTGGGGAAGGAAATAGTCTCTCAAACCATGGAAGCCTACAGATCTCCCAACACAAGAGACTCAAGGAAGACAACACCAAGACACATAATAATTAAGATGGCAAAGATGAAAGATAAGGACAGAGTATTAAAGGCAAGCAGAGAGAGAAAAAAGATCACCTACAAAGGCAAACCCATCAGACTTCTCAACAGAAACCTTATAGGCCAGAAGAGAATGGCATGGTATATTTAACATAATGAAACAGAAGGGCGTCGAACTAAGAATATTGTATCCAGCACGATTACCATTTAAATTTGAGGGAGGGATTAAAAAATTTCCAGACAAGGGAAAGCTGAGGGAACTTGCCTCCCATAAACCACCTCTACATGATATCTTAAAGGGACTGCTGTAGATGGAAGCACTCCTAAGGCTAAAAAGAGGTCACCAGAGAAAATAAAATCATAGCAAAGAAAGCAGAACATCCAAATACTAACTAAAGGCAAAGAATAAAACACCTAGCATATAAAGAATGGAGGAGGAAGAATAAGAAGGGAGAGAAATAAAGAATCATCAGACTGTGTTTACAATAACTTAACAAGAAAGTTAAGTTAGACTGTCAGATAGTAAAGAAGCTACCCTTGAACCTTTGGTAACCACAAATCTAAAGCCAGCAACGGCAATAAGTACATACCTATCGATAATCACCCTAAATCTAAATGGCCTGAATGCACCAATCAAAAGACATGGAGTAATAGAATAGATAAAAAAGCAAGACCCATCTATATGCTACTTACAAGAGACTCACCTCAAACCCAAACATATACACAGACTAAAGGTGAAGGGATGGAAAAAGACATTTCATGCAAACAACAAGGAGAAAAAAGCAGGTGCTGCAGTATTTGTATCAGACAAAACAGACTTCAAAATGAAGAAAGTAGCAAGAGATAAAGAAGGACATTACATAATGAAAAAGGGGTCAGTCCAACAAGAGGATATAACCATTTCAAATATACATGCACCCAACACAGGAGCGCCGACATATGTGAAACAAATAATAACAGAATTAAAGGAGGAAATAGAAAGCAATGCATTCATTTTAAGAGACTTCAACACACCACTCACTCCAAAGGACAGATCAACCAGACAGAAAATAAGTAAAGACACAGAGGCACTGAACAACACACTAGAACAGATGGACCTAACAGACATCTACAGAACTCTACACCCAAAAGCAACAGGATACACATTCTTCTCAAGTGCACAAGGAACATTTTCCAGAATAGACCACATACTAGGCCACAAAAAGAACCTCAGTAAATTAAAAAATAGCGAAATTCTACCAACCAACTTCTCAGATCACAAAGGTATAAAACTAGAAATAAATTGTAGAATGAAAACAAAAACACTCACAAATACATGGAGACTTAACAACACTCTCCTAAATAATCAATGGGTCAACGACCAAATTAAAACAGAGATCAACGAATATATGGAAACTAATGACAACAATAACACAAAGCCACAACTTCTGTGGGATGCAGCAAAGGCAGTTCTAAGAGGAAAGTATATTGCAATCCAGGCCTATTTAAAGAAGGAAAAACATTCCCAAATGAATAGACTAAAGACACAATTACTGAAATTGGAAAAAGAAGAACAAATGAGGCCCAAAGTCACCAGAAGGAGGGACAGTGTAAAGATCAGAGAAGAAATAAATAAAATTGAGAAGATTAAAACAATAGAAAAAAATCAATGAAACCAAGAGCTGGTTCTTGAAAAAATAAACAAAGTAGATAAACCCCTAGACAGACTCATTAACAGAAAAAGAGAATCTACACACATAAACACAATCAGAAATGAGAAAGGAAAAATCACGACGGACCCCACAGAAATACAAAGAATTATAAGAGAATATTATGAGAATCTATATGCTAACAAGCTGGAAAACATAGAAGAAATGGACAACTTGTTAGAAAAATACAACTTTCCAAGACTGACCAAGCAAGAAACAGAAAAACTAAACAGACGAATCACCAGCAACGAAATTGAATCAGTAATCAAAAAACTACCCAAGAACAAAACCCCTGGGCCAGAGGGATTCACCTCTGAATTCTACCAGACATATAGAGAAGAAATAACAACCATTCTCCTTAAGTTTTCCAAAAAATAGAAGAGGAGGGAAGACTTCCACACTCATTCTATGAAGCCAGCATCACTCTAATACCAAAACCGGGCAATGACCTCACCAAAAAAGAAAATTACAGACCAATATCCCTGATGAATATAGATGCAAAAATACTCAACAAAATATTAGCAAACAGAATTTAAAAATACATCAAGAGGATCATACACCATGATCAAGTGGGATTCATCTCAGGGATGCAAGGATGGTACAACATTCGAAAGTCCATCAACATCATCCACCACATCAACAGAAAGAAGAACAAAAACCACATAATCATCTCCATAGATGCTGAAAAAGCATTTGACAAAATTCAGCATCCACTCATGATTAAAATTCTCAACAAAATGGGTATAGATGGCAAGTACCTCAACATCATGCAGGCCATATATGACAAACCCACAGCTAACATCATACTTAACAGCGAGAAGCTGAAAGCTTTTCATCTAATATCGGGAACAAGACAGGGATGCCCACTCTCTCCACTGTTATTCAACATAGTACTGGAGGTCCTAGCCACAGCAATCAGACAAAACAAAGAAATACAAGGCATCCAGATTGGTAAAGAAGAAGTCAAATTGTCACTATTTGCAGATGACATGACATTGTACATAAAAAACCCTAAAGATTCCACTCCGAAACTATTAGAGCTAATATCTAAATTCAGCAGAGTGGCAGGATGCAAAATTAACACACAGAAATCTGTTGCTTTCCTATATACTAATGATGAGCTAACAGAAAGAGAAATCAGGAAAACAATTCCATTCACAATTGCATCCAAAAGAATAAAATACCTAGGAATAAACCTAATGAAGGAAGTGAAAGACCTACACCCTGAAAACTACAAGATACTCCTAAGAGAAATTGAAGAGGACGCTAACAAATGGAAATGCATCCCATGCTCTTGGTTAGGAAGAATAAATATTGTCAAAATGGCCATGCAACCTAAAGCAATCTACAGATTCAATGCAATCCCTATCAAAATACCAACAGCTTTCTTCAATGAACTGGAACAAATAATTCTAAAATTCATATGGAACCACAAAAGACCCCGAATAGCCAAAGCAATCCTGAGAAGGAGGAATAAAATGGGGAATTACGCTCCCTGACTTCAAGCTCTACTACAAAGCCACAGTAATCAAGACAATTTGGTATTGGCACAAAAACAGACCCACAGACCAGTGGAACAGAATAGAAAATCCAAACATTAACCCAAACATATATAGTCTATTAATATTTGATAAAGGAGCCTTGGATATACAATGGGGAGATGACAGCCTCTTCAGCAGCTGGTGTTGGCAAAACTGGACAGCTACATGTAAGAGAATGAAACTGGATTACTGTCTAACCCCATACACAAAAGTAAACTAAAAATGGATCAAAGACCTGAATGTAAGTCATGAAACCATAAAACTCTTAGAGAAAAACATAGGCAAAAATCTCTTGGACATAAACATGAGCAACTTCTTCATGAACATATCTCCCTGGGCAAGGGAAAACAAAAGCAAAAATGAACAAGTGGGACTATATCAAGCTGCAAAGCTTCTGTACAGCAAAGGATACCATCATTAGAACATAAAGACATCCTACATTATGGGAGAATATATTCATAAATGACATATCCGATAAGGCGTTGACATCCAAAATATATAAAGAACTCACACACCTCAACAAACAAAAAGCAAATAATCCAATTAAGAAATGGGCAGAGGACATGAATAGACACCTCTCCAAAGAAGAAATTCAGATGGCCAACAGGCACATGAAAAGATGCTCCACATCACTAATCATCAGAGAAATGCACATTAAAACCACAATGAGATATCACCTCACACCAGTGAGGATGGCCAACATCCAAAACACAAACAACAACAAATGTTGGCGAGGATGTGGAGAAAAGGGAACCCTCCTACACTGCTGGTGGGACTGCAAATTAGTTCAACCATTGTGGAAAGCAGTATGGAGGTTCCTCAAAAAACTCAAAATAGAAATACCATTTAACCCAGGAATCCTACTCCTAGGATTTTACACTAAGAATGCAGCAGCCCAGTTTGAAAAAGAAAGATGGACCCCTATGTTTATCGCAGCACTATGTACAATAGCCAAGAAATGGAAGCAACCTAAGTGTCCATCAGTAGATGAATGGATAAAGAAGATGTGGTACATATACACAATGGAATTTTATTCAGCCGTAAGAAGAAAACACACCTACCATTTGCAACAACATGGATGGAGCTAGAGGGTATTATGCTCAGTGAAATAAGCCAAGCGGAAAAAGACAGGTATCAAATTATTTCACTCATATGTGGAGCATAAGAGCAAAGAAAAAAATAGTAGCAGACTCACAGAACCCAGGAATGGACTAATAGTTACCAAAGGGAAAAGGACTGGGGAGGATGGGCGGGAGGGGAGCGACAAGGGGGAAAAAGGGGCATTACGATTAGCAGATGTAATGTTGGGGGTGTGTGGGGAGGGCTGTACGACTCAGAGAAGACAAGTAGTGATTCTATAGCATCTCACTATGCTTATGGACAGTGGCTGTAATGGGGTTGGTGGGGGGGATTGATGAAGTTTAATAACCATAATATTGCACATGTAATTGTAGATTAATGATACCAAAATAAATTATAAAAAAAGGGAGGATCACTCCCCCATATGATAAAATTAACTGCAAACTAATTATTAATGCATGCCTTACATATCCTTAATTTTGATCTTTTAATGAGTGACGGACAATCAGCTATGGACGTGCATTTTTCTGATATTTCTTTTTCTAAAGCAACAGCAGTTCCTGTGTGGTGGTCTCCAGTAGGTTCTTCACAAGGTATAAAAGTCATATCAAAGTGTGGGGCAAAGGGTTTGTTTGTGTTGTTACAGAAGATCAACGCCTAATTTGGGTACCCAGAAAAAGAATCAAGATACGATATGAAAAGGAACTGCCAACATCAGCATCCTCTGGAAGAGTCATTCCAGAAAATGGCCATCAAAAATTTTGACAAAGACCCATACATCAGACACAGAAAGTTGAAATATCCACTTGGATGACCCACCAAAAGATAACACCTTTGGTTTCATTCATGATAATAGCTCTTATGCATGTGCACACTACACAGGCTTGCATTATAACGGCAAGTGTAGATAGGCCCCCTACACAGGCTATGGTGTGGTTCTTCATTGTTAATCTACTTGCTCCACTCCTGTGGGCCCTATAGAATGGAAAAAGAATGGTGAAGAAATATATAGACAAAAGAATGGAGGAAAACTTGGATGGTATAATGTTACTGATCAATCTGTTAGTGATAATGATCATTATGATATTTATAAGGCAGTTTTGACTCAAGAAGATATTGGCAGTTATACCTGTGAGAAGATTCAAAACGGAAATCCTGACATGTTATATAAAAGTAGTTATGTGTATTTAAACATATCACTCATTCCAGAAAATAATTTCTCCTCACCTAACTTGTGGTTACAACTCGCTAGCCAAGGATGGCATAAGTCATCTTTTTGTGTGGCAGGAGATTCCTCTATCAGTAGACTGTTAAAGAAGAAGTTCATAGGCATAGGACTTTCTTTTACTGTGTTTACTAACATATCAGGCATCAGTATTACTCTTCCTCCTAAGACTCTCACTTCTGATGCTCAATCAAATTTACCTGTTAGTATTACTATAATCACAGACTGTATATGTATTCATTGTACTTATGTACCCTCTTATTGTAACTCTACAATCAATGTAACATGGTCTTCTGGATATAGACTCCCAGATGGTTGGGTACTTTTGTGTAATAACAAAACATATCAAGCCCTCTTTTCACATTATCGAAATGTTTGTGGCATGGGATGCATTCTTCCTGCTCTAACAGATCATCCTGGAAATAATCACAAAGGATTTCTCCAAGCTCTGCCATGTGATTGTGATGACAACTTGAAGCTTTTAGACCCCATCCCTGTTGCAATTGCAGCTGCATTCATCCTGCAGGTTTCTGGACTTGTTGGTGGAATGCAAAATGAAATATCCAAGCTGGCCTGTGCACATAGTAAGACAATGAATTTGACTGCTTCCATATTATCTGAACTCAATCAAGAATTGGGGGAAGTGCAGATAGCAGTACTCCAGAATTGTGCTACTATACACTATGTGCTGTTAAAAGAACATATGAGATGTGAACAGTAGGTTCTGCTTTTGTTATGTATCTGTATTCCTTTTCTGTTAGTGTGTGTACATAATTTAATTAGTGGTTTGTTAAAACCTATAAATGCTTATGTTACTCTACAAGAACTTTTATGTCAAAAACGATTAAAGAGGGCAACATGAGAGGTGAGACAGGGGCTTCCTCCTAAAACTGCATATAATATGAAAATATAATTAATACAACTACTCCTGAAAGAGCAACAGGAAAGGGGACTGCGCCAGACTGAATACACCTGGAGAAAAAGGCAGACCTCATGGAACAGGGTAACGTACCAAAGCTGTGGCCTGGCAGGACCCAAGTCTTTCCCCCACCCCAGCTCATTGGTGGGAGGAAGAGAAACAGAGCAGGAAGGGAGTGGAAGCCTGGGACTGCTGAATACCTAACTCTGGAGCTCTGCTCTGGGAGCACAAACCTACATTTCATGGTGCTTCCATGGTACTCTCATGAGTAGAGGGTTGGAAAGCTAAGACGGGCAGAATTCCTGGAGAGACTGAGATTCCAGCTGCTTGTGGAAAGCAGGGATCAATATCTGGCTGCTCCAGGACAAAACAAAGGCGGGCAGTCTGAGAGACTTCCTAACAAGGAAGCCCTTAGCAAGAGGGCTGCTAAAGGGGCAAGGATTGCACAGAGCTTACTTCTCAGGAGAAAGGACAGGTAGACAAAATTGTCCAAGTGCACTCTGCCCAGCAGGTTGGAAGCTTTCACAATCTTCAGGTGCTCCAGCTCCCTGGCTGGCTACACGGCTCCAAGGACCCCCTCCATGATACGCAGCCTACTGTGCCTTTCTCCTGGCCAGCCCCACCTGGCTCACAAACCGGGAAACCCTACCCTGGTATTAGGCCAGCCAGAGTGAAGATCTGTCTACAGCAACTACAAACGCAAAGCATAGAGGTTTATAACTTTTGCTTGGCCCACTGGTTCAGGCAGTGGAATCAAGCATAGCAGCCAGGAAGCAGGAAACAGCTCGTTCCTCCCCCAGGCACCAATACCACTCCCCTGTGACCCCCATTGCTTCAGGAGCTGAGCAGCTCCAGAGAGAAGAGCTTCTGGGCACTAGAGGGTGCCAAATACACATATGAAATTCCAAAGGAACCTGGTTCAGAGTAAAATTATTAATACAACTCCTGAGAAAGATTTAAATGACATCAACCTCATGACTCTTCCTGAAAGGGAGTTCAAAATAAAATCATTAACATGCTCATGGAGGTACGGAAAGACATTCAAGAACTCAGGAATGAATTCCAGTTGGAGATCCAATCATTGAAGAGCACAATGGAGGGTATTAAAAGCAGATTAGATATGGTGGAGACAACAAATGAAATAGAAACTATAGAAGAGGAATACAAAGAAGCTGAGGCACAGAGAGAAAAATGGATCTCTAAGAATGAAAGAAAGAATATTAAGAGAACTGTGTGACCAATCCAAATGGAGCAATATTCACATTATAGGGGTACCAGAAGAAGAAGAGAGAGAAAAAGGGATAGAAAGTGTCATTGAGGAGGTAATTGCTGAAAACTTCCCCAATCTTGGGAAGTAGTCTCTCAGGCCATGGAGGTACACAGATCTCCCAACACAAGGGACCCAAGGAAGACAACAGCAAGACATATAGTAATTAAAATGGCAAAGATCAAGGATAAGGACAGACTATTAAAAGCAGCCAGAGAGAGAAATCAGATCACATACAAAGGTAAGCCCATCAGGCTATCATCAGACTTCTCAGCAGAAACTTTACAGGCCAGAAGGGAGTGGCATGATGTATTTAATGCAATGAAGCAGGAGGACCTTGAACCAAGATTACTTTATCCAGTAAGATTATCATTTAAATTTAAAGGAGGGATTAAACAATTTCCAGATAAGCAAAAGCTGAGAGAATTTACCTCCCACAAAACATCTCTACAGTGTATTTTGGAGGACTGCTATAGATGAAAGTGTTCCTAAGGTTTAATAGCTGTCACCAGAGGTAATAAAACCACAGTAAAGAAAGTAGAACAGCTAATTACTAAGCAAATGAAAAATTAAATTAACTATCCCCAAAGTAAATCAAGGGATAGACAAAGAGTACAGAATACGATACCTAATATATAAAGAATGGAGGAGGAAGAAAAAGGAGGAAGGAAAAAAAAGAACCTTTAGTTTGTGTTTGTAACAGCATATTAAGTGAGTTAAGTTAGACTCTTAGATAGTAAGGAAGTAAACCTGGAACCTTTGGTACCCACGAACCTAAAGAGTGCAATAGCAATAAGTACATACCTATCCATATTCACCCTAAATGTAAATGGACTGAATGCATCAATCAAAAGACATACAGTCACTGAATGGATAAAAAAACAAGACCCATCTATATGCTGCCTACAAGAGACTCACTTTAAAACCAAAGATGTACACAGACTAAAAGTGAAGTGAAGGAAAAGGATATTTCATGCAACTAATAGGGAGAAAAAAGCAGGAGTTGCAGTACTAGTATCAGACAAAATAGACTTCAAAACAAAGAAAGTCACAAGAGACAAAGAAGAACATTATATAATGATAAAAGGATCAATCCAACAAGAAGATATAACCATTATAAATATCTATGTGCCCAACACAGGATCACCTACATATGTGAAACAAATACTAACAGAATTAAAAGGGGAAATAGAATGCAATGCATTCATTCTAGGAGACTTCAACACTCCACTCACTCTGAAGAACAGATCAAACAGACAGAAAATAAGTAAGGAGACAGAGGCACTGAACAAAACATTAGAACAGATGTACCTAACAGACATCTACAGAACTTTACACCCAAAAGCAACAGAATACACATTCTTCTCAAGTGCACATGGAACATTTTCAAGAATAGATCATATATTAGGCCACAAAAAGAGCCTCAGTAAATTCAAAAAGATTGAAATTGTACCAACCAGTCTCTCAGACAACAAAGGTATGAAACTAGAAATAAATTACACAAAGAAAATGAAAAATACCACAAACACGTGGAGGCTTCACAACATGCTCCTAAATAACCAATGGATCAATGACCAAATAAAAACAGAGATCAAGCAATATACGGAGACAAATGACAACAATAATTCAACACCGCAAAATCTGTGGGACACAGTGAAGGCCGTGCTAAGAGGAAAGTATATTGCAATACAGGCCTACCTCAGGAAAGAAGAACAATCCCATATGAGCAGTCTAAACTCACAATTAACAAAACTAGAGAAAGAAGAACAAATGAGGACCAAAATCAGTAGAAAGAGGAACATAATAAAGATTAGAGCAGAAATAAATAAAACTGAGAAGAATAAAACAATAGAAAGATTCAATGAAAGCAAGAGCTGGTTCTTTGAGAAAATAAACAAAACAGATAAACCCCTAGCCAGACTTATCAAGAAAAACAGAGAGTCTACTCACATAAACAGAATCAGAAATGAGAAAGGAAAAATCACTATGGACACCACAGAAATACAGAGAATTATTAGAGAATATTATGAAAAATTATATGCTAACAAACTGGATAACCTAGAAGAAATGGACAACTTTCTAGAAAAATACAACCTTCCAAGGCTGACACAGAAAGAAACAGAAAATCTGAACAGACCAATTACCAGCAACAAAATTGAACTAGTAATCAAAAACCTACCTAAGAACAAAACGCCTGGACCAGATGGCTTCACCGCTGAATTTTATCAAACACTTATTGAAGACCTAATACCCATCCTCCTCAAAGTTTTCCAAAGAGTAGAAGAGGAGGAAATACTTCCAAACTCATTCTATGAGGCCAGCATCACTCTAATACCAAAATCAGGCAAAGACACCACAAAAAAAGAAAATTACAGACCAATATTCCTGATGAACATATATGCATAAATACACAACAAAATATTAGCAAACCGAATTCAAAAATACATCAAAAAGATCATCCATCATGATCAAGTAGGATTTATTCCAGGGATTCAAGGATGGTACAGCATTTGAAAATCCATCAACATCATCCACCACATCAACAAAAAGAAGAAAAAAAACCACATGATCATTTCCATAGATGCTGAAAAAGCATTTGACAAAATTCAACATCCATTCATGATAAAAACTCTCAACAAAGTGGGTATAGAGGGCAAGTACCTCAATATAATAAAGCCAACATTATACTTAAGAGCGAGTAGCTGAAAGCTTTTCCTTTAAGATCAGGAACAAGACAAGGATGCCCACTCTCTCTACTTTTATTCAACATAGTTCTGGAGGTCCTAGCCACAGCAATCAGACAACACAAAGAAATAAAATGCATCCCGATTGGCAATGAAGAGGTTAAACTGTCCCTGTTTGCAGATGACATGATATTGTAATAAAAAACCCTAAAGAATCCACTCCAAAACTAGTAGATCTAATATCAGAATTCAGCAAAGTTGCGGGATACAAAATTACTACACGGAAATCTGTGGCATTCCTTTACACTAACAATGAACTAGCAGAGAGAGAAATCAGGAAAACAATTCCATTCACAATTGCATCAGAAAAATAAAATACCTAGGAATAAACCTAACCAAGGAAGTGAAAGACCTATACTCTGAAAACTACAAGACACTCATGAGAGAAATTAAAGAAGATACCAATAAATGGAAACACATCCCATGCTCATGGATAGGAAGAATTAATATTGTCAAAATGGCCATCCTGCCTAAAGCAATCTACAGATTCAGTGCAATTCCTATCAAAATACCAACTGCATTCTTCAACAAACTAGAGAAAATCATTCTAAAATTCATATGGAACCACAAAAGACCCCAAATAGTCAAAGTAATGCTGAGAAGGAAGAAAAAAGCTGGGGGGATTATGCTCCCCAACTTCAAGCTCTACTACAAAGCCACAGGAATCAAGACAATTTGGTACTGGCACAAGAACAGACCATAGACCAATGGAATAGACTAGAGAGCCCTGATATAAACCCAACCATATATGGTCAATTAATATACGATAAAGGAGCCATGGACATACAATGGGGAAATGACAGCCTCTTCAACAGCAGGTGTTGGCAAAACTGGATAGCTACATGCAAGAGAATGAAACTGGATTATTGTTTAACCCCATACACAAAAGTAAATTCGAAATGGATCAAAGACCTGAATGTAAGTCATGAAACCATAAAACTCTTAGAAGAAAACATAGGCAAAAATCTCTTGAATATAAGCATGAGCAACTTCTTCCTGATCAGATCTCCTCGAGCAAGGGAAAAAAAAGCAAAATGAACTCATGGGACTACATCAAACTAAAAACTTTTGTAGAGCAAAGGACACCATCAGAAGAACAAAAAGGCATCCTACAGTATGGGAGAATATATTTGTAAATGATATATCCGACAGGGGGTTAACATCCAAAATATATAAAGAACTTACATGCCTCAACAACCAAAAGGCAAATAACCCGATTAAAAAATGGGCAGAGGATATGAAGAGACAGTTCTCCAAAGAAGAAATTCAGCTGACCAACAGGCACATGAAAAAATGCTCTACATCACTAATCATCAGGGAAATGCAAATTAAAACCACAATGAGATATCACCTCACATCAGTAGGGATGGCCAGCATCGAAAAGACTAAGAACAACAAATGCTGGCAAGGATGTGGAGAAAGGGGAACCCTCCTACACTGCTGGTGGGAATATAAGCTAGTTCAACCATTGTGGAAAGCAATATGGAGGTACCTCAAATAACTCAAAATAGAAATACCATTTGACCCAGGAATCCCACTCCTTGGAATTTACCCAAAGAATACAACTTCTCAGATTCAAAAAGCCATATGCACCCCTATGTTTATTGCAGCACTTTTTACAATAGCCAAGATATGGAAGCAACCTAAGTGTCCATCAGTCGATGAATGGATAAAGAAGATGTGGTACATATACACAATGGAATACTATTCAGCCATAAGAAAGAAACAAATCCTACCATTTGCAACAACATGGATGGAGCTGGAGGATATTATGCTCAGTGAAATAAGCCAGGGAGAGAAAGACAAGTACCAAACGATTTCACTCATTTGTGGAGTATAACAATGAAGCAAAACTGAAGGAACAAAATAGCAGCTGACTTGGAGACTCCAAGAAGGAACTAGTGGTTATGAAAAGGGAGGGGTGTGGGAGGGCAGGTGGGGAGGGAGGGAGAAGGGGATTGAGGGGCATTATGTTTTGTACACATGGTGTGGGGGGTCATGGGGAAAACAGTGTAGCACAGAGAAGGCAAATAGTGAATCTGTGGCATCTTACTACACTGAAGGACAGTGACTGCATTGGGGTATGGTTGGGGACTTGATAATGTGGGTGATGTAGTAACCACATTGTTTTTTCATGTGAAACCTTCATAAGAGTGTATATCAATAATACCTTAATAAAAAATGGAATAAAAAAAGAAGTTATGTCAATGAAATAATCAATCTTCTCATATTTTCTTCTGTTTGCTACTTCTATAGCTTTTCTTCTTCCTTCCTAAATACAGCCCTTTCCTAGAATATGTGCCTCATACTTAGAATTACCATGTATCATAATCCTTCCGGCTTGTAAAGATACCTCAAGACAAGTGCAGGGCATAGAAGCCATGGGGCATAAATTTTCAAAGAAGTAAAAAGCTAACTTCTCTCTCACTTACTAACTTTATATCTCCCTGTATGGCCCCGGAAGATGGCTTGTTAGCCAGAGATGGGTAAGATTCCTCAAGGGAGGAACAGCCTAAGACAGGCACAGTCACGGGGGGCCATCAGATGAGAAACTGGGGGCCAACAGAGGTGAGACTTAACACCTCACCCCCCAGTTTGGAGAGAGAGCTTCTGCAGGCCGTGGATGTTTTGTGGCCCTTGCCCAGCTCGGACCGGTATCTCGTCTGTAAGCACAGACCGGACTGCCTACAACTGCCTTCCTACTGCACTAAAATCTACTTTCCATCTTTATTTTACATCATGAGATTTAAAAGATAGATTATCTTTTATGAAAAAGTAACTGTATTGAAAAGCTTTCTATTTGAAACTGCCTAGTTGCTACACTCTTTATTATGTCTACCTACTACTTAAACATTTTATTAAAAAAATAAGGGGGAAATGTGGGATTAATATAGAAATCAAATGTACAATCACATATGACTTGATTATTTTTCCTGTAATTCTTGAGGCATGATCAAGAACAGAACAATAAAGACCGAAACAGTTTCTGTGACGTGACTGCCCTCATGTTGTCTTAGTATTTTTGAGAATGTCACGCCCCAGAAGACTGTAGGCTGCCTGGGAACTGAACAGAAATTTGGAAAGTGGTTGTGTGCTAAGCTGTCACTCGAACCCCTGTATAGATGTTAAAATTTACTTGCTCAGTAAATATGAGGAGTGCCTTCTTGGCATTACTCTTGGGCTGCAACGCCTTGAGTCCCCTGGCTGGTCCTTTCAGATGTTCAGCATTTCACCACATTTCCCCCCAAATCTGCGGGTCAGAGGCAGGGGGGAGCCGACACCACTTTACATTGCATCCAGCATAAAAAGACTCAGATTTAACTGTTTCTTTAACCTTGTCTTCATTTCCCATGTCATGTAAAAGTTAGAGGAAATAAATGTGTATACTTTTATCTGTCTTTTGTTACAGGGGCCTGAGACAAGAACTTAGAAGATTAGAGGAATAAGATATTCTTCCTCCCCCTCGTCACAATAGACTGTGGCCTTTCCTCCCAGCTCTAACATCAAAGAGTTTGGGCTCTCGGGTCTGAAACCTGGCTTCGCCACTACCTGTATTCCTTCATGTCTCTGGGCCTCTGTGTCCTTGTCTGTAAAATGGGGGTAATAGTTGTACTTACCTCATGGGTCGGTGTGAAGATTAACTGCAATGATGTGGCGTCTGCTACACAGTAAGTACTCACTGAAGACGAGCTGTTATTATGATTATTGCTATAATTAACTGTCTGGGACTCCAAGGCTGGACCCCTGAGTGTTTCCCCACACACAGAAAAAGTTTCCTGTAAGTTGTGTCAACCTGAAGCCAGGATTCTGAAGCTCAAAAGCCCTGCCCAGCTCTGAGGCCTATTCCTGGCCACTCATCAGCCTCATGGATCCACCCAAAATGAGGCACCTGGTGAAATGAGATGAGAGATTCAGACCCCAGGGCAGGCGTAAGGGCTGGAGCCTGGGGCACCTGCCTCGGGGTAGGGGGCAGGCAGGACTCTCAGATGGTGGCCCGAATTTTCACATGTCCTCTGCTCTATCATCACACCCACTAGCCTCTCACTAGCCACCTGTAATCGGCCTACTTCTGTTCTGTTCTATTTAAATATATTTATTTTGTAAATGAAAACATAACTAGAAAATCTTTACTACCTGCCAGCAATAGAGGTCAAACAGGAAAGTGGAAACGGCACTAGGGGCAAGCCCAGCTGGAGGCTTGGCCTCTCTAAGCTCCTCCTTGATTTGCGAATGTCAGGAAGGTGTTAAAGGCTTACTGACTCCAACCAGGGCTCTTCTTCTGGACCCAGTTGCAGGGAAGGGAGGGGAATAGAAAGGGAAATGATGTCCTCACGCTGGGAAGTGTTGGGTAACACCAGGCCCAGGAAACACCTGTTTGGGGGATGTGGTGGGGCTTAGGGCTAGAGTGTGGGATGTGGGGTCCAGAGGCCCTAGGTGGGGGATCCCCAAGATATCCCCAGGCAGGATCCTGGGCCTCCCAGACCTCCAGGACAAGGACCCATTCACCCGGCCCTGGTGACGGGCCTGCCCAGTGTGAGAACAGAGGTTGTACCCCATGTGTCCCCCAGGGTCCCTGCCCTCACCCAGCAGCACCCATTTCTCCTTCTGCCCAGAAACAGGTTCCCACTGACCTAGTGTCTCTGAGGGCTACCCTTCATCCCTCCCAACTCAGGGATCCTGACCTGCCACTCACTCCATAGAGGTGTCAAGTCTCCAGCTAGAGCCTTCTCGCCTCGCCCCTCCCGGAGGTATTTCTGGCTCCCAGAGGAGAAGAAAGTCCTGAAACCCGAGGAGAAGCCATCCTCAGTGTGACACGCCTGGACATGTGCATTAATAGAAGCCTCCCTCAGGCCCCTGACATGCCTGGGCAGCTGCTCGGCCCCAGCCGGTGTCCCTCAGCCCCAAGGCCAGCCCACTCTGGCTCGGCCAGGCACACTAAACTTAGCACCGACCCTCCACCCGACTCAAGATCCACTGCCGCCACTGCAGCCCAGCTGCCACCTGCCCTGGGAGGCACTGCTGCCGGACCCCGCCCCAGACACCCACTCCTGTGCGACCGCCATGTCCCAGAGCAAGGCGCCGAAGGTCCGAGCGACGCTCTCCTGCATCCTGGTGGGCATCGTGCTGGCCGTGGTGGCCGTGGTGACTGACCACTGGGCCGTGCTGGGCCCCGAGGCAGAGCAGCACAACACCACCTGCGAGGCGGCCCACTTCGGCCTCTGGCGGATTTGCATCAAGCGTCTGTTCACGAGCAGCAGCAGGGGCAAGAGCTGTGGACCCATCACCCTGCCTGGGGGTAATGTACCCCCTCTCTGCCCCCGACCCCACTCCTCTCCTGCCTCCTTCCCTTCCTTTCCCCTGGAAAAGTTGCCCATGGGAAAGAGGGCAGGTTTCCCTGCCTCAGAACAGAACCACCACCCAGCCCCTGTGTACAGGGAGGAGGATCCAAGTTTTGTGTGGTTGTGCTAGAGGCCAGAGCCCGGCTGTACAAAGGGGGCGTTTGTGGCGAGCTATTTCTGTGTTGCTGGCTTTTGAGGGTTTTCATCCAGGGCAGAGGGCTGAAGAGGTGGAATAAGAGGCTCATGAAAGAGGCCATGGATCTACCCAACTAGGGGCTTCTGGCCACTCTTCTGGCTGCTGCTCTCTAGTAGTCCAGCTCTACTCTCCCCACAAAGACAGGCTGGGTGGCCTTATGTCCTCAGGCTGAGGGGCCTGGAGGGGCTGGCCTGTTCCTTCCCCAGCCTCCAGGCTGGATGTAGACAGGACTGGTCACAGAATTTACAGCACCCAGTGCAAAATGAAAATGCAGGCCTCCTGATATTTGTTTTTAAGAATGGCAAGATGGTGCCACAAAGCATGAAACCAAGCACAGGGCCCTTCCAGATCCAGGGCTTTGAGGGCCCGCACAGGCCACACATTTGTGAAGCAGGACCTGGTCGTAGATGAGCCACCTGTCTTTCTGTCAGAACCGTTCGTCCTCTCTTAGCTCAGACCCCCGCAGAGTTGGAAAGCATTTCCTTTTGCTGTAATTTAAGTTCACTCCTCGATTTCCTACCATGTAACTGACCCACACACTGAAGGTGAGCTCCTTACCAAGAGCACCTGGTACCAGAGTGACTAGTCTATTCTGCAAACGTGGAGCCTCTACATTCATAGCAAATAGAGCACGTGCTGAGGAAAGAGTCCTGTATGAAAAATCAGAGGCCTGGGTGCTAATCGTGCATTGCCCATGACCCCCCAAATGACTCTGGGGGTAGAAGGCAATAAAGCCCATTGCAGCCTCCACTTCCTTCCACAAAATATGGTACTCGGGCTCAGCAACATAAAGTCCCTTCCAGGGCTTGCAAATGTCACTCCGAGGTGGCAGCAGACCAGGGGTGAAAGCAGCATCCCACTTGGTTTTCAGAATCATTCCCTCGGTTATCCGACTGGGGTGTACCTTGAACCCTGCCCTTCAAGGAAGTCAATGTTAAGTCTCCAAAGACCTTGCAGTCTGTGTGTGAAACAAAGGGGTCCAAATCCCATTTCCCCAACTTCTCTCCTTCCTCTTCCTTCCCCTCCTGCTGGCTCCAGAAAACTGCTGCCTGGCTCATCCCATTGGATACCCAGAGGATTCATAAATACTCAGCTGTCTTGGAAACACCGAGTCCTAGGGTTGACGGCTTTTACAGGCACGGACATGTGCTTGAAAGGTATCACATAGCCCAGATGCCTACGCCCCTCAGACTCTTCCGAGCACACCCATAAACAAATGCACCATCTGGCCCACTCTCCGCGGCAGGGCAGGGCAGATTCTCCAGGGACCATGCATGAGACTGCACTCTTAGGGTCCTGTCCACCTGTCCTTGGAGGCATCTGCCTTTTAAAGTCGGGTGAGTTTACAGAACAGATGAGCAGGGAGGTGAGGCGAATCTACACAAGGAAGAGAGAGAATGGCAGGAGGTTACTGGACCAGCTGCAGGGAACCAGCAGGCATGGCTTAGCCTTGAGCCTAAACAAAGTCTCTTTCTATGTTTTCTTGTTTTGGCCCAGAGTGAATCATACCTCCCATACTTACAAACACTGTCTTCCCTCAACAAGCTTCTGAAACGTGTTCCTGCCTTCTTTCCTACCCTTTCTCTGCAAGAGAACATCTTTTTGCTTCCCCACCAACCCTCGTGCTCTGTGGAATTATTCTCTTCTGGAGGGAGGAATAGAGTTCATACATGTTCTTTCATTTATTATTAACAGCAGCAACACTAATAGTAATAGCAAACACAAATATAGCTCTATCTGCCAAACACTGTTTTAAGCGCTTTACATATATTAACCTTGGATGACATCAGAAAAAATTACAGAGTAAGAACCTCTAAAAAACCTTCCTTTCCATAAAAACAATGAGAACACTAGCAAAAAATGATCAGGATAAACTTTTGCAGAATTCTGGAAATTAACCAGTCTTGCAGCAATCCAGTAAGTGCTTTTGGAAGAAAAATGGGTGAATCTCAGTAAGAATGGTGAGCTTTGTGGTTTAACTTGCTCCATTCCTGTTTCTCTCTCCCCAACTCTGTCATAGCCATGAAAACCAACAGCCAGAAATCTCAGTGAAAACCAGCAGCCTGGAAGCCACCAGAGGGGACAGAATGGGGCTGAATCTTTTTCAAAGTCTCATTCCCAGAGAACTGTCATTTTTTTTATCTGCATGGTGATTCTCTGGAATTCCCCATGTGCAAGGCTGTCTTTATTTGATCTGACTCTGAGCTTATCCAACAGAAACAGTCTTTTTCGCAGGGGACATTTGTCAAAAACAATTAGAAGCAATTATTTAATATCATTACTACCTGAGGAAGTATGTAAGAGGGTAAACAATAGGCTAACCAAAAAGCTAGAGAATGAGATGTCCATATTTGGCTTCGAAAAACTCCAATATATTCTTTAGAATGTAGAAAGCCATGTACATGCACAATGCTGCCTGCATGCACAGGAAGGGCCTGAGAAGGCCCTAAACTCTCACCTTTAGCTCACCTTGAGGCTGTGGATAAGCAAAAAGTGAAGGCTAATGCAGAAATGTAGACTGCTTAGCTGAGGACTTAGCTCTCTGCTTAGTACAGAACCCTTCAGTAAAGATTGGGAGATGTATTGGTTCCAAGCATTTTAGGAAATCTCTGGGAGCTGACTGAGCAGAGATTTCAGGGGCCACACATGACGCAGAATACAGACTTCACAAAATTAATTCAGAAAAGTTACTAAACAAATAACAATAATAAATAGCAATAGGAACAAACCTTGGGCAAAGGTGGGAATCTGATTCCCAGAGTTGTTGCATTATATTCTTTAAATTGTCCAGTTTTAAATTTCAGTCTTAAATTAAACACACACACACACACACACACACACACAGGGCATGCAAAGTACTGAAAAAAGCATGGCCTATACATAGAGGGGAAAAAATAGTCAACAGACCCTTAAGGAAGTTAGATATTGGGCTTACTAGACAAAGACTTTAAATCAGCTATTGTAGATACATTCAAAGAGCTAAAAAACACCACGTCTAAAGACCTAAGTAGGGAATGATGTCTCATGAAATACAGAATATCAATAAAAAGAAATTGTTTTAAAAGGACTTAATAGAAATTTTGGAGTTAAGAAGTAACTGAAGTTAAGAAGTTAAGAAGTTAACTGAAATGTAAAATTCACTAGCAGGGTTCAACAACAGATCTGAACAGGCAGAAGAAAGAATCAGTGAACTGGAAGATAGGTCAGTTGAGATTAGCTGGTGTGAAGAACAGACAGGGAAAAAAAAGAATGAATAGAAATGAACAGAGCCTCAGAGATCTGTGGGACAGTATCAAAACTACCAACATATGCACAGTAGTCCAAAAATGAGAAGAGAGAAAGAGAAAGGAACAGGAAGGATATGTGAAAAATAATGTCCAGACATTCCCCAAATTTGATGAATAAGCATTAATCTGTAACTCCATGAAGCTCAATGAAATCCACAAAGGGTAAAGCCACACCTAGATACATCATAATTAAACTACTGAATGATAAGACAGGAATCGTGTAAGCAGCCAGAAGAAGTGACCCATAACATACAAAGATTTCTTAGTAATTATTAACAGCCAATTTTTTCCAGAAACCACGGAGGCCAGAAATCAGTGGAATAACGTACATGTATAATACATATATAAACTCATCTAATCCTTATAAAATCCTCTGTGAGGTCCATACTATCATCATCATCTCATTTTACAGATTTTAAAAAAATGAGGCACAGAGAAGTTGAGTAATTTGACCAATGTCATACAGTTACCATGGCAGAGTAGCCAGGATTCATATCTCTAAAATTCACCTTCCTAGTTGCTATATTATACCACTTTATAGCAACCCAGTGAGAAAGCTCTCATTCTCCATGAGGGAAAATGTAGAAAGGTCAGAGTGGCCTTCGCAAGGCTAACTATCTAACAAGCAGAGGTTCAACACCCAAGTCTGAAACTCAGAACCCTTCTGCCCTCCAGACCCCAACTATATCCTCCACTGCACATACAAACACAGCTGTTGACCCATGCAAACACACAGGAGGCCAATTTTTGACATGACATGGTCTAGAGGAAGCTGGCCCAGGAGCTGGTGTAATAGAGAAGACTTTTTCAAGGTCTTACTCAGCCATAGGATGCTGGAGGCTCTATGTTTATGGCTTTTCCACTGATCCAGAAAGTCTCAGAATGACTGTCATGCACAAGATCAACACAGAGGGTAAATTTCAGTGCTTCCAGAATGAGAGTAGGGGCTTCCCTACTAGTTCAGAGAGGCTGTCTCTCCGAAAGCCCAAGTGAACCCCCTGAAGGGTCATCTGCCCTTGGGCTGGGTGGAATGTTGTTTCTCTCAGGCTCTAGCCTCTTCAGGGTAAGGCAGCAGCCTGCTCCAGTGCCCCACTTCCCTAATAGTCCATCTTCTCTTCCAGTACTTGGTGCATGGACAGGGATCATATGAAAGAACATGATACCACCGACCCAGGAACTTCAGTGGCTCCCTTTCCCATCCATATGAGCCCTTGCTGAAGACCCATGTCATACTTGACCTTTCCCCCACTGAACAGCAATGCTCTGAAGCTCTGGGGTCAGGGCTTGGGGTTTCTCCAACCTATTTTATGAAAGTCTTCAATCAGAGGGTTTGGGGGACACAAGGCACAGAGAAACCACTGTTGGGAGCATTAAGAACTTCTTTTGAAAGACAGGTAAAGACAACCCTCGCATTGATACAAGAAACAAATGGGTGAAACATTTCTTCCAACCCTAAAGCACTAGTCCTATTGGTTTCGTGCAAATCAACAAAGTATTTTTTAATCTATTAAAGTCTGCATCAACCAGCACTGGCTACACTGATCATTCTCAGTGATAACCCAGAGGCACCCCCTAATCACGCAACTATCAGTCTGTATTAACTCAAGTGCAGCTTGGCATTAAATGTACCTTCTGTTCTAGTTCTTTGAAATTGGCAAAGTTAGATATGGTTCAGTATAGGTAGTCACTCCCTTAACCAGCATATTTGGTTAGCCAGATACACCAACCCTAGTCAAGCCCAAGAGCCAAGTTCATCATATTTTTTAAGGAATAACACACTTAAAATTTTTAGGCCACTGAGTCTATAGCTATTTATGGGAGACATTTCAAAAATATGGAAAAATAGAAAAACAAATATTAACATCACTGTGAGCCATTTGCAGAGACAAAGGAGACTGGAGGAACCTCAGAGTTCCTAATTATGGTCCCAGAGCCTCACCTTGGCATTGGTATTTTCACAGTCTTGTTCTAAAGCACTTGCTTCTTCTACCCAGTGAAGAGGCCAGAGCCTATCGAGGCAGAGCTGCAAGTTCTGAACTTTGTGCAGCTGTCATGGAGGGGGCATGAAGGGGCACCAAGAGGCAAGGAGACCCAGAATCTGCACGGCCCGCACAGAACTGCCCTCGCCTGCAAGCCCCGCACCCATGACTGAGTGACCCCCACAGGGCCCATCTCAGATGTCCTTCCTTTCCAAAGGGTCTTTGATGCTCAGTTTACCCAGATGCCACCCAGATAAAGGAGCAGGGGTGAGGTCTGCCCATCTCAGCAAGACCCTGGGCCATTCTTGAGTGACACTGGCAGAGGCCCGGCTTGATTTGTCCTGAGTGAGCACCTTGTCGGTGCTGAGGCCTAGGTGGGACATGCCCTGCCCTTCCCAGGTCCATCATGACCACAGATGGGCTTGTGGTCTCCTGCAGCAGCAATGGGGCCCTGGAGCAGATGATTCTCCTGGGTTCAAGGCAGAAGACACGGGCCTTCTTCATGTGCTAAGTCCAAGAGAGGGGACAGGATTGGCCTAAGTTCTCAAGCTCTAAATTCAGCCACAGCAGAGAGAAGCTGAGACTTCCAGATGCCCTGCATGGGAAGCCCACCCCCCTGGGTGCCCCTGTCCCCGACGTGTGAGAGCATTTCACAGTGAGGGGAGGGAGGAAAACATTATACCTGAGACACTAAAGGGAAAGATGTCCCCCAACCCAGAATCGCAGGCTGGCTTCCCCAGACATGCAGCTTACCGCTGTGGCCTGAGCTAAGAGGGTCTTCATGCAGTTACCTGATGGCAGAGCAGTTTGTCCAGAAGGGAGCCTGGTGTTTATCTGGTAGAGGCTGACAACCCAAAGACAACTTATGCTAGAGCAGCGTCAGCAGCCCAGCACGGCCAAACAGCTGGGTGTTGGCCAGGCTCAGATGGGCCTTTATCACATGGCCCTCCATGCCAAAGGCTTTTAACTCACAGATTACGAGTAGTCAGGGAGGCAGCTGACCATGAAATACACTTGAATCCCGTCAATTCTCTTTAGAGGATTTTCAATGACAACTGAAATTGACCCTTAAAGAATAAAACAGAAATGTTCCTTTGTCCTGAGGGAGATACATGGAGACTTATGACACAGCACGAGACATCTTGAAGCAGCAATTCAAGAAAATCTATAGCTAATAATCTAACACATCTAAGAGGGCTGCATTATGCTTTAAAATAGCACCGGAAGCTGTGAGGGAGAAAAGAGCAGCAGCAATTCTGACATCACTACTGGAGTCAGGCACCCCAGGTAACTCAGTTCAAAAGGAAAGTGATTTAAATATAGAACTCAAAGAGAAGGCTGTTTACTTTGCAGAACGTTTACTGCTGCTAAACCAGGCTCAATCTCCGGGTCATTTTCTTCCTCGACTGTGGGAGTGGCGGTAACCCTGATGTTGGGGGAAGGGGGGAAAGGGGGAGACCACAGGCTTAAGTGGCAATAAGATGATTTAGGTCAGATAGAGGAAAGCCTTCATCCCAATAAAAGCTATGATTTGGCAGGACCTCGGGTGCATTTCCTAAATAAACCAGGCATCAACCGCCTTGTGACAATTTAAATGTAGCCTGAAAGTGAAGAAATGAATGTACAAATGAGAAGCCAGCTAAACTAGGGCAGAGGTGTTTTCTATCAAAGGTCATGGACCCACAGGAAAAAGAAATCAGTGAAGGGCCTCGCACAAATCAAAAAGCAATCTGATTTATTTTTTTTAAAGAAACAAAGTAATATAACCCATTCATCCACTCCCTAAAAAAGGAGTAAAGAATATTAAACCATATTTAATGAGCAACAAGACTATCCTTTGATTTTATGGTATGTCTAGTTATAAGAGAGATTAAAAAGGAGAAAAATGGAAGAGAAATTTATATTAAAATCAGCATGAATTTCGTTGTTCCGAGCCCTTCCTCTGACCCCACCATCAAATCCAGGATTTTGCTCCTGTTATCCACAGATCTTCTGTGGCTTTTCTGACACCTGCCAGGCGGGCCAAGCAGCTCACCACGGGAAGTACCGTCTGGGCTGCCTGTGGGGCAGCCAGAGCCTCTGGGTCTATAGCAGGTGTCAAGGGTCCAAAGAAAGGACACGATGGCCACATTTGGCCCTTGAATGGAGGCTCTCTACCCTGCACCCAAGTCCATCCAGGTGGCCCACTCAGAAAATCCCTTTGTGAGGCATTCTAAGGGGCCTGGAGCAGGGCTTCTCAGCCCAGCGGAGCAGCAGCATCTTCCGGAGAACTTGTGAAACACACTGCTTACCTCCCACATCCCACCCAGTGAAGCACGGCGGGCCTGGAGGCGGACAAAGAACACAGCCTGAGATTTTGAAGTGGTCCAAGGTTTCTCAACTTCAGCATTTTGGGGCTGGATAATTCTATGTTGTAGGGGAGTGTCCAGTGCTTGTAGGATGTTTATCGCATCCCTGGCCTCTACCCACTAGATGCCAGTGGCTCCCATGCCCAGCTGGGACACCAAAAAATGTCTCCAGACATTGCCCAATGTCCCCTGGGGGCAGAATCAGCCATAGCTGAGAACCATTTGTTGACCACATATCCTATGCCCCATGACAGATGAGTTGAGCCTTGGGCCTCAGTTAACCCATCTGCCTAGTGGGCTTAGCATCCACAGTGCTGTCTGCCCCCTCGACTCAGTCAGCCTTAGCCCCCTGAAGATCACCAGGCCTGTTATGCAACCCCCTCAACCCTACTGAAATTCTGGCATAAGGGTCAGAGAAAAACGTTCATTTCAGCCCAGACTCAAGGTTTAGGGAGGAGCGAGCCAGCCAGAAGCCCCCTTCATGCCTACCCTGGAAGGACTGCACCTGCCCTCTCTTGGCCGAGCCTCTGTCCCTGCTACAGATCCTTTCCCTCAACTCATAGGCTGTCTCCTTCTTTTGCAGAGAAAAACTGTTCCTACTTCAGGCATTTTAACCCAGGCGAGAGCTCAGAGATCTTCCAAGTCACCACTCAGAAAGGTGAGCCTGTGATGGAAAGCAGGGAGGGCGAGGAAAAGTGACTTCTGTCACACACTGCTGAGCCAGAAAACCGCCTGGCACAAAAGCCCTGACTTCCAGGCTCTTGATGAAAAGCAGCTCCATCCCGACGCTGCGTTTGAGCAGCACCTTGTCGCCCTCTGTGCTCCGTCTCCAGGCACCTGAGCTCCATTCATCAGGGCCTGAGAGAGTTTGTAAAAGAGACATTTCCTGATGGGCTCCTAAATTGCAGAAGGGATACATTTTCCATCAGAGCCCAAGGGAGGCAGTTGTGACAAGAGCTAGGAAAGCGAACAACTACTCAAAATCCCTATGATGGTTCAGGGCTGATGGATCAGAGTCTGGGGAAGTGTCTGATTCCCTTCCCCACTACAGATCACTCTCCAAAGATCAGGAGAGCAGGGCCATGGGGAGACACCTAAGGGTCCATGAGCATATGTGCCCTGGGGTCCTGTGGGAAGCATGGAGCTCAGGTGCACGCACACCGTCGGGAGTGCCAACCTCCATCTGCACGTGGCTTGGCACACGCACACACGCACTCACTTTGACAGATCCTTTCGTCCCCATGCACACAGACACGCACTTTGACAAACCTTTTCCCGTGGTATGCGTGCACTTGCACGTGCACACACACATACACACCCTGATAATCTCGCATGCTGTAACAAGCCACACTTCCAGAGGCTGCTTTTCAGTCCCAAGACAGATCACCCTGAGCCCAACTGCCACCTTCTACCCTGTCACTTGGAGAAGTTTTCTGCTCCAGAAAGGTCTCCAGCATGTGCCTGCTTTCGTCCTCCTTCCGAGGCCCCTGCGTTGGGGGGAAGGAACCTGCAGTTTAGTGCCACCTGGCGGTTGGAATCAGGTCTCGTTGACATCCTGGCCCCACCTCTTACCTGCTGGGTGCCTTTGAGGCGTTCATTTCATCTCTTGAGCCCTCAGTTTTCTCACGTGTGAAATGGGAATAATAAGTGGTATTTCCCTCACGTGGCGGGAGGCACAGCCAGCCTGGACAAAGCGCCCTGGGGCCCAGGCTGCTGTTGCGGTGCGGGGGTGCCAGCCTCGCCCCTTGTGTCCTAGAGTACAGCATCTCGGCTGCCGCCATTGCCATCTTCAGCCTCGGCTTCCTCATCATGGGCACCATCTGCGTGCTGCTCTCCTTCAGGAAGAAGCGGGATTACCTGCTGAGGCCGGCGTCCATGTTCTATGCCTTTGCAGGTAGAACGGGGGCTTCCGCCCATGTGCCTGTGTGCGCGGGGCGGGCCTGGGGATTTGGGTGGCTATGGAGAAATTCCCAGGCTTCCCCGGAAGCCAGCTTGGTCTGGGCCTCAGCACCTCGGGGTGAGCCAGAGGGGCGTATCTTGGCGTTCTATCCACTTCTCACAAAGACTGAATCTCGTGGCCCTGCCAGCAATGCTAACTGCTAACCAAATTTAAAATTAATTCAAAAATACTAAAAAAAGAAGGAAGAAAGGCAGTCAACAGGTGGGATAAGTGGGTGTGTGGCAGGCAGGGAAAGAAAGGGGCAGCAGGCTGCACTGATACCCTCAGCCTCCCCCCATGCCGGCCGTCCCCACGGAGGACGCAGGCAGGCCTGGAGCAGAATCCAGGCCTAAGCGCCGCCCTGCCCGCAGGTCTCTGCATCTTTGTCTCCGTGGAGGTCATGCGGCAGTCGGTGAAGCGCATGATCGACAGCGAGCACACCGTGTGGATCGAGTACTACTACTCCTGGTCCTTCGCCTGCGCCTGCGCCGCCTTCGTCCTCCTCTTCCTTGGCGGCCTCGCCCTCCTGCTCTTCTCCCTGCCTCGGATGCCCCGGAACCCCTGGGAGTCCTGCATGGACGCCGAGCCTGAGCACTAGCCCTCCTGGGGCCCCACAGACCCTCCAGGAATCCCCCTCGGGAAGCCGAGCCCAGCCCAGAAGTTCTAGAGAGGAGGCGGGAGCGTCACACCTGCCCTGCTGTCACCTACCCCACAACCAGGCAGCTACTCCCCTTCTCTGAGCTTTTTTCTGGGCTCAGACAGGCTCCTCTGAGAATGAGCAAGTGGACGTGATCCAGACCTGCACATGATCCAGACCTGCCCACCGAGCCAGGAAGGCAGGGCTAGCAGGTGCCCAGGGGTGGGAGAGCCTGACTTTCCATTGGGCTCCAAGTTGTCCCCCGCTTTCGGACCCCCACTCCCTGCACCAGCTGTCCGATAAGCTGGCTCCTGTTGTCCTCTGTCAGCCTTAGAGGGACACCCTGTGCTCATTTCCAGTTCTGGGCACTCTCCTGTGTAAATAGCCAGGCCCTCTCCCCTTCTCGGTGACTTCCCTGGTGAGCTGAATAGCCCCTCCTTGGCTTTGAGGAGGCCTGAGAAGCATTTTTTAACTGGGTAGAATCTGACTGTGGTTTGAAATAAAAGCTCCTTGAAAACTTACTTTTTCCTGGTGCCTCACATAGAAATTGCTTGGATTCCTGAACACAGCAGGCCACAGCCTCATCACCTGGAAGGAGAAAGCACAGCATGTCCCCCTGGAATGTTGAGGACTATTGTGGGGAGATATAGGGTTCCATGGAAAGGGGGTCCTGTTTACTAATGAGACTTAGAGGATTTGATTTCTGTCTGGTGTCTCTGAGCCTTGTGATTTTCTCTGGGAGAAACCAGAGCCCATCTGACTAGGCAAGAGTGTTAAAAATAGGAAGGGTCATTTCCAGGGTGCCAGCCGGCTGGGCTGCCAAGCGCTAACACAGCACACAGCACAGCCACAAGTGTCTGACTTCAGACGCGGGATTTTTGCTGCAGAGAACACCAGGAAGCAGGGCTTAGCAGTTAGACACTTAGGGCTACACAGAGTGCCGAAATTTGCACTCTTCTACCTCCCAAATTCCTGCCGTACTCACCACCCCTCAGAAATGGCAAGTTGGACATAGCTGGCAGAAAGGACCTATGTGCTCCTTACCCTGAACATGCACTCAGAGTCCCTGGAGCGGGTTGCCAACTACAGCCCGTGGGGCAAACCTGGCTCTCTCCCTGTTGTCCAGCCCATAAACTAAGAATGGTTTTCACCATTTTAATTGGTTTTTAAAAATCAAAAGAAGACTATCTTACGACATCTGAAAATGATTTCTATTTCAGTGTCCATAGTAAGTTTTATTGGAGCTGTCACAGATACACAAAGCCACCAAAGTGGTAAGGACAGATTTCAATCAGTAATTTACAACTGCCCATAGGGAAGAGTCCAGTATGAACTGGCCTCAGCTGACATTTATACAGAGGGAGAATGAGAGCACAGGGAGGGGGGCCTGGGCTCTGCAGAGTCAGAGAAGTAAAAGATTACAGAAAGCAGGGAGGGTAGGGTTAGTCCATGTGAAACCCAACTGGGTTTGCTAATGGGCGCTTATCAAAGTCGGCTCCCATCCTCTCCAACGGCTGGGAGACGGGCCCTCTTCCGGTGCTGGCTGGGACAAAGAGCAAATTCTTCAGGCAGCCTTGAGCTTTCTCAGGCAAGTACTTTAAGGGGGGCTGGGGTCTTCTAGGGACTCAGCCTTGAGCTGTTAGAAACTTGGTTAGTGTTTGTCCAAGTCTACGTAGGCCAAGGTTGAATTGAGAAGAGGGCACAGAGCAGCCTGGCTAGAGTCTGTCAGAACACAGCCACGCCCCTTCTATGGCTAATTCTGTCTAGGACAGCAGTGTTAAATAGTTGTGACGGAGACTGTCTGGCCTGCAAAGTCAGAAATATTTACTATTTGGCCCCTGTGGAAAGTCTGCTGACCTGTTTGGAGTAACTGTATACTCATCAGCCAGATTATTAACTGTAAGGTGAGGGGAAGAAGCCTTGTCCAGCCTGCTTGGGACAACTTAAAAGGAAGGAGCACCGGTCCCAAGGCATCTGGGCTGTGGCCTCGGTGGAACCTTGTTGAGATTCTCCTCTGATATCTCAGGGGTCTGGGCTGGGCCTGGAGGAGCAGCTGAGGAGCCCAGGGGGCAGACAGGGAGCATAGCCCAGCCTGCTTCTGAGCCAGGGACAGAGAGAGCATCTGGCCCATTGTTATGAAACCAAAAAGGTCCAAGAGAGCAGGGTGACATGCATACAGGGTGATGAAGTCAAAGCATGGGGGCTGCAGGGCAGGTGGCAGGTGAGACCCAGAGGAGGCTGCACAGCTCGATGTGGTCCCACAGCCAACAACAGAACAGTTCCACAGATGCAAAGAACAGGCTGAGCACAAACTGGCTCCAGGTAGGAGAAGAGGAAAATGAAAGTCTGGGCCAGCCAGCAAGATGGGGCCACGGTTTACGAGCAGGAAGGGAGACAAATGACCTCATCCCACCAAAGCCATTTGGGAGGCCAGTATTATTGTCATACTATTACTTTAGCAGAACTAGATGTGTGCATTTTATATTTTTCATGGATGCCTGTGTTTTTAGTACCAAAAGCCCCTTCTGAGTAGAATATGCACTGAACAGAATGCATTTGGCTTCCCAGAGTGTTAACTCTTTCAAGAGAGACATACGTGTGCTGGGAACTGCTATGCAGACAAAGGGGTTATAAGGCTGGCCAGAGAGCTACACATCATTGCATCTGCTCCAGCCTCTGCTGTGCAGAAAAATGCTATGCAACAAAGCAAAATAGATCCTGACACCGAGAAACAAAGAAATCAACCAAATCACTGAGGGAAAACACCTTTTCCTCCCCAACCCACTAGCATGCTTGCCAGGAAGGATGTGGAATGGGCAGTGGTCAGTGTTGCTCGGGTCGGGCCTGGCACAGGATTCAAGGTGTCCACCGGGCACCCTGCAGAGTTCAGCCAGGCCAGGCTCTGAGGGCCTGCCAGTGGGCCCACCAGCGAGGCAACAGCATGAAATGGTGTGGGTAAGCATCAGAAACCCACGGCTTCTCATTCCTCACTTGGGCATGTGTGAAGTTACCAGTCATCAAAACCTGAGGTCCCCAAACACTTTCACTTTCTCAGCTTTTAAAATTCATTGCATTCCAAAAAAATATTAAAAATTCATCACATTCTATGAGGTAAGGAAGGTAGCAGAGCCCAGACTAGCAATTCAGTCATCTAGATAAATAATATTTAAGTGTGAGATTTTTAAAAATTGTGGTAAAATATACAGAGCAGAAATTTATGATCTTAACCATTTTTAAGTGTGCAGTTCGATAATGTCAAGTACGTTCATATGGTCGCGCAACCGATCACCAGAATTCTTCATCCTCTCCAACGGAAACTCTGTCCCCATTAAACAACTCTCCATCCCAGCCCCTGCCAACCACCCTTCTACTTGCTGTCACTATGACTTTGACTATTTCAGGTGCTCCCTCCTATGAGTGGAATCATCCAGAGTCTGTCCTTTTGTGTCTGGCTTATTTCCCTGAGCATGTCCTCAAGGCTCATCCATGTTGTAGCAGGGGTCAGGACGTCAGTCCTCTTCAAGGCTGAGTAATATTTCACTGTGTGCTAGACCGCAGTTTGGTCATCCATTCATCCATCAGCAGACACTCGGGTTGCTTCCACCTTTTGGCTGCTGGGAAACAAGGCTGCTATGAACGTGAGTATATGAGTATCTTTGGGGCCCTGTTTTCAATCCTTTCGGATACATACTGTGCCACATTTTTAGATTCAGAATTATTGCAAAATCTCCATGATGCACACAAAATCAAAATTTTAAAGAGAGACAAGAACCGTATGATCGATTATTCCTTTTCTATCCCGTTCCTGTAGTTCGGATGGCAGTGGGAGGTAGCCACAGTGACCTCCATTGTACAGAGGAGAAAACTGAACACGGGGGAGGGCTTGCTTCCTGTGAGCTGGCTAACAGGCACCCATGGCAGAATGTGAACCGAGGCTGCTGGTTTCCCACCTGTCTAACCAGGACCCTGTACCAGCCCTCACGTGACCTCTGCCCGGGGCAACTGGGAAGATCACGAGACATCTCACCTTCTCTCGGGCTAACACTCAGCAGGGCCTGGGCCACCCGGTTTGGTTCTCGTTACTCCCTCAAGACTGAAAATTTCCAGGATCTCTGTGTACCTCTCTTTGTCCTGGCTACCCCAATAAAGAGGGACTTTAATCACATCCAACTGCCGTATTTCCCCTGCCAGTGTGACTTGTCCCATTTTGAGCAAGTATTTTTTTTTTTACAAAGTCATTTATAATTTATAGCCTGGCCACTTTCAGAACAGATCTGAAGAAGGGACCAGATGTTAATAAACCTATGATGTGGAGCCGATCTGTTAAACCCATGGCTGGTGTTGGGGCTGCCGTGCAGCTGCCTGTGGCCTCCCCAAGCCCTCCTGTCATGGTCTCACTCAGCTGCAGCCACTGAGGCCATAAACTGATCCCCACACAAGGCGTTCACCATGCACAGTAAAGTTCATTAAGGTAATTAGCATTACAAGGAGTGGTACTTTCTCTTCTTTTGACTTTGCCCCTGACAAGAATTTTTTGGCCTGAGTGTGAGAGCTGACCTCTGGGAAATGCTCACTGATTTGGATTTAGACTTGCCTCTCTCTTCACCGGCACAGAAATGGACGACGGAAACCTGTCCCCAGCCACGACCTGAGAGTTCCGGGCCCTGGGCCGGAGGAGCTCAAAGACAAAAATCCCAAGTCCCTGATTCAAGCAGCTCACACCCTTCCCGCGCCCACCCTGCCAGGCCGGGCCACACACATGCTGGGTCTCCAACAGGGGGGCCGGAGGGCAGCCAAGCGCACGGTCCGGGCGCCGATGAGGTGAACGGGACCAGGATGCCGTTTACCTAGAAATGGCCGACAGGCAGGGAGGCGCTGGCGTGTGAGTCTCTTCACCCAGTGGGGACGAAGAGAGAGGCCGGGGCGCCCCTCAGTGGAAGGCCGCCCGCGCCACGGCCCCGAAGAGGGGGTGAGGTGTGACGCAAGCCCCGGGGCTCTGGACCCCAGGTGTCCAGCTGTAGCCGAGAGGCGGATTCCGGGGACACCGAGGACCCGCGCGTCGGTGGGGTCCTCTCTGGAGCCGTTCGCCCCCGAGGCAGGACCCAGGAGGTCGGGCTGGGAGCAGCTTCTCCCCCCGACACCCTCAGACACAGGCGCCCCAAACTGGAGACGGCGACGGGGGAAGCCTGAGGCCGGCGCCGCCCCGCAGTCCAGCCCCCCGGGGGCCTCCACGGGCAGGCGCTCTGCGGACGCCCGTCCCTCCTGTCCTATCCGCAGCCCGGGGGCCACGCTGCGGGCTGCCACGCTGGGACCCGTGCGCCGCAGGCCCGAGAGAAGGCAGAGGCGGGAGGGAAACAACCGCTTTGAGGGAAGTCGTGCAGGTCTGCGAGAGGGAAAGAGGCAACGGGGCTGCCAAGCAACAGGGCATGCCACCTGACTGGGCCAGGGCGCTGGTCCACAGGGCTGCTGATGCGGAGGGGCACCCCCCTGGCACTGTCGTCTTGGAGGCCCCACTAGGTGCCGGGCCTGCTGGTGTAAGAGGAGGAGGTGTAGCCCTGGGCAGCCGTGCGCCTTCTCCGGGCCTCGTCTTCCTCACCTGGGACCAAACACCACACCAGCCCACACTAGGCTGGAGCACACGGGAGACCAGTTCCCTCTGGGTCTGTTAATACAAGGGGTACACGATATGGTCCCAAACCTTAGGAGTAAGACGCACTCGAAATAGTAGTCAGAGCCCAGTAAGCTGGGCTGAGCACTTGACGTGTGTTTCTCTCTTAAGTCTCAACACAACCTGCGTGGTAGCTACTACTTTTATGCCCGTTTTAACAAACGAAGAAGCTGAGGCTCAGCAAGGTTAGTATCTAACCCAGAGTCACACCACCATTAAGTGGCAGGGAAAGTTCATTTCTGCGTCCCAAAGCTGAGCTCTTAGCCATCTTGCTGCATAATGTAAGTTCAGTGTTTCTGGGTTCCAGTTTCCCAGAGACACCCAGGCGTCCTGAAGGCCCCTTGTGAGGTGTGCGGATATTGGACTCCAGTTTATTCCAACTGGAATGAAAAACCAACACTCGCTTATACAGGTTCCATGCACCATTTGGGTACATCAAAGACCTCCAAAGAATTAAAACTTGTGCTGTAACTTTCCTGTAAGGAGATTTAAAAACCAAGTTTCTTCGGCCATTTCTCTGCATGCATTTCAACTTCTTGTCTGTTTCGAAGATTAGGATTTTTATTCTGGACTTGTGGTAAAATTCAGGCCTGTGCATGTGTGCTAAGATAAAATGACACAAGCACACATACTATTATCTTCATAAATCACAATGTTTGCTCATATTGTCCAACCAAAACAAAAAGAGTGAGTGTTGTATTTAGATATCAGATTGTATCGTTCATCAATTCCAATTTCAAACGTTTGTGGCTTTTCAGAATATCCTAATTGCTGTAACAAACAATTTTATGAGACGCTGTTACAAATTGCATTTATTAAATAAGTTTATAAAAGTACAAATGTGTATTTTATATAGCATATATTTAGATTACAATAGCAGACTTCATTCAGAAAAAAATTCTGTTGCTTAAAATTTTTGGAAACTATTGGCAACCATCTGATCAGTAGGTCAACTTTAGATTCTTTCTGGCCACCTTCAAGGAGCAGATCATGCCTTCATTACTTGTAGGAGTTCAAGAAAGAGAAATCTTAAAGTTTACATTGTTAATCTTATAGGTGGCTAGGGACGGTTTTTGAGGAAGGAAGTGGTACAATGAAGATAAAATACTTTTTTATTTCTGTTTACCCCATTGAGTACCAACGTTGTGTGCTAGGCACTGTGCTAAACTAGGACATAGCAAGGAATAAGTTACGGTCCTGTCCTTCAGGAATTTAGCGTTCAATGGCAGAGGATTTAAAAATACAGTTGGCCTTTGGGTAATGTGGGGGTTAGAGGCACTCATCCATCCCCTGTGTGATTGGAAATGTGTGTGTAACTTCTGACCCCCCCAAAACTTAACTACTAATAGCCCATTGTTGACCAAGAGCCTTACTGATAGCCAACAGCAAACTGACACATATTTTGTATATGTATTATATACTGTTTTTTTTGCAGTAAAGCAAGCTAGATAAAAAAATGTTTTTTTTTAATTGTCAAAAATCTCCAAAACATTTTCCAATACATTTATTGAAAAAAATCACGTATCAGTGGATCTTCACAGTTCAAATCTGTGGATGCAAGGGTCAACTGTAAAGTCCATGAGATTTAGGTAGGTCCCTTCGTAGCTCAGAGGGGCACGTGGCTGCCCCCTTTCTGAACCTGCTGAAGTCCTACTTATTCAGGGGGGCCCAGCTCAGACATCACAAGGGTGACATGTTCTCCAAACCCTCTCTTGTGCCCTTGACCCTCCGTTCACAGTCCCAATACTTACGTCATTCTGTACAGCTCATTGTGCCTGCATGCCTCGCTGGATTGTAAACTCTTCACAGGGAAGGGCCATATTGTCTTCAGAATTATCCTAGCAGCTAGAATTTTCCCCTGCCCAGTCCCTTTCCCAAGTCCTCTGCACAGTGTACAGTATACAGTGCCCTCAGAACATGCTGGTACATTGAACAAGTGTATGAACTACATGCCTCAAGGAGGGAAATAGCAGGAAGGAGTGCATGCAAAGACATTGTGAAGAGGAATCAGGTAGTGCACTAAGAAGGCCTCTAGAAGCAAGAGAGGAGCTTGAAAGGCCCATTTGTGATGTGGTTCTCTGGCCTCAGGTGTCTGCAGCCAGAGTGGCTTGTCCTGGGCTTGGCCTGCGTGGGGTTAATGAGACTGAGCTGGCTCTTATTTGCTACAGCAGAGCACATGGCTGCATAGCTCCCAGTTGAGATGCTTTCCTAAGCTAGAGCAGATCAGCTGACAGCCTTGGAGAACAGATTTCCAAAAGTACTTTGTGAAAGGTGTAAAACTACCCTTAATGACACTAGATTGCATTTTTTTTCCCAAATAGTTTTATCTTCCATCCTGTTAGCAGAACCATCCCAGTAGGAATCATTTGGGTCCTAGAAGTCCTATAGGGTCACCCTGAGGAGATTTGATTCATCAGATGGAGTCTATTTGCTTACGCACCTCCCAAGAATTTCTGTTATCTTTGTCCCAGGTTGTATCACTTGCTTTAAGCCCAGTCACGAAGCCAAGAGGACTGAATCTTCACAGCTTTCTCTTAGAAGAGCCTCAGCCTAGAGCACCCACTTCTGTTTAGCTCTATAAGGACACTTGTGTGTCTAGATTCCAAACAGATAAAAGACGGAACCAGCAGGCGGGTTTGAAGGAACGATAAGTTTCCCACTCTGGGGACTTCAGGCCCTTCCCTTTTGGCTCCTTTTGTGGGTTTTGTATATAAAGGAAACAAAAACCGACCTAAAGACTAATTAGAATACGTCCAAGTTTCCTTTGTAAGGTCCCCTCCACTTTCAGGCACTCCGCTCACACTGAGAGGGCTTGTCATCTGAAGCCTCAGATTGCATTTCTGTTCAGGGAGGGAGCAAACAGCCTCAAAGAACATTCTCCTCTGCTCTTTGCAGAGCCCAGAGGGTGGGCCCACCTTCCGGATCATCGCTGGCACCCCAGATCCTCTAACCAGAGCCGCTTTCTTCAGAGGGATCAGCAGCTCAGGTTCCCAAAGCAATGGTTCAAATCAATGTACAGGGCATCCGTTTAAATGAACTAAGAGTGGAATAATACCATGGATTTTGCAGGCTGCAGCTTCTATTCAATTTAATTACCTCCCTCTGCGGATTTAAAGTCAATCAGAGCTTCAAAGGGGAATTTCATCACTTTCCCAGAACTCTGCCTGGTAGGGATGTGCCTACAAACCAGGATGTGCTAAAGTAGGCAGCATCCATCAAAATTGACATAACCATGGTGAAGCTGTCAGACTAAGCGTTCTTACAGTGATCCCTGGTAAGACACAATACTGGTGAATGCTCATGTTTTGTCACTGCTCAGGGGAGAGCTCACTCCTCCTGTACCCCAGGCCATCACACCTGCCAAATGTTGTCATCTGGCTACACTGCATTGGCAAAGGATGTAAGCAGGGCTTTAGAGGTCTTAGGACATGATCTCTGTCACCCAGAAGCTCACAACTATAATAGAAGAACTCTGAGAACAGAAGTACAAGGCTTAATTGCAGACACAGAGAAAAAGGGGGTTAATTCCAACCGGGGAGTATGGGAGGGGGAATTTGCATAGGGTCTTAACTAATAAGTAGAGCTCCCCAAACTAGACCTGGAGGTTGGGAGGATGAGTGCTTGAAGTGCGTGCTCCAGAGTAGAGAGGCAAGAAAGTCAAGGCCTTGTCTAGGGAAGAAATGGCAAGTGGTCTGCTATAGTGTGCCATGGGCAGTGCTCAGGAACATGACTTGGGGGTGCCTCCGAAGTCCAGCTATGAAATTTAGTATGTGATGGGAAACCACTGTGGGCTTCTCAGGAAAAGATAGATCCAAGCAGATCTGATTCAGAAAGGTAAATGGCTGCAGTTGGTAGGATAAACTGGAACTGAGGCAATACAATCAAGATGGGGGGCTTCCAATCTGATGAAAAGGAGTTCCATCCACTAGGGAACTGGTTTGTTAAAATACTATGTAAGTCAAGCAGCAGTGTCAATTTCAGACCAAGGGCTCTTTGACTGCTTAAAACCAATCAAGGGTATTTGGATGTTCCAGTTTAACCAAGTGCAAACAATTCTCCATTCCCACAGTACTTCCACTAAGCCGACTCTAGCTTCATGCCTGACCTGCACTCCATACAGAAGGCTCCCACCTTGCAGCTGTGATGAAATAACATTTTCCTGCTAACTTTCACTCTGATACCATTCTCAGAAAAATGCTTCAAAGAGCACACCAATACGGCCTAGGAATTACCTCCTGAGACGGTCTTATTTGCATTTTCCCAATGACAACTGGGTTAACTTCATCAAGAGCAGATAGCACAAGGCGTCCTCCGCCCTCCAACTCCATTTGATTCGTATGTAAAGAAGTGTTTCTCTTTCCCAAATCCAGAGATGATTTATAGTGTGTCCTATCAATTCAACTCCAAGAAAACAAGATACTTTGCTTAAAAAACTGATTCACTGCAGGGAGTAAAGAATTATAAAGTGTCCTTATGGAAGGCCGACTGTCCTATCTACTTATATTTACAAACTTTAAGCATGGTATATTCAAGTTAGATTTATGGTGCCACATTAATAGGATGTTAAAAATAAAGTAGCCAGGGCATTCCTTCACCTGCTAATGCTTCTCAAAATCGCATCACAGCAAATGCAATGAATTATTTCCCCAATAGAAATAAGACCCTGACTTGGCAATTTTCTGCACAGCCAGCGTTTTGGGAGTGAGAGGGGAGACAGTTGAATTAATGCTTGGCATACACCACACCACTGTGATGTGTATTATTATACCCACATAATATATAGATATAAACTAGGTTTACGAGTTCTGAAATAATTTCTGGACTGCACAAGCCCAACATTAACAAGTGACTTGGTAAGAGTAATTCATAAGTTTTTTAAATTCCTCAGACCCACATTGAATGACAACTTGAAAAGGCCTCATTTTCTCACTGATCATTAACGATCTTTAAACTTTCAGGTAACACTTTAAGCCTATAGGCCTTTGCTACTGCTGATATGTTCAGAAATTTAAGTAAAGTCGCAAATGTCTGGAAACTAGAGTCACGATTTTACAAATTAACCTTGGGTTCCACTACTTCAGCTAGTTTTACTGATTAGTATTAGGAAGAAAATCAAAGTGCTGTGCTTGTCAGACCTTTGAACTTAGAAGTAAAAGGAAGCAGAGAATGGTGCTCACACATAATAAACAAATCTCCAAATTATTAAAAAGGCATTTTATTATAAATACATTTTAGTTGTAGCAGTAAAATACATTTTGTGTTACCATGAATCTTTTAAAACAAAAGAACTTCACTGAGACAATGATCACAATGGAGGAACTACAGACCCCCAAATTGAAAACTTGTTCTAAGGAATCAGAGTGGCTAAAGTAATTCCAAAACTAAGTTTAAAAAAGAAAAGAAAAACAACAAAGGGAAGAAAAAAAAAACCCTAGAGAGTGGCTTTGAGGTTATTTTATGGTACAAAGTCATTTTTACTTTTAAGGATAAACTCTTCAGGTATTAGGACCTCTCAGATGAGGTATCACTGATTGCAAGGAAAAAATTTTGTTGTAATTTTGCCATAAATTATGATTATACATGGCTGCACAACTGAACTGGTACTTTTAAGAGATGGAAACTAACCATCTCAGTTTTATATAGCCTCCCTTTGGAAGACTTGCAAAAATAAAACAGTATGAATTTGCTAAGTAGTTGATCGTAGAAGTTAGCTGAACAAATTCAGGTAAGAATTGCATTTCTGAAGCATTAAAAAAACCTGTCACTAATAATAGGACCCTTTAATAAAATGCAAGACCCATTATTTTTATAATTTAGAGGAGAGGTATTTTAATCACCATATTTACTAGGATACAACTACTACATATAACCAGTACCTTCGTGGGTTTCAAAGAATCAGGTCAGATGACTGGCACAGAAAGCGGATACAGTACAATGTCACATACATGGATTTAAAGGAAGCAGGCATGGTCTGGATATATGAAAATCCAAGACCCTTCCTCTGGGAGGGAGGCAGAGAAACATTCTCAGGTGTAACCAGCACATTGGGACTTCAAACCAGACAAAAGAGCCCTCCAACCTACTGAATGATAGAAAGAGGTCTTTGCATACCTGCAAAGCAAAAGGTAAATAATCCGAAGCTCCCTGTGAGTTGGAATTGGAAAAAGTAACCTGTGCTGGACATACAAACAATCCCCACTGAAGGTTATCAAAGGTTTTCAAGTAGGAAGTACTGTGTTTTAAGGATTCCAAAGCTGTGCATTCTATGACATTTACCATGTGTACTTCTACATCTAAGTCATTCTATAATCTACTACCTTAAAAATATTTTTTCTCTTTCTAGTATCTCAGTAAATTCATAGCCAAACTAAAAACCAAAGGCAGAGCCCAATACCCCTCAAGCTGCAGTCCAGGGGGAATATTAACGACAACAATAACACAAAATTTAAAATATCCAAAGACCTGTCAGATTTATTATATATAGGTATTTTCTTTCTAAAAAATAACTTGCTCATACATGTTCACCTATGGTTTATGAATAACTCATACTGTGTAGGTGGCAAATTTCCCCTAGACTGTTTTGCAAACTATAGAGATTTTTTTTTAAAGGTGGCAAAGTAATCCCAGACATTATTGATTTTCTGCCATATACACTTCAGGCTCCCCAATACCTGCCAGCAGAGAATCCAAAGTAACTTTGTTAACCTGAGAAACACATAATATGAAAAGCAGACCCTTTGTCTTCATCTCCCCCCCACCACCCCCCAAAAAAGCCATAAAATCTACAAGTACATTATTTGGGGATTATCTATTGTTTTCAATGCCCCATGTCACTGCCATCGACAGAGCCTCCTGTACTTTGTGCCTCAAGAAATGCAAAGCGCCTTCCTGTGGCATTCTGATGGCTTCCTTCCACAATGCTTGTCTCCATGCGTACAGGTCATAGAGATCGACTCTAAGCACACCAGACAAATGCACAGCTTCCAGACCAAAGCCCAGGCAGCTGTGTGCACAAAACCAGACTCACCCTAGAGATGAATGAGCACCTGTATCCTAATGCTGAAGAGGGGCACAGACCTTAAGTGGGATAGGCAAACGGGTGGGGGTGGCAGCCAATCTAAAGGGCTCATCCCTCCACAGAGATCTTTCTCCATGAATGTCCCACTCATGGTATTAGAATTACACAAATGTCTTAACAGATCAGTTGTATACATTGAGTAAACAAATGCAAGGTTATTAGACCTTCAGACTTTCTCTAGAGCAACAGTTCTCAATGCCTGGTATCCAGATCAGTAGTAATGGCATCACCCAAGCACCAGCCTAGAATCAGAAACTCTGGGCGTGGGGTCCAGCAATCTGATTTTAAAAGACCTCCAGGTAATTCTGGTGCTAGCTGAAGTCTGGAAACCACTGCTCTATCCTGCTCAAAATCCTAAAATCTTAAAACAGGGCAGGTTTGTAAAGATACTACTGTGTGACTTCTGTTTTGAAACCATGTAATTTGCCACCCCTTTCCCTTTACTTTTCAAACATCAAAAGAAAGTATTAATGAAAAATTTCAAAAAATCAAATATTTTAAAAGTAATATTGATTTTCCCTCCTATATATAGTTCTAAGGCAGGCAGTCACATGCTAGTATGCAAAATAAAATACAGAAAAGACCTCATATATGAGGTGTAGAAATAGCTAAAAAGACTCCCCAAGAACTTAATGAAAATTCCATAGTATCATTTAATGAACTCATAGAATTATATAAAACTTACTATGCTTAATATTTGTATCAAAATAAAATCTCTCTGTTGAACAAATTGCAAATAAAGTCTGGTCTAATACTCTGATTACTGAAGTTATATGTATATGAATGTCTCTGGGTTTTCTTAACACTCCAGTTTAGAAGCTTTAGACTACTACTGTGTAACTGGGTTTTAGGATTTAACCACAGTTCACGTTACTAAGTCAAGATTCTTCTACTAGGTACCTCCTTTCAAAAAAATTTAGGAACTCCTGTGACTGTTTCCTTAAAGTTTATTCCAAAGTAGATATTTTCAATCATTTCAAAAATTTTAAATACTTTTATCTGTTTGATATTCTAGCTTACAGTAATAACAATGCCATTTTCTGAATGTTTTATGTGAGTGTTAAACGTTAGCTAAGATTCACCCCTTGTAACAATGGTCTTGAAATGGCTAAACAGGTATGAAAGCAGCGAGGGTGAATTTTGCAGCTTTACAATAAAATCTCAGCAAATAAATATCCAACCTCAAGTAGATGGAAAATGAGAAAAGCCTAATATAATGAGCACTTTGAAGACAAATGTGCCATTTACTCTTTCATGATGGTATCTTCATAATATGATGTACATCACTAAGTGATATTTTGCACAAGAAATCATAGAATATTATCCATTATTTCTAACTGCTAGGTAGCTTGTGGCCCAAATGGCAAAGAGGAAAGAGAAAAATCAGATCCATTAAAACATTTACTTTGATATCCAGGAAGACAAATAGAGGGATGGTAGAAATTGAGGGTTTTCATATGTTAAGGGGATGGTTACCATGAAACAATGTCTGGTAAATCATAAAAGACAAATTACTACCTTTGTGAAGCTAGAACAAAAAAAATGGACACTAAATAACTTTTTAAGGCAGTATTTATACCTTTCAATATATTTAGTTTTAATCTTGTATTTTTATAGACTTTTTCTGGGAACCCTTTTTTAAAACACCTCTGATATGAAACAATGCTATCTAAGTATAATAGGTGTTTCTTTTTAAACGACTATTTCAGTAAATCTGATTTTCTTAATAACAGCAGTTGAAATCTAAAATTTATCTTAAAGTTGTTTCTCACACCCTGGTTCTTAGGCCAGGTGGCTCTCTCTAGCCAAGACAGCTAGAGATACATTCTTAAATGATTATAGCTTTGCTTTTGAGATGTATATACATGGAAAGTGTTAAACATGAAATATCAACTACACTAGAGCAAGATAATACTATATATTAATTATCTCAAAGTTAGAAAATTCAGTTAGCTTTCTCAGCAATTTCAATGCTTCCATAAACAAGGAAACCATTTTCACAAACAGGTCTTGGAGATTGCTATATTTAATTAGGTAATGCTTATTCAGTGGGAGTTCTGTTTATTTTACTTATTCTGCAATTCTTTGAATTGAAAAGACTTACTGATGTTTATACGAAACCTGAACTTATTCTAGAATCTCTGATGAAAAAAACAAAAACAAAAACACACAAAGCAGTTTATTTCATATGTACAAAACAACCTGGATAGAAAGCACATCTGTTTGAGGAAAGGAAAATTAAGGTCATGTGAGTTTAAAAGGCCAAAATCAACTACTGATTAATCAAAAACAAAGCTCTGCTATAACAATTTAGCAAAGCATATGCCAGAATGGCAACCAAAACCCCTTTTAAAAACACAACAGAAAATATCTACATTACACTGAATGAGGTTCTTCAAATCTTAACAAAAATCATTTTTAGATCAGGAAAAAAAATTAGCATGAATACTCTACAAATTCTGTCACCCCAAAGAATTTAAGGTAAAAAAAAAAAGACAATCCCAAGTAGCACTGAAATTAAAAAGTGAAATGAATAAAAAATAGTTTTGGCAAGAAAAAGGAAACTTCAGAGTGATACAAAGAACAAAGAAGTAGAAAGACATCATGTGAACAATTAACCTCACTTAGAAGTCTGTTCTGGAAGAAAAGGAAGTTGATAATACTTGGTATTATCCAAGAGTGAATGAACATCAGGTTTCCTCTAAAAAAAAGAAGAAAGAATTCCATCTGAACTCCAAGGTTGAACCTAGTATATAAATGAAGTTGTTTTTTAAGTCTGAATTGTAGATACTTGCTAACACTACCCAAATATTACCCAAACGGCATGAATGGTATTCAAAAGGTACGCCTCATTTCAATGGAAACTTGCTATGATTCCAGTAGCCTTACAAGATATTATGCAGAACAGATTCAAAGCACTGCTGTAGAGTCAGCATTAAGTAATGCTAAGAAAAGAGTAAGCTGATTAGAGGTTGAAATATGCATCTGAAGCAGAATCTAAGAGTATCAGATGGAAACAACATTCAAATCCTTGACTGGCTGTAGAAACAATAATGGAATAAGGAACACTCAGACACAGCAGAGCAGGGGACTCATAAGTAGCTATTATTTTTAGTTTTTTAGAAATAACTACTTAGAACAGGGATGTCTCCACAGCTCAACAGCTTCCTTATCCTAAGCTTCCATCATCAATATATTTATATAAGGTGGTGGGGTGGTGCATTTGACCTCTTTAGCTAAATATAAATATAAATAATATAAAAACTGATTTTTTTAAAGGTTCAAGTATGGAAAACAGAAGATTAGGCAATTACTTCATGACAAGGGATTAACTGAAAACCTGACAGGACAGTTCTGTTTTCATATTATCAAAATGCTTTCGAACATTCATCTGGCTTGTGTCATTACTGTGTATTTGTGGGGGAGAAGAATCACTTTGATGAGAAAATTGTTTTTCATAAACATCCTCCCATTGGGGAAATTTAATTTTCATTTGGGCTATGTCTTGAGTTTTGTCATAGAGTTGGAAATACATAGCTATATGGCAAACATTTTTCTTCCTTTCTTGTGACAGAAGTATACTGAGCAAAATTTGATGTGGCTAAACGTGGTGACCTGACCTCATACAGGGAAAACGTGGTGCTGTAACTCACTGGCTGTTTTCCTACTGTGACTTACACTAACCGTTAACATGTCTGCAGTCTCCAAGTCTACAGCTGCCTCACAGAGCCCCGCAGCCCGTGCCAGGAAGCCACATACAAACGATCTGCCCTCTGAGCAGACAGAACTGAAGGAAAGACGCACCCTTCATTTGTTCCTTAGACTTGCTGACCTTTAACTAAAGGCACACTCTTCTCCTAAATTGTCTTGAGGATTACAGGGGCTTTAGCTGGCCAACATCAACTAAACGCCAGTCAAATAACAGATGTAAACAGTTTTTCTTTACCCCTGCCACTTTTCAACCCCGTTTTAAAAATGCAATGTGAAATAGGATGGCCTATTCAAAAGGAGTCCTCCAAAAAGCTGTTTTTGAATGGCTCATCAGGGTCCATTGGTTCATTTGCAGTTTCCCAGCCTTGTCTTACTTAAAAAAAAAAATTATATTGTAATTTCAAGATATCTCTGAAGTATCAAAGTAGTACTATTAGATCAGGAAAACAGTAAGGACATGCATCATTTCAAATGTGTTACAAGACCACAAATTTTAAGAGGATAAATGTTTTCCTTTGGATTTTACCAAAGTTCATTCAAAACAATTTTTAGACCGGAGAATATTTAAGATAGCCATTTAAATTTTATATCTTTATACAAGTGCAGTAGGGTTGTTTTAGAAGAATTGAAAAAGACATGAAAAAAAGGGTAGCTTTTTACCCCAGATTTTGATGAATTTTGATACATCTTTGACAAACATGTCTTTTTAATGATGTTCCCCCAAACAAAACAGTTAGCAAAATATTTGAACTGCCATGTATAATGTCACATTTTAATGTAAACATCAAATAAGGTACCAAAACTTTTACTGGAGGGGAAAAAAAAAACAAACCTTAAAGCGGCACAATTCTTTATACCACTGGAGAGGGGGGGGAAAGCCAGATTACAAACATTTACACATGCATAGTGAGAAAAAAAAGGATTTTACTAAATTCACGCATTTTTAAAATAGTTATCAAGTCTACTAAGCACCAACAATCCTAAAAATTTTTTCAGCTTCATGATTTGTTTAAAAAAAAACACACACACTATCAAATTAACATTAAAAACAAGCTTGGAGTATAGCTTGTCCAAAAAAGAACTAAGTATGCCAATGTTTTTTCACGTTACAAAAAACAGTGGCATACGAAATACACCTGCAAAGAATGCCTTTAACTCTACCCTACAGTGGATGGAGATTACAACAGCACATCATACGTGGTCTAAAACTATAAAAGTTTTAGAATGCAGCATCTTGTCACAAAAAAAAAAGCTGATAAAACTTAAAAGTATTTAGAAGATGCTGCCCCTTTATTTTAAAAAATTTTAAATGAATTTAAGCAAAAATAACATACATTTGTACATCAACTGGCCATTTCTGGTACAGAAACCCAGCATTATGGTAATATTATTGAATAAATGTAAATGCTACTTACAATTTTTTTTCTTTTTAAATACATTTTAGACAAAGTTTTTTTTTTCTTTTTCTTTATAGTTGCACAATTAACCTCTTAGCTGCTAGCTTGATGCAAACATATGTAACAATACACAAATTTAAAAATATTTTTTATTCTACATAAAAGCTGTCAGAATTCCGACTCACGTCAAAAATGCAAAATAATGGAATATACTTTAAAAAAATTAGTTGCAAGTCTAGCAGCAAAGCAATTAAGTGAGAACATGTTTGATGTTAAAACAAAGGTAGCTGTGCACCTACAGATGAAGTCCAACTATCTTAACTCTATGGATACAAACAGAAATTAAAACATTCTCCCTTGAGGAAAAAAAAGGTGATTATTTAAAATAGGAGTAAAAGCCATTGCTGCCTGATGAGCTCCCCAGGCTAAGTTCCTGGAACAGAGACAGAGGGTCACTACTCTTCTTGGCCTGCTCAGGCGGGGGCCTGGGCTTGGGCGGGGCCCGCAAAGCGCTGGCATAGGACATGGCGGGCTTGCTGCCCCCAGAGCTCTGAGGGCTACTGCTGTTGGCCGACTCTGCGATTTGCTTGTTGGGCATGAGCGGGGGAAACTGGCCGAGATGCTGCAGCACGTTGTAGTTGAAGGAACTGGACACCTCGAGGCTCTCGGACTTCAGCTGATCCTCAGGGGGCTTGGCGGTCTTGGGTGGAGCTAAAAGCAGAGAACAGTAACGCTGATTTAAGGGTTAAACCCATGGTATTCATGTATCTCATTAACTCAGGGTCTCACAACTGGTTCTCAGCTGGAGGAACTCAGTGACAGCATAGCCACAAGGACAGACAGCTTCTGCTGCACAATGTTGAAATCAGGACACATCTAACCAAACCTCTCCATCTTAGAAACACTCACAGAAGAATTAACTATGAAAATACGAACAGCCAACATAAAAACCAGAGGACGAATCTGAAGGTTTGCTTCATAAAACTAATCTGTACAATTGTACACTCTGACATTTATTATACCAATGCTCATACTTTGAAAACGGGAACAAACACGTTCTTTCTTAATTAAAAAAGAAGCAATATCTGCAGACTTCTGGTCAAATAGCTCATTATCACTAACCTAAGTAACTGCAGCATTGGATTCCATTTCTTAAAAATGCAACTTTTTTTGCCACATCTAAGTAAACATGGAATAAGGTGAGGGAAAAATAGCTATAAACTTCAGTTCACATTTCTTATATGTAACCTGCCTGACTTGCAATGTTCTTTAAAAGTTGACTTCACATTTCCTATTTTGCTGCCAACTAAACTGTACCTTGTTTTCAAACATTGCTTTTGTTTTCAATCTTTTCCAAATTTAACTATTTAAATTATGGGAAGAAAAATAATTTTTCCTGTACCCTTCTAGGTTGTTAGCTGAGACACCCCCCTGTAATAAAAGATAGATTAACAGGAGAAAAATAAAGGTTAAGTAACATGTATACCTCCTGTATACATTAGAAGAAACCCAGGAAGACTGAGTAACTCTGAAATGGCACAAGTCACCACCATAAATGACGTCCCCAGCTAAAGACAAAAGAAGATGTGAGGCACACTACCTGGAAAAACATGGAAAACAAGGGTGAGTCTGTTATGCAGATTTAAGTTGTTGCCTTCTCCACTGCTAAGAGTTTCTAGAGATTTAAAGTCATCCTTTGCTTCCAGGTACAGAGGGAGACATTCTTACAAATGGAGATTTCCCTTATAAATGTCTCTTTTAAAGGGGTGATTTTTACCAAGTTTTTAGAGCTTCTGTGTTTGCAGGTTCTTTAAAATCATCAGCCTAAAATAATCTTTATGCCAAAAACGCATATTTGAAAGTGGCAAATTCTGCTCCCCTTCACTAACATTATATTGGATGACAATCATAATACACATACAAGGACGATAATTTGGAAATTACAGAAAAGGCCAAAGAAGAAAGTAAGTCATTCATATTCCCAAATACCAGAGATAAGCCTTAACTTGGTGGTGTTTTTTTATAAGGACATCATATAATGCAGATATTTAAGTAACCTCTCATTTTTAGAAATTTGGATGATAGTCAATTTTTCACCTTTGTACACTGTGATGTTACTATGAGTAAGTATTTCAAAATATCCTATAGGGTACATCCTTAGAAGTGTAATGGCAGGGTCATATAGTATACACACAGTTAAAGCTCTTTATAATTCTGGCCAAACTTCCCTGCAAGAAGGTACTATACCCCACCAACGTTTACCCATTTCCTTACTCATCACAATGCTAGTGGTATTGTTTTTTAACCTTAGCCTATTTTATAAAGAATTATCTTGTTGTACTTCTAATTTGCATGTCTTTGACTACTGGCATTTATGGATATTTTTTCCTATGTTGATTAATGATTTGTGGATTGGTTGGTTAAGGTAAAAATATTTCATTTTTTAGTCTTAGCATTTCATTGATTCAATATGCTAATTTCACAGTACTATTTTAAAAGTCTAAAAATTCATGACATTGTTCAAAATTATTTTAAACCACTTAACATCTTTCTAGAACATTAATTACTTTTCCATCTGAAGTCCCTGATTTTGTCCATAAAACAACTGCTTTAAAGAGCATTAGTTTAACAAACATTTTTTTATGAAAGTGTCCTCTACTGTCTAACATAATAAATAAAATAAACATTTTACTGGCTGTTCAAGAACTTACTATTTTTATTTACTGAGACATTATTTAACCATATTATTTTTATGATAATATAATTAGAATTTAAAATGTTTTCAATTAAATAATACTTACAAAATAATTTTAAAGGCAGTTTAACTGAATGCATACAGTTATCTAACTGAATTCAAGATCTCTATTAATTTGATTTACTATATATACTCCAGTAAAGAAAAACTCTTTAAAACTATGTATTTTACTAATCTGACAACCAGTGGTATTTTTCACATGACAACTATCTACCTAATCTTAAAATTTTTTTCCAAGCATTGAAAGAAAATGCCTGATAAAGTATGTCTTGTTGCCAAGTTAATTGGATAGAACCCAAACACATCCTTTTGGGAGGGCTCACCTCCTCAGGGCACCGGGTACCACAATGTTTGAAAGCCCTGCAGTGCACCTGGGTAGCCCAGGATCCTAAATTGCCCAGGATCTATTTTTATCATCTCCTTCCTCAACAGACATTTACCAAGAGCCTGAGTGTGATCAGTGCCTATATGGGAAATCCAAAGTTCAGAAAGGTCAAAGACATGGCCTCTGTTCTCTGGCTTACCATTGTGGAGAAAATATGGCCATACTGGACATATTGATCTCTTTTAAATTACAAGCCAATATAATAGAAACAGTTTTCTTCAACTCAAGAAATAAGTCTCAAACTTCGGAAAAAAGTTTTTCATGTGGTGATTATTTTCCTCCTGATTCATCACTGGCAATTGCTAGGTTCCTCTAAAAACAAATAAATACCAATAGACAAGAAGTTGTGCTTCAGGATAATAGTGATTTTGAATTCATTTATAAATACTTATTCGGTTTGTGGTTATTATGATCCTGAGCAATCTTTCCTTTACCACTGCAGTTAGCAATAACTGGGAATCAGATGTTAGATTGCTGTTATTCTCAACTAAAGAATACTACAATTTGTCTCTTAGCACTGGAAAAAATAAAATTTTATATTTGTGGAAAAGATACCATAAATGACTTGCGCTTTGGGCATTTATTCAGCAATCGTCTACCTTATCAGCTCAGGTTAGATTTTTATTGATTTTGGCCAAAAACTATCCTAAACTTTAGGGGAGGATATAAGAGAAATGATGTCTTTAAAATAAGTTATAATAAACAAAACAACTAGAAAATACCACATTTTTGTCACAGATTTATAGTTTAGATGTTTCTTGGAAATTCAAATATGATAATATGACAGCATTTATGTTAGACCTTTTAAGTGACAAAGGAACCCCAGGAAAAATACAGTAGCTTATACATAGTAGGTACTAATGAGTGTTTAAAGATAAAATGACAATGTCTCTTGCCAGGAAATACAACCAAAATCCTTTTAATGCCTTTTGCCTTATCATATCTACTGTTCTAAAAATATGCTTGTATGGCACATACTCAAAAATAGGTCAGTTACAGAAACAATGGATTAATATTCTAAAGATGAACAAATTGATTTCAAATACAAAAGGTTGATGCTACCAGGGCAGAAATTCACCCACAATGATCACAGACTTGTTCACAATGATCAATGTCTACAACCTACAAAGAGAAGGCTATAGATTAGAGAACTCAAATAGCACCATAGTTTCTTTACATTCAACATAAAGGAGGAGGGAAGAATGGAAAGATGAAAGTGCATTTGTATTCAAGGATAAAGAGAAAGACTTTAGATGCCTCAACACACAATACATGGTTAGGGCCTCATGCACTCCAATGACTTTCTATGCTTTTTTTTCTCTTTAGTCTTGGATTTCTCAGTTCATTAAAATACACGGATGGAGTAAACACAAAAAATGTGTTTTCTAAGTCTCTAAACCTCATAATGTTAGAATTTACTAGTTTCTCTTGTGACCAAACTCTATTTTACAGCTAACTGTCACAACTTTACTGACAATAAATCCTTGAAAACTGATACTGAACCAACCAACTTCCCCCACCAACCCAGAAGGAAAAATAAACACCGGAAACTTTTCCCAAGCAAAAATGATTCTGTTTAGAAATACACTTAGGTTTCTTTACTTCTTTCATGCATTCATAGGTCAAAATGATCAATTTCCAAATTGGAATAGATCTACTTACCTTCCAGATCATAAATATGCAATCAATATAATCCTAAATTAATATGTCTGCCTGAGGCACACCTAGGAACTATGAGCATTACTATTCAAAGATAATAATGCAAATCAGGGGGATAAGAGAAGAAAAATTCCATAAATACACAGGAGCTGAAGAGTTAAAACTGCAGTTTTAGCAACCCTCCAACTCTGTCTTACCTATCAACTCCCTGGGCTGAGCTGTCCTGCTGGATCCATTGCACGGAATGTTCTGATAGGGGGTAGATGAGGTGGTGTTTACCCAGGACTCCGGGGATGAAAAGTTGAAAGAATGGTTATTATGGTCCTGAAGCTCTTTACATTGAGCAAGACTATCTTGAGGAGTGCTTACTTCTTCAGAACAAGGTTGGACTGAGCTAGATGAGATTCTTCTTTGGTACAAGGGCCGACCAGGTCCTCTGGGTTCATACTATACAAAGAAAAGGGGCATTTTATAAATCAGTGCAACTTACACCCCCCTCCCTTAAATACACAGCAATCTCACTGTACCAAGTAGAAGTTTTCAAAAATATTCTCTTCTGCAACTATGAAAACCCCTTGAAAAGCTGCCTGAGCTCTGGACATGGTGTCAGGATACATGGGTTCAAAACTCAGTTCTGGCCTTTAGTAGGGAGTCCTGTGACAACACACATCTAATTTCTGGTTCTGTTTTCTTGTCTATAGAATAGGGAGCTGAACTACCTACCTGTCTTTAGTTCTAAAATTCTACTGACATTTTAGACAACATTAGATTAAAAATACAAATAAGGAAATACATCTGTGCAGAATTAAATGAGGAAATTAGTCACAATCAAATGAATCACAGCCATCTTGAACAGTCATCATTCTAGACTTCTCTCTTGCACCCGTCTTCATAAACTCCTGATTTTTTATTCCTTAGACTTGATGGCAAGGCACGACTCCTTCTACCCAACACAAGTACTCCAGATTGGACTCACTGTATGGCTTCTTTTGGACAGTCTTCAACCGAGACACAACATTCATTACTTTCTTCAAAATATCCTTTATATGTTTGAAACTCAATTAACTTATTCCTTATAGCTGTTCCTTCCTAAACTGCACAACCCAAATTCCTTTAATCCTCCTGACAAGGTCTATTTGCCAGCCATTTCAAGATTTTTTTATTGTTACCTAAGCACTCTCCATTTTTTCTTGCCTGATTGTTGTGCCCAACTGTGAGCCCCAGGTGTAGTGGCAGCAGTAGGCTGGTAGGCAGTTAGCCATGCAGCCTCTGTCTAGAGCCAGACTATCTGGATTAGACTTCAGGCTGCCCTGTACTAACAGTCACCCTGGACAATTGACTTAACCTCCTGGGAGCTTCATCTGTAAACGTGGCTTCATTATCCACAGCACCTACCTCTTAGGACTGTTGTGAGAATTAAATGAGTTCAACACGTGTAGCATTTAGAACTGTCCCTGGTCTACAGGAAGGGATTGTTATATAATTGTTTTAATGTGACATATAAAGCCTCCATGTTAGATCTTAAATGACAGAATGGGATTGGCTTTTTATTGTCCCCCCCGACCCCACTGCGATAACAGATTTGTTATTCGGTTTGTGGTCATTATGATTTAGAGCAATCTTTCCTTTACCATTGCAGTTAGCAATAACTGGGAATCAGATGTTAGATTGCAACGAAGAGAGAGAGTGATGAACTGGTGCAGTAATGCAAGGATGTTCTGGGGGATTGTAAGCACCACAAGCAGGTACTGTCAGGCCGATTAAGCAGAACAAAGTGTAGGTGTAAGCATTATGAGGGTCATCACAGATGGAACCACAAGGATAAAACCCAGGGAAGGGAATGGCTGCCCTTGTGCAGAAAAGCAGGAAGAAGGGAGGAGAGCAATTTTCTCACTATTGAACAGTAAGTGTCCAGGTTATTTCTGTATTTCCACAGTTTTAGCTACTGGATGAGGAAAGCAAGAGATGATATTTCCATCTAGTTAATCCCTTTGCTCATATGTTTTTATTGTTCTTCTGCCTCTAAGTATAAAGCTAAATTCATCTTTAACTTTACTCTGCTTTAAAGGCAATTTTTTCAATGGTCAAGATCATTCTGAATTTTGATCCTGGCTTTCTAGAAAATAAACCACCCTAATTAATTTAGTGTCAGGCATGAATTTAATCAGCACATTTCAAATTTGTCTAGGTCATTAAATTATGGTATTCAGAGGAAGAACCAACCTTTCTAACTGCTTTATGTCCTCTGTGGCCAGGCAATCTCGGGTGACTGGCCACGACAACTTGTGCAGTGTGTCTTTTTTTTTTTTAATCAAGGTTTGTTATGAAGATGATTGGCTCTTAGAATCAAAATGAAGTGTTTCTTTTTGTGGCCACGCCCTGAGTGCTCAGCCCACTCACAGTCTGCAGGGGATCACATTCAAAAGTCTTTAAGTATGAATACTGAAGTACAAAACTGATGTCTGCTACGGCCTCAGAAAGAACAGGTGATAATAATCAAATAGCCAGGTGATATACAGCCCTAAATATATACACATGAATTTCAGGCATTAACTTTATAAGCCCTTTTTCATTAAATACTGAACATATACACACTGGTAGTATAAACAAACACTTTTCTGCAATGAATAGATGTATGAAACCACAAAGCTTAAAGAAGTAAAGCAAAAATGAGAAAGCAGTGGAAGGCTGATACAATAAAGGAGACAATATTCAATTAAACTTTTTAGAAAATGTGCATCATTTGTATCTTCCAAACAGAAATCCAAAAAAATCAGTTAATATGTACAGTAGGACTCATGGAAGGATTGTATAACATTTATAATAGCTCCTGAACAGTTATTGGCAAAGATGAATGTGTAGATTCAATTTCAAACCACATCATGAATATGACCTTAGAAAAGTAACCGAAATTTGACATTATTCTAATGTTCTTAAAATTAGATACATTGAAGATTTCATATATACACTTACATAAAAGTTTACTAGTACATCTAGTTCATACAGCACAAATGAAGGTAAAGGAATGAAAATATGAATTGTTAGTTTGGAATCTGTCCTCAAAGATAATCTGCATATAGGCAAAGAAATCTTGATGACAACTGAATAAAATGGTTTATATGCCAAATAAATTACATTTTAGTAGTTTCATAGTTTTCGGCATACAGATCTAGTACTGGTTTTGTTAGATTTATATCTATGTATTTCATTTTTCTTTGAGCTATTGTAAATGGTGTTGCCTTTATATTTTTCTTTCCAATTGTACACTGTTAGCATACAGAAAGAGACTGATTTATGTGTGTTGACCTTATATCCTAAAACCTTACTAAATTCACATTAGACATAGGATTTTTGATGGGTTGCCTTCTGGGTGAATTCCTGGGGCTTTTCAACATTAATATTCATGCCATCTTTGAACAGGGGCAGTTTTATTTCATCCTTTCCAATCCCTGGCTAAGACGTCCAGTAGAGTGTTGAATAGGGGTGTTTGAGAGTGGACATCTTACCTTGTTCCTAATCTTAGAGAAAAAAACACTTAGTCTCTACCGCTAAATATGAGAGTGGCTAGGATTTTTATAGGTGCCTTATAACACACTGAGGAATTTCCCTTCTATTTCTAGTTTACTAAGAGTTTTTATGAGTGGATATTACATTTTGCCAAATGTGTGTGGGGTTTTTATGTTTTGTTTTTTTTGCTATCTATTGATATAATCATGTGATTTTTCTCTTTAGATGTTAGTACGGTAGATTACAATGATGTTATTTTCAAATACCAAGCTTGCTTATTCTGGGAATAAGCCCTAACATGGTCATAGTGCATTATTCTTTTTTATATATTGAAATCAATTTGCTAATATTTTGTTGAGGATATCTGCATTAATGTTCACAGACACTGATTTTTTAGTTTTCTCTTTTTTGTACTGTCTTTGTCTAGTTTTGGTATCAGAATAATGCTGGCCATATATAATAAGTTGAGAAGTATTCTCTTCTCTTCCATCCTCTGGAAAAGATCATGTAAATTGATGGTATTTCTTTTTTAAATGTTTAGAGGAATTCAGCAGTGAACCATCTGAGCCTGGAGATTTATTCTCTGGAAGGTTTTAAAACTACAAATACAATTTCTTTAACAGTTTTAAGACTATTTACATGCCATCTCTTTCATCTCCAAATGAGTTTTTGTAGTTTGTGGCATTCAAAGAAGTGGTCCATTTTATCTAAGTTATTGAATATATGTGCACCGAGTTGTTTGCAGTGTTCCCTTATTATTATCCTTTTAATGTCTATTGGGTCTGTAGTGATAGCTTCTCTTTTGTTCCTGATATTGGTAGTTTGTATCTTCTCTCCTTTTCTTAGTTTATCTTGCTAAAGTTTTATCAATTTTATTGATCTTTCCAAAGAACCAGGTTTGAGTTTCATGGATTTTTCTTGATTATTTTTGTTTTCATTTTTATTGAATTTTGCTCTCATCTTTATTATTCCCTCCCCTCTGCTTTATTTTGTTGTTCCTTTCCTAATTTCTTATGATAAAAACTTAAATTATTGATCTGAGACATTTTCTCTTTTCTAATATAAGCACTTAATGCTATAAAATTTCCTCTGGCACTGCTTTTGCTGCATCACACAAATTTGGACATATTTTCATTTTCATTCAGTACAAAATATTTTTTAATTTCCTTGAGATTTCCTCTTTAATCCATGAACTATTTAGATATGTGCTGTTTAGTTTCCAAGTTTTAGAGACTTTCTTGTTATCTTTCAGTTATGCATTTCTACTTTAATTCCATTATGGTCAGAAAACATTTTGTGTGTGAACATTACATGTACACTTGGAAAGATTATGTATTCTGCTGTTGCTGGTTGGAATGTTCTATAAATGTCAACTAAAAAATGTCAACTAAAATCAGTTAATGATGTGTTTAGTTTTCTGTATCTTGGCTGATTTTGTCTACTAGATCTACTGAATCCTGAGAGAGAAGTGCTGAAGTCTCAAACTGTAATTATGGATTTGTCTATTACTCCTTTTAGTTTTTGCTTCATTGTATTTTGAAGCTTTCTTGTTAATGCATACACATTTAGGATTATTCTGTCCTTTTAATGAATTGACCCTTTTATCAATATCTAATGTCCCTCTTCATCCCTGGTGATTTTCTTTGCTTTGAAGTCTCCCCTGTCTGAATCTAACACAGCCATTCTAGCTTTCTTTTGGTTAGTCTTGCATGGTGTTTCTTTTTCCATTCTTTTGCGTCTCACTACCTATATCGCTATATTTGTAAAGTTTCTTGTAGATGGGATACAGGTAGGACTATTTAAATAACCCATTCTGACAATCTCTGACTTTTACTTGGTATGTTTAGCTCATGTATATAATGTAATTACTGATATGTTTGGATGTAAGTCAATTGGCTTATGATTTGTTTCCTGTTTTATGTTTGTTTCCCCTTTCCTTCCTTTTTTGAACATGTTATTTAAACATGTTTTAGTATTCTATTTCAATCCTTCTAATGTGATTCGCACTATATCTCTGTAAAATTTTTTAGTAGTGTTTTAGGGATGATGGAATACATACTTAACCTTTTATAGTCTAGTTAGAATCTGTATTTTATCACTTCAGTTGGGATATAGAAACTTTACCACACTATTAGGTCCTTTACCTTTCCTCTCTTACGCTGTAGTTGTTTTATATATTACAGTTATATACAATGGAAAACACAAAGTTATATAATTTGCTGTCAATTTCAAACAAATTTTTATAGAATTCAAGGAGAATAGTTTATTATATTTATTCAGATATTTGCTGTATCTACAGCTCAAGCTTCACTGCTGATGTGCCGAGTTTCCTTCTGGTATCACTTCCCCTCTGCCTGAGGAACTTCCTTTAACAACTCTTTTAGAGGAGGTCTTCTGGCTAAATATTCTCTCAGTGTTCTTAGAATATCCTTCTTTTTTACCTGCATTCCCTCTGCCTTCCATAGTTTCTGAAAAGAAATATTTAGTCATCTGAATCATTATTATCTAATAAGATGTGTATTTTTCTTTCCTTGCTTTCAAGATTATTTTCTTTGTTTTTGGTGTTCAGCCATTTGAATATGTGTAGGTGTAGATTTCTTTGGGTTTACCCTGTGTGGGGTTCACTGTGCTTTTCGGTAGACTTCCCCAAACTCAGGAAGTTTTCAACTATTATTTTGTCAAAAAATTTTTTTACCATCCCACTTTCTCTCCTCTCCTCCTGAGATACTGATGAAAAAATACTCAAACTTTTTTTCTTTTTGTCCCACTGGTCTCTGAGCCTCTGCCTCCCTGCCCCCCTTTTCAATTTTCATTCTCATTATTGTCCAGATTGGAAAAGTTCTTTCGATATTCAAGTTTACTAACCCTTTGCTCTGTCACGTCCATCCTGCTATTGAGTCTACTGAATGAGTCTTTTATCTTTTCATTACTGCATTTTTCAGTTTTAAAATGCTAATATCTTGACTTCTGGGAAGATGGCAGTGTGAGCAGGGCGGCAGAAATCTCCTCCCAACACTATATTTATCTACGAAAACACAGAAAATACATCTATTCCTAAAAGAGAGAGGAGAATACACAGGAAAGCGCACAGCGTGCAGCTACACCGGAGAGGACTTGGCACCCCAAGAGGCGGGTAAGATACGGAGCCACGACCCGGCGGGACCTGAGCCCTCCCCCACCACAGCGCACCGGCGGGAGGAGAGGATTCAGAGCCGGGAGGGAGTGGAAGTACACCCCGCGAAGTAGCCAGCCCCGGGGATCTGCGCGGGGAGCGCTGAACCACATTGCGCAGTGCAGCGGAGATTGGAGAGACAGAGGGGCAGGATCTGAGCAAGGAACGCGCCAGGGTGCTTGCAGCCGGCTCCCGGGAAGGAAAAAAAAAAGTGCGTGCTTTCTTCAGCGGTCTTAAAGAGACAGGAGCCCAGCGGAGGAGCCGGATCGCCCCAGCACACTCAGCCCAGCAGGCTGGGAGTCCTGGGGAGTTTCAGACGCCTTAGCTGGCGACTGAGGAAGCGTAGCCATACTTAACACTTCTCACTGAGATCAACAGCCTCCTATTCGTTCCCACCCCTTCCCGAGCGATAAAGGGCCCTGCAGAGCAGCACAGTCACAGCTGTGGAATAGAGGGGCAATAGCGCCACCAAGAGCATTCGCACAGATTCTACGTCCAGTGGGCTTTTTTTTTTGGTTTTTTTTTTGTTTATTTTGTTTTGTTTTTGTTTTTTCTTTTCTTTCCTTTTTCCTTTTTTTCTTTCTTTCTTTCTTTCTTTTTTTTTCTGTTTTTCTTCTTCTCTTTTAAAAGTCTTAAAGAGCCCAGCTGACATACGTGGCAACTATCAGTGACCAATTATATAGCCATGAAAAGACAGAGGAATATGGTTCAGACCAAAATCAACCAGACAACCCCAGAGAGGGAGTCTGAAGGGATGGAAATGCACAGCCTCCCTGAAAAAGATTTCAGAATAAAAGTCATAACCATGCTGATGGACCTACAGAGAAATGTGCAAGAGCTGAGGGAGGAAGTGAGGGAACTGAGGAAAGACAATACAGAAATCAGACAAGCGATCGACAGGCTTAACAGCAGAATGGATGAGATGCAAGAGACTGTTAATGGAATAGAAAACAGAGAACAGGAGTACAGAGCAGCTGAGGCAGAGAGAGATAAAAGGATTTCTAGGAATGAAAGAATATTAAGAGAACTGTGTGACCAATCCAAACGGAACAATATTCGCAATATAGGAGTACCAGAGGAAGAAGAGAGAGAAAAAGGGATAGAAAGTGTCTTTGAAGAAATAATTGCTGAAAACTTTCCCTCGCTGGGGAAGGAAGTAGTCTCGCAGTCCACCGAAGCTCATAGATCTCCCAACACAAGGGACCCAAGGAAGACAACACCAAGACACATAATAATTAAGATGGCAAAGGTCAAAGATAAAGACAGGGTATTAAAGGCAGCTAGAGAGAGAAAAAAGATCACCTACAAAGGAAAACCCATCAGACTATCATCAGACTTCTCAACAGAAACCTTACAGGCCAGAAGAGAATGGCATGATATATTTAACGTTATGAAACAGAAGGGCCTCGAACCAAGAATATTGTATCCAGCACGATTATCATTTAAATATGATGGAGGGATTAAACAATTTCCAGACAAACGAAAGTTGAGAGAGTTTGCCTCTCATAAACCACCACTACAGGATATCTTAAATGGAATGCTCTAGATGGAAGCACACCTAAGGCTAAAAAGATGTCACCAGAGAAAATAAAATCATAGCAAAGAAAGCAGACCACCCAAATACTAACTAAAGGCAAAGAATAAAACACCTATTATAGAAAGAATGGAGTAGGAGGAATAAGAAGGGAGAGAAAGAAAGAAACATCAGACTGTGTTTACAATAACTTAACAAGAAAGTTAAGTTAGATTGTTAGATAGTAAAAAGCAACCCTTGAACCCTTGGTAACCACGAATCTAAAGCCAGCAATGGCAATAAGTACATACCTATCAATAATCACCCTAAATGTAAATGGACTGAATGCACGAATCAAAAGACACAGAGTAACAGAATGGATAAAAAAGCAAGACCCATCTATATGCTGCCTACAAGAAACTCACCTAAAATCCAAAGATATACACAGACTAAAAGTGAAGGGATGGAAAAAGATATTTCATGCAAACAACAAAGAGAAAAAAGCAGGTGTTGCAGTACTTGTATCAGACAAAATAGACTTCAAAACGAAGAAAGTAGCAAAAGATAAAGAAGGATATTACATAATGATAAAGGGGTCAGTCCAACAAGAAGATATAACCATCGTAAATATATATGCACCCAACACAGGAGCGCCAGCATATGTGAGACAAATACTAACAGAAATAAAGGAGGAAATAGACAGCAAAGCATTCATTTTAGGAGACTTCAACACACCACTCACTCCAAAGGACAGATCAACCAGACAGAAAATAAGTAAAGACACAGAGGCACTGAACAACACACTAGAACAGATGGACCTAACAGACATCTACAGAACTCTACACCCAAAAGCAACAGGATACACATTCTTCTTAAGTGCACATGGAACATTTTCCAGAATAGACCACATACTAGGCCACAAAAAGAACCTCAGTAATTTCAAAAATATTGAAATCCTACCAACCAACTTCTCAGATCACCAAGGTATAAAACTAGAAATAAATTTTAGAAAGAAATCAAAAAGGCTCACAAATACATGGAGACTTAACAACACTCTCCTAATTAATCAATGGGTTAACGACCAAATCAAAACAGAAATCAAAGAATATATGGAGACTAATGACAACAACAACACAAAGCCACAACTTCTGTGGGACGCAGCAAAGGCAGTTCTAAGAGGAAAGTATATTGCAATCTAGGCCTATTTAAAGAAGGAAGAACATTCCCAAATGAATAGTCTAAAGACACAATTACTGAAATTGGAAAAAGAAGAACAAATGAGGCCCAAAGTCACCAGAAGGAGGGACATAATAAAGATTAGAGAAGAAATAAATAAAATTGAGAAGAATAAAACAATAGAAAAAATCAATAAAACCAAGAGCTGGTTCTTTGAAAAAATAAACAAAATAGATAAACCCCTAGCCAGACTCATTAAGAGAAAAAGAGAATCTACACACATAAACACAATCAGAAATGAGAAAGGAAAAATCATGACGGACCCCACAGAAACACAAAGAATCATAAGAGAATATTATGAGAATCTATATGCTAACAAGCTGGAAAACATAGAAGAAATGGACAACTTCTTAGAAAAATACAACCTTCCAAGACTGACCAAGCAAGAAACAGAAAAACTAAACAGACCAATCACCAGTGACGAAATCGAATTGGTAATCAAAAAACTACCCAAGAACAAAACCCCCGGGCCTGATGGATTCACCTCTGAATTCTACCAGACATATAGAGAAGAAATAACACCGATTCTCCTTAAAGTTTTCCAAAAAATAGAAGAGGAGGGAATACTTCCAAACTCATTCTATGAAGCCAGCATCACTCTAATACCAAAACCGGGCAAAGACCTCACCAAAAAAGAAAATTACAGACCAATATCCCTGATGAACGTAGATGCAAAAATACTCAACAAAATATTAGCAAACCGAATTCAAAAATACATCAAGAGGATCATACACCATGATCAAGTGGGATTCATCCCAGGGATGCAAGGATGGTACAACATTCGAAAATCCATCAACATCATCCACCACATCAACAAAAAGAAGGACAAAAACCACATGATCATTTCCATAGATGCTGAAAAAGCATTTGACAAAATTCAACATCATTCATGATAAAAACTCTCAACAAAATAGGTATAGAAAGCAAGTACCTCAACATACTAAAGGCCATATATGACAAACCCACAGCCAACATTATACTTAACAGCGAGAAGCTGAAAGCTTTTCCTTTAAGATCGGTAACAAGACAAGGATGCCCACTCTCCCCACTTCTATTCAACATAGTACTGGAAGGCCTAGCCTTGGCATTCAGACAACACAAAGAAATAAAAGGCATCCAGATTGGCAAGGAAAAACTGAAACTGTCCCTGTTTGCAGATGACATGATATTGTACATAAAAACCCCTAAAGAATCCACTCCAAAACTACTAGATCTAATATCCGAACTCAGGAAAATTTTGGGATACAAAATTAATAGGCAGAAATCTGTGGCATTCCTATACACTACAATGAACTACCAGAAAGAGAAATCAGAAAAACAATTCCATTCACAATTGCATCCAAAAGAGTAAAATACCTAGGAATAAACCTAACCAAGGAAGTGAAAGATCTATACTCTGAAAACTACAACACACTCATGAGAGAAATTAAAGAAGATACTAATAAATGGAAACACATCCCATGCTCATGGATAGGAAGAATTAATAGTGTCAAAATGGCCATCCTGCCTAAAGCAATCTACAGATTCAATGCAATTCCTATCATAATACCAACAGCATTCTTCAACAAACTAGAGAAAATCATTCTAAAATTCATATGGAACCACAAAAGACCCCGAATAGCCAAAGCAATCCTGAGAAGGAAGAAAAAAGCTGAGGGGATTATGCTACCCAACTTCAAGCTCTACTACAAAGCCACAGGAATCAAGACAATTTGGTACTGGCATAAGAACAGACCCATAGACTAATGGAACAGAATAGAGAGCCCTGACAGAAACCCAACCATATATGGTCAATTAATATATGATAAAGGAGCCATGGACATACAATGGGGAAATGACAGCCTCTTCAACAGCAGGTGTTGGCAAAACTGGATAGCTACATGCAAGAGAATGAAACTGGATTATTGTTTAACCCCATACACAAAAGTAAATTCGAAATGGATCAAAGACCTGAATGTAAGTCATGAAACCATAAAACTCTTAGAAGAAAACATAGGCAAAAATCTCTTGAATATAAGCATGAGCAACTTCTTCCTGATCAGATCTCCTCGAGCAAGGGAAAAAAAGCAAAATGAACTCATGGGACTACATCAAACTAAAAACTTCTGTAGAGCAAAGGACACCATCAGAAGAACAAAAAGACATCCTACAGTATGGGAGAATATATTCATAAAAAACGTATCTGATAAAGGGTTGACATCCAAAATATATAAAGAACTCATGCACCTTAACAAACAGAAAGCAAATAATCCAATTAAGAAATGGGCAGAGGACATGAATAGACACTTCTCCAAAGAAGAAATTCAGATGGCCAACAGGCACATGAAAAAATGCTCCACATCACTAATCATCAGAGAAATGCAAATTAAAACCACAATGAGATATCACCTCACACCAGTAAGGATGGCCAGCATCGAAAAGACTAAGAACAACAAATGCTGGTGAGGATGCAGAGAAAGGGGAACCCTCCTACACTGCTGGTGGGAATGTAAGCTAGTTCAACCATTGTGGAAAGCAGTATGGAGGTTCCTCAAAAAACTCAAAACAGAAATACCATTTGACCCAGGAATTCCACTCCTAGGAATTTACCCTAAGAATGCAGCAGCCCAATTTGAAAAGGACAGATGCACCCCTATGTTTATTGCAGCACTATTTACAATAGCCAAGATATGGAAGCAACCTAAGTGTCCATCAGTCGATGAATGGATAAAGAAGATGTGGTACATATACACAATGGAACACTATTCAGCCATAAGAAAGAAACAAATCCTACCATTTGCAACAACATGGATGGAGCTGGAGGATATTATGCTCAGTGAAATAAGCCAGGCAGAGAAAGACAAGTGCCAAATGATTTCCCTCATTTGTGGAGTATAACAATGAAGCAAAACTGAAGGAACAAAATAGCAGCAGACTCAGAGACTCCAAGAAGGAACTAGTGGTTATGAAAGGAGAGGGGTGTGGGAGGGCAGGTGAGGAGGGAGGAAGAAGGGGATAGAGGGGTATTATGTTTAGTAAACATGGTGTGGGAGATCACGGGGAAAACACCGAAGCACAGAGAAGGCCAGCAGTGAATCTGTGGCATCTTACTACACTGAAGTACAGTGACTGCATTGGGGTATGGGTGTGGACTTGATAACATGGGTAAATGTATTTTGTTTTTTCACGTGAGACCTTCATAAGAGTGTATATCAATAATATCTAAATAAAAATCAATAAATAAATAGAAGGTAATAGAAGATACTAGATAAATGCAATATTACATTTAAGAGAAATGTCAGATCCACTGCTGTGACATTTTGAGCTACCTTGAATCCATCCGGTTCTTGTTTATTACTCTTCTTGAATATGAAAGTCAAGTTATCAATTATAGACCACAATACTTCTTACAATAAAAAAATGTCAGTTTGGGTGGGAAATAAAATAGCACAGAAGTCTACCTTCAACTCATAACTATTTGCATTTTTCTCTGAAAGATCATGATTATTATAATTAAATAAATTTCCCAACTTTACGAAACAAGGCAATGTCAGAGAATTTTTGTTTTATTTTTAAAGAACATTGAGAAATGAAGTACATTCCTTAGAGTTAATTTTCTGGTATTTGAGATCCCTAAATTAACTATTTGACCAGTCAAATGTTTAGCAGCTAGAACTATGTGGCTTTTAAGAAACAAAAATTCTAAAATGAACTATCTCCCTCTTTCTACCCAACTACCCCTCCTCTCCCAAAAAGGAAAACTTCATACAACTGCAGATTTACTTCTTTGGTCCCAAGAACAAACCTTACTCATGGCCTGAAGATTAGAAGAACAGTGTGATGTTCCAGTAACAGCACAGGACTGACAGTCGGGAGTCTCAGCTCCACTTTCATCAGTAATTGCTTAAGTTGTAAGTCCTTTAACATCTTAGTGCCTTAGTTTCCTTTAAAAAGGGTGGTTAGAATAAATGCTCTTCAAGGCCTCAACTAGTTTCCAAGTCTTAAGTTTTATTTTAAACTCAGCAATAAATCAAAGTCTTTGTCAGTGAAAATATAACTTTTTATTATAAAAATGTCCAAAACTAATGTACCACTAACTTTAACAATCAACAATTTGATGTATTTAATAGTTCAATGTAAAATAATTCAAGTGTCTTGCTATATACAAGCCTATTTAAGTTATTTAAATTAAAAAAACTATAGAGCATGCTAATTAACTACAATAAAATGCATTCGGGGCAATAAGTGTAAAATTTCAATTTTTTTCCCCCACAGAGGGAAATTTCTATAAAGTACATTAAAAGACAAGGGCCCCCCAAACAAAAATTAAGAAAAAGTTCCCATGCCTTCAGAAGAAAACCATTTCTGACAGAGAATGACCTTTGTATTTCCATCTTTGCTTATGTTTCTGTCTACAGATAAACAAAAATTTGTTTACCACTGTCTTATAAGGTGTATCTCTAATGCATGAGGTTAGCAATCCATTTCACATGTATAATATAAATAAATAACTGGAGGAAAGGTTAGCAACTTAATTAATTAGGGCTCTATTTATACTATCAAAGCTAATCACTAAGGAAGAGCTAAATGTTGTCTCATTATCTATGGTGCCAGAAATGCTACAATTAAAATAGAACATCTTATTTAAATGATTAGCTTTGATAATTTAAGTATGAAACAGAAGCCTAATTTATTAATTTGTTGATCACTGTCTTTGTTATGTGCATTAGATGGTTTATTAGATGCCATACATTACTGATCTATCTCTCTCTGAAGACACTTCTGAGAAGACAGTAATATTACCACTTGGTTACACAACATAAGCCACAAGCCATTACCTCCACTTCTAAAATCAGAATAAGCAGAATATGTTAATCAACCAAGAATATAATCTCCAAACTACATTTGTACAATACTTTGCTCCATGGAAGGGAACTTGGTGGGGTGGGGAGGCAGGGAGGGTGGGATATTAGACAATAGTATTGAAATCAAAATCATCAACTAACTTCAAAACTAGACTCATTTGAAGGGAAAAAAAACAAAAAAGAATAGACGGGTCAAAGATGGCTTTGTTCAAAAGCCAGCCTAAAAAACAAGAAACATTTAAAAGCAGGTATGTCACAGAGACATCAGTAAGATGTCTAAGATGGCATCAATAAATGCTGACTTACTGAAAGCTTATCAAAATGAGTGACTTAACAACATTTAAATTTTAGAAGGCCATTACAGCTCCACCCCACTGTGACACAAAAACATGCAACTTCATAAACAAATTCTCAGACTTTTACAGTGAGGCTTTTAAAAAGAACTTTCCACCTATTAGTTGTAAGCACTTTTAATCAAACTATTTCATGGTGAAGCACATCTTAAGTGGCAAAAGCTTTGCTGTGCACCAGTAGCAGCACTGCCCGGTTCTATGTTAAATGAAAGTTTTTTAATGTGGTCATATTGATGTCCACTTCAGCAGAATGAGAGGGTTTGCTCTTAAAATGACTGGAAAGTATAATGGAAGGAAAATGGTCTCATTCTTAACAAACAAACAAGGAAAAATCAACCAAAAGTAAATTTAACTAGAAATAAAGATCCTACAGAATTTTACAGAGGTACATTCAGAAAACAAAAAGTAAGGGAAGAAGGGAAAAAATATTGAAGATAGTACTAGTACCCAAATGAGAGGTTTAAAACACTTGTAAAGACAAAATTTCCCCCAATTTAAACTATACATTTAATGTGATTCAAATAAAAAACAAAGAAAGTGTGGTTTTTTTTGGGGGGGGGTTGTTTACAAAGGTATTCTAAATGTCTAGTAGAAAAATCATAGAATAACCCTCCACCCCCCTTACCCCCCCCACATAAAGTGGAAGAAACATAAGTAATAAGGAAGAGTTTACACTATCAAATTAGAATATAAAACCTAATAAATTAGAACAGCATAATTCTGGTACAGAAACATAGGTAGATGGGGAGAAAAGCAAAGTCCAAAACCATATCTCAGTTTATACTGAAGAACTGAAACTTACTCAGAGGTTAGATTATAAAATTATTCAAAGTGAAAAACCTCATACCAATAAAAATTACCCCTGAAGAATCCTGATTCATGCCCAAATTACTAGAAACTGAACTCTTGGAAGCTCAGAAGCCTAGAATTAACTTCTTTTGTTTCTCTTTGTATGTCATCTCCCCTACCCCGGCCCCCAGAGTAGTTACTTGAAAGGCAAGTATGATACAGTGTTGTTATAACAAATTTAGTATTTGACATGTTAGTATTCTGTGTAGTGAGAATGCAATAATTTAATAAAAGAGTATGAAGACAATATTTGGAGAAAAATTAAATCATAACCCCAAGCTTACAGTGAAATCTGAAATCAATTTGGAGCAATTTGAAATCTATTTCCATGAGGAATGGTCTGTAACCTGGCCCAGATAAGGTGGCACCTTTGCCCTTTGTTCTCTTCCTTATCCTATCACATCAGTGAAGAACTAAAGTGGTATGGGGTGCAGGTACTACTCCCAGACCACGGAGTCCCCACCTTGTATAACCACACAGCTTCAGGGCCAGTGCTTTGAGGTAGATAAGGAAATCTCTTGGAGTTAAGCTTTAAGCATCTAAATGAGAATAGTCTAAAATATTTAAGTAGCAAAAAAATGTTATAAAATAAGATCAAAATTCCATGTAGACTGCCTCGACTTGGTGCAAAGAAAAAGTTTGAAGAGGTGATATAAATGAGCACAGCAATCAGGAAAAAAAAAACTGTTTTAAGTTTCCCAATCAAGAAATCCTCCCTCCACTACTAATCAATTACACGTTCATATCTACGTTATGAAAAGCTAAATGTTACAGTAGCTATCTTTGTACAGTGAAATTAGAAATGATTTCTCTAACTTCCAAATTTTCCATGCTGACCTTGTATTTTATCTACCAAAAGAAAATCAAAATTATAATAAAAAGAAACTAATGAAACTAATATGAAAAACTCTGTTCAAGTTAACTGTTAAGCTAGCATCTATATGTTTTCATCCCACATAAGATTAATCAAGGTTTCTAGTGATAAAATAATTCAGAGTTGGGAGGGAAAAATAAAACATTTTTCTGTATTGTTAATGCTAAATTATTTTAAAAGGCAAGCAAGCACATAAGCCATTCATTCTGAGAGATGATTCATGCAAAATCATTTTGTACAACATAACAAACAAAAGTTATCCTGATAACTGAAATGTCAAAACCTGCAATATGGTAAAAATATTTTCCTTGTTAAGGTATTTTTTTCAGTGTTGCAGTTTAGTCATCATCTGTGAATCTCACGCATCAAAATAAATGTTTTTGCAAAAGGAATTTCATTCTAAGAACCCACTGAAAATTGAAGGTATTTATTCATACACTCAGCTAAACAGTAACACCAAATGTTAAGAACTCAAGAGTACAAAGGACTTAAATTCTAAAATTAAGGAACATTTAAATAGATTAATGATTAAAGTACATCATTCAGTATTATTTAGTAAAGTACAAAACTTTATATAACCTTCTAAAAACTTTGGCATGTTGTTTCCCCCACATATTATGAACTCATTTGGCAGGTTAAATCAAAACATCACAAGTGGTATCAGTAGAAATGGTGGACTGCAGAACTCCAAAGTCCAGTCCTCCATAAATGCAGTGAAAAACTGGCAAAAACTGTCACAATCAACTTTCTTGAAATTTGGGAAACTAAAGCTTGCAGCAACCTGGGAAACACTTAACCAAGAAAATCCCAGGAATTTCAGTAAGAATAGTGAGCTTTGTGGTAATTTGATTTACCCTAGTCCCATCCCCCTGCTCTCCAGCTCAGTGACAGCCTTGAAAATAAGACCCTGCACTTCCAACCCCAGTACCAGAGAGAGAAGAACAGGCCTCATTCTGCAAGAACTGTAATTACTTTTTTTGACCTGTCTGGAGGCTTTGGAAAGACTTCCTGTTCATAAAAAGAACAACAACAAATCATTTGCCTTACCTCATTTAACTCAGAACTCAACCAATGCGAAAACAGCCACACTGAAAACACTTACAAGCAAAATGTTTGGTGACTGCTGCCTGAGGCAATAGGAAACAGTAAGACTAAGCAAATAAACTCATCAAAAGCTTCAGAGAAAAGGCTGTGCAGTGAGATGCTTTAGGGAATAGGGCTTTGAACAGCTCTACTGACATATTCCTGTGAATCTAGAAGACCATACACATGCTGTGCACATGCTCAGGAAAGACCTGAGAAGTTCTCACCTCTGGCTGAACTGGAGGCTCGGCAGAAGCAGGAAGTTAAGGCTAAAGCAGAGTGGTAGAATGCCTAGCTGAGTACAGAAGGTACGCCACAACACATACACACAGATGTCTTGCAAAAACTGGGCAATGTTTTTAGTCCTGGGCATTTACAGAAATCTCCGTGTAATAATTAGTGGACCATTAAGTTAATGGAATACTGACCTCAGAGACAACACAATACAGACTTTAAAAAATTAGTTCAGAAAAGTTGCTAAACAAACAAATGACAACAAAATCAGAAAGGCAAAAGAATGAAAAGACATTCCATGCATACCATAACCAAGAGAGAGCTGGGGTGGCTACACGAGTATCAGAAAAAACATACTTGAAGACAAAAATTACTGTGAAAGAATGGATATTATATACTGACAAAAAGTTCAATCCATTAAGAAGATATTGAAATTTATATAAATACATGTAAATCTAACAACAGGGCACCAAAATACATGAAGCATAAACTGACAGAATTTAAAGGAGAAACAGATAATAAGGAATTCAGCAAGTTTGCAGATAAATGATGAATATACAGTTAATTATATATCTAAACACTAGTAATGAACAATCAGAATAAAATACTTCAGAATAAATTTAACAAAATAAGTATAAGACTTACAGATTCAATGCAATCCCTATCAAAATACCAACAGCATTTTTCAATGAACTAAAAAAAATAGTTCTAAAATTCATATGGAACCACAAAAGACCCCGAATAGCTAAAGCAATCCTCAGAATGAAGAATAAAGCAGGAGGGATTATGCTACCCAACTTCAAGCTCTACTACAAAGCCACAGGAATCGAGACAATTTGGTACGGGCACAAGAACAGACCCATAGACCAATGGAACAGAAAAAAGAGCCCAGATATAAACCCAAGCATATATGGTCAATTAATATATGATAAAAGAGCCATGGATATACAATGGGGAAATAGCCTCTTCAACAGCTGGTGTTGGCAAACCTGGACAGCTAATGTAAGAGAATGAAACTGGGTTATTGTCTAACCCCATACACAAATGTAAACTCAAAATGGATCAAAGACCTGAATATAAGTCATGAAACCATAAAACTCTTAGAAGAAAACATAGGCAAAAATCTCTTGAATATAAACATGAGGAACTTTTTCCTGAATGCATCTCCTCGGGCAAGGGAAACAAAAGCAAAAATGAACAAATGGGACTACATCATGGTAAAGAGCTTCTGTACCGCAAAGGACACCATCAGCAGAACAAAAAGGCATCCTACACAGTGGAAGAATATATTTGTAAATGACATATCCGACAAGGGGTTAACATCCAAAATATATAAAGAACTCAGATGCCTCAACACCCAAGAAGCAAATAACCCTATTGAAAAATGGGCAGAGGATATGAACAGACAATTCTCCAAAAAAGAAATTCAGATGGCCAACAGACACATGAAAAGATGCTCCACATCACTAATTACCACAGAAATGCAAATTAAAACCACAATGAGATATCACTTCACACCAGTTAGGATGGCCAACATAGAAAAGACTAGGAACAACAAATGCTGGCAAGGATGCAGAGAAAGGGGAACCCTCCTACACTGCTGGTAGGAATGTAAACTAGTTCAACCATTGTGGAAAGCAGTATGGATGTTCCTCAAAAAACTAAAAATAGACATACCATTTGACCAAGGAATTCCACTCCTAGGAATCCCACTAAGAATGTAGGATCCCAGTTTCAAAAAGACATATGCAGGGGGGGTCAAGATGGCGGCGTGCGTAGGGCAGCAGAAATCTCCGTCCAAAACCATATAGATTTTTGAAAATACAACAAATGCAACTACTCCTAAAAGAGAGACCAGAAGATACAGTACAACAGCCAGGCTACATCTACATCTGCAAGAACTCAGCATCTCATGAAAAGGTAAGATACAAAGCCGGGACGCAGCAGACCCGAGCACTCTCCTCACCCCAGCTCACCGGCAATAGGAAAAGAATCAGAGTGGGGAGGGAGTGGAAGCATAGGACAGCTAAATAACCAGCCCTAGAAATCTGCACTGGGAGCACAGATACATTGTATGGTGTACTGGAATTTAGAGAAACGGAAAAGTAAAATCCGAGACGGAGACTGCATGCGGGTCCCACAGCCGGCTCCCCTGGGACAAAAGAAAAGCGGGCGTTTTTTAAAACTCTTCAAGGGACAAGGGCATATCAGCTGGACAAAATTGTCCGGGCACACTCAGCCCAGTAGGGTGGGAATCGTAAGGAACTTCAGGTGCTCTAACCCCCTGGGGGGTAACCAAACCCCGAAGCACCTCATAGCGATAAACAGCCTGCCATTCATTCCCCCTAGCCGGTGCTGCAAGCAAACCGGCTGACCCGCCACAGCTGCAGAGCAGCCGGGGAACAGCTCCGCCCACAGCAACCACACAGAGTCTCCTCCCAGCGTGCAGCTAACCAGGACAGACCCAGAGGCTGCTGCCGATGCGCAGCTGCCAGCACAGACAGAGGAACCTGGAGCAAGGTGTGGAAGGCATGAAGGGGCGCCGTTCTCACAGGAGAACACACCTGGCATGTCTGCAACTTGCCGCAGGGCTCCAGGCTATCCCAAGTGCTGCTCTGCCCATGGTAGCTCAGGGAATTATCTCAGAGACTGCTCCTGGTGTACAGGTAAATGGCAGTGGAAGCCAGAGGAAGTTCTGGAAGGCATGAAGGGGCATAGTTTTCATAGGAGAACACACCCGGTGTGGCTGCGACCCCCCCACAGGGCTCCAGGCTATCCCAAGGGCTGCCTCACCCATGGCAGCTCAGGGGATTATCCCAGAGACTGCTCCCAGTCTGCGGGTAGACAGCAGAGGCAGCGGAATCCAGAGCAAGGTCCAGAAGGCATGAAGGGGTGCCGTTCTCAAAGGAGAACACATCTGGCACAGCTGCAACCCCCCGCAGGGGTCCAGGCTATCCTGAGGGCCGCCCCACTGACGGCAGCTCAGGGGATTATTCCAGACACTGCTCGAGGTATGCGGGTAGATGGTACAGGCTGCGGAAGCTAGAGGAAGGTGCAGAAAGCACGAAGGGGTGCTGTCCTTGCAGGGGAACACACCCAGTGTGTCTGCATCCCCGCACAGGACTCCAGGCTATCCGAGGGCTGCCCTGACCATGGCAGCAAAGGGGATTATCCCAGAGACTGCTCCTGGTGTGCAGGTAACCGACAAAGGCAGCGGAGAAGGGCAAGGTAACCAGGAAGCAGGAAGGGACTTTGTTCTCCCAGCTGACACATGCACCACCTGCCTGCAACTACTTTTATTGCCATGAAAAGGCAGAAGAATCTGGTCCAGTCAAAAATCATTCAGACAACCCCACAGAGAGGGCCTGGTGGGATAGATATAACCAATGTTCCTGAAAATGAATTCAAAATAAAAGTCATAACCATGCTGATGGACCAGCAGAGAAATATGCAAGAGCTAAGGGAAGAAGTCCGGAGGAAGATAACAGAAATGAAACAATCGACAGAAGGTCTTAAGAGCAGACTGGACAAGGTGCGAGAGATTCTCAGTGGAACAGAAATCAGAGAACAGGAATACAGAGAAGCTGAGGCAGAGAAAGATAAAAGGACCTGTGTGACCAATCCAAATGGAATAATATTCGCATTATAGGGGTACCAGAAGAAGAAGAGAGAGAAAAAGGGATAGAAAGTGTCTATGAAGAAATAATTGCTGAAAACTCCCCCAAGCTGGGGAAGGAAATAGTCTCTCAGACGATGGAAGCCCACAGATCTCCCAATATAAGGGACCCAAGGAGGACAACACCAAGACATACAATAATTAAAATGGCAAAGATCAAAGACAAGGACAGAGTATTAAAGGCAGCCAGAGAGAGAAAAAAGATCACCTACAAAGGAAAACCCATCAGGCTATCATCAGACTTCTGAACAGAAACCTTACAGCCCAGAAGAGGAAGGCATGATATTTTAATGCAATGAAACAGAAGGGCCTTGAACCAAGAATACTGTAACCAGCATGATTATCATTTAAATTGGAAGGAGGGATTAAACAATTCCCAGACAAGCAGAAGTTGAGGGAATTTACCTCCCACAAACCACCTCTATAGGGTATTTTAAAAGGACTGCTCTAGATGGAAGCACTTCTAAGGCTAAATAGATGTACCAGAGAAAATAAAATCACAGCAAAGAAGACCAACCAAATACTAAGAAAAGACAAAAAATAAAATCACCTATCCACAGAAGCAGTCAAACGAAACACAAAAGAGTACAGAATAAAACACCTAACATATAAAGAATGGAGGAGGGAGAATAAGAAGGGAGAGAAATAAAAAATCATCAGACTGTGTTTACAATAGCTAAATAAGAGAGTTAAGATAGATGGTTAGATAGTAAAGAAGCTACCCCTGAACCTTTGGTAACCACTGATCCAAAGCCTGCAATGGCAATAAGTACGTATCTTTCGATAATCACCCTAAATGTAAATGGACTGAATGCACCAATCAAAAGACACAAAGTAACAGAATGGATAAAGAAGCAAGACCCATCTATATGCTACGTACAAGAGACTCACCTCAAATCCAAAGACATACACAGACTAAAAGTGAAGTTATGGAAAAAGATATTTCAAGCAAACAACAGGGAGAAAAAAGCAGGTGTTGCAGTACTTGTATCAGACAAAATAAACTTCAAAACAAAGAAAGTAACAAGACATAAGGAATGACATGACATAATAATAAAGGGGTCAGTCCAACAAGAGGATATAACTATTATAAATATATATGCACGCAACACAGGAGCACCGACATATGTGAGACAAATACTAACAGAATTAGAGGAGGGAATAGAATGCAATGCATTCACTTTAGGAGACTTCAACACACCACTCACTCCAAAGGACAGATCAACCAGACACAAAATAAGGAGACAGAGGCACTGAACAACACACTAGAACAGATGGACCTAACAGACATCTACAGAACTCTACACCCAACAGCAGTGGGATACATATTCTTCTCAAGTGCACATGGAACATTTTCCAGAATACACCACATACTAGACCACAAAAAGAGTCTTAGTAAATTCAAAAAGACTGAAATTATACCAATCAACTTCTCAGATCACAAAGGTATAAAACTAGAAAAAATTGCACAAAGAAAACAAAAAGGCTCACAAACACATGGAGGCTTCACAACATGCTCTTAAATAATCAATGGATCAATGACCAAATTAAAACAGAAAACAAGCAATATATGTAGACAAATGACAACAACAACACAAGGCCCCAACTTCTGTGGGATGCAGTAAAGGCAGTTCTAAGAGGAAAGTGTATTGCAATCCAGGCATATTTAAAGAAGGAAGAACAATCCTAAATGAATAGTCTAAAGTCACAATTATTGAAAATGGAAAAAGAAGAACAAATGAGGCCCAGAGTCATCAGAAGGAGGGACATAATAAAGATCAGAGGAGAAATAAAATTTAGAACAAAACAATAGAAAAAAATCAATGAAACTAAGAGCTGGTTTTTTGAGAAAATAAACAAAATAGATAAACCCCTAGCCAGACTTCTTAAGAGAAAAAGAGAATCCACACACATAAACAGAATCAGAAATGAGAAAGGAATAATCACTATGGACTCCACAGAAATACAAAGAATTATTAGAGAATACTATGAAAATTCATATGCTAACAAACTGGATAACCTAGAAAAAATGGACAACCTCCTAGAAAAATACAACCTTTCAAGACTGACCAAGAAAGAAACAGGAAATCTAAACAGACCAATTACCAGCAACGAAATTGAATCAGTAATAAAAAAACTACCTAAGAACAAAACCCCTAAGCCACATGGATTTACCACTGAATTTTCTCAGACACATACAGAAGACATAATATCCATTCTCCTTAAAGATTTCCAAAAAAAAATAGAAGAGAAGGGAATACTTCTGAACTCATTCTATGAAGCCAGCATCACTCTAATACCAAGACCAGGCAAAGACCCCACAAAAAACGAAAATTACAGACCAATATCACTGATGAATATAGATGCAAAAATACTCAACAAAATATTAGCAAAACAAATTTAAAAATACATGAAGAGGATCATACACCATGATCAAGTGGGATTCATCTCAGGGATGCACGGATGGTACAGCATTCGAAAATCCACCAACATCATCCACATCAACAAAAAGAAGGACAGAGACCACATGATCATCTCCATAGATGCTGAAAAAGCATTTGACAAAATTCAACATGCATTCATGAAAAAAACTCTCAGCAAAATGGGAACAGAGGGCAAGTACCTCAACTTAATAAAGGCCATATATGACAAACCCACAGCCAACATCATACTTAACAGCAAGAAGCTGAAGGCTTTTAATCTAAGATTGGGAACAAGACAGGGATGCCCACTCTCCCCACTGTTATTCAACATAGTACTGGAGGTCCTAGCCACGGCAATCAGACAAAACAAAGAAATACAAGGCATCAAGATTGGTAAAGAAGACTTCCGGGAAGATGGCAGTGTGAGCAGGGCAGCAGAAATCTCCTCCCAACACTATATTTATCTCCGAAAACACAGCAAATACATCTATTCCTAAAAGAGAGACGAGAATACACAGGAAAGAGCACAGCGTGCAGCTACACCGGAGAGGACTTGGCGTCCCAAGAGGCGGGTAAGATACGGAGCCGCGACCCGGCGGGACCCGAGCACTCCCCCACCCCAGCACACCGGCGGGAGCAGAGGATTCAGAGCCGGTAGGGAGTGGAAATACAGCCTGCGAAGCAGTCAGCCCCGGTGAGCTGCGCGGGGAGCGCTGACCCACATTGCGCAGTGCAGCGGAGATTGGAGAGACAGAGGGGCAGGATCTGAGCGGGGAACACGCCAGGGTGCTTGCAGTCGGCTCCTGGGAAGGAAAAAAAAAAGTGCGCCCTTTCTTCAGTGGTATTAAAGAGACAGGAGCCCAGCGGAGGAGCCAGATCGCCCCAGCACACTCAGACCAACAGGCTGGGAGTCCTGGGGAGTTTCAGACGCATTAGCTGGTGACTGAGGAAGCGTAGCCATACATACACTTCTCACTGAGATCAACAGCCTCCTATTCATTCCCACCCCTGCCAGAGGGATAAAGGACCCTGTGGAGCGGCATAGTCACAGCTGTGGAATAGTGGGACAATAGCGTCACCTACAGCACTCCCACAGAATCTAAGTCCGGTGGGCATTTTTTTTCTTGTTTTTGTTTTGTTTTGTTTTTGTTTTTTCTTTTCTTTCTTTTTTTCTTTTTTCTTTCTTTCTTTCTCTCTTTCTTTTTTTTTTTCTACTCTTTTTAAAGTCTTAAAGAGCCCAGCTGACATACGTGCCAACTATCAGTGACCAATTACATAGCCATGAAAAGACAGAGGAATATGGTTCAGACCAAAATCAACCAGACAACCCCAGAGAGGGAGTCTGAAGGGATGGAAATGCACAGTCTCCCTGAAAAAGAATTCAGAATAAAAGTCATAACCATGCTGATGAACCTACAGAGAAATGTGCAAGAGCTGAGGGAGGAAGTGAGGGAACTGAGGAAAGACAATACAGAAATCAGACAAGCGATCGACGGGCTTAACAGCAGAATGGATGAGATGCGAGAGACTGTTAATGGAATAGGAAAACAGAACAGGAGTACAGAGCAGCTGAGGCAGAGAGAGATAAAAGGATTTCTAGGAATGAAAGAATATTAAGAGAACTGTGTGACCAATCCAAACGGAACAATATTCGCATTATAGGAGTACCAGAGGAAGAAGAGAGAGAAAAAGGGATAGAAAGTGTCTTTGAAGAAATAATTGCTGAAAACTTTCCCTCGCTGGGGAAGGAAGTAGTCTCGCAGTCCACCGAAGCTCATAGATCTCCCAACACAAGGGACCCAAGGAAGACAACACCAAGACACATAATAATTAAGATGGCAAAGATGAAAGATAAGGACAGAGTATTAAAGGCAAGCAGAGAGAGAAAAAAGATCACCTACAAAGGAAAACCCATCAGACTATCATCAGACTTCTCAACAGAAACCTTACAGGCCAGAAGAGAATGGCATGATATATTTAACGTTATGAAACAGAAGGGCCTCGAACCAAGAATATTGTATCCAGCACGATTATCATTTAAATATGATGGAGGATTAAACAATTTCCAGACAAACGAAAGTTGAGAGAGTTTGCCTCTCATAAACCACCACTACAGGATATCTTAAATGGACTGCTCTAGATGGAAGCACACCTAAGGCTAAAAAGATGTCACCAGAGAAAATAAAATCATAGCAAAGAAAGCAGACCACCCAAATACTAACTAAAGGCAAAGAATAAAACACCTATTATAAAAAGAATGGAGGAGGAGGAATAAGAAGGGAGAGAAATAAAGAATCATCAGACTGTGTTTACAATAACTTAACAAGAAAGTTAAGTTAGATTGTTAGATAGTAATGAAGCAATGCTTGAACCCTTGGTAACCACGAATCTAAAGCCAGCAATGGCAATAAGTACATATCTATCAATAATCACCCTAAATGTAAATGGACTGAATGCACCAATCAAAAGACAGAGTAACAGAATGGATAAAAAAGCAAGACCCATCTATATGCTGCCTACAAGAAACTCACCTCAAATCCAAAGATATACACACACTAAAAGTGAAGGGATGGAAAAAGATATTTCATGCAAACAACAAAGAGAAAAAAGCAGGCGTTGCACTACTTGTATCAGACAAAATACACTTCAAAACGAAGAAAGCAGCAAAAGATAAAGAAGGACATTACATAATGATAAAGGGGTCAGTCCAACAAGAAGATATAACCATTATAAATATATATGCACCCAACACAGGAGCGCCAGCATATGTGAGACAAATACTAACAGAATTAAAGGAGGAAATAGACAGCAAAGCATTCATCTTAGGAGACTTCAACACACCACTCACTCCAGAGGACAGATCAACCAGACAGAAAATAAGTAAAAACACAGAGGCACTGAACAACACACTAGAACAGGTGGACCTAACAGACATCTACAGAACTCTACACCCAAAAGCAACAGGATACACATTCTTCTCAAGTGCACATGGAACATTTTCCAGAATAGACCACATACTAGGCCACAAAAAGAACCTCAGTAATTTCAAAAATATTGAAATCCTACCAACCAACTTCTCAGATCACCAAGGTATAAAACTAGAAATAAATTTTAGAAAGAAATCAAAAAGGCTCACAAATACATGGAGACTTAACAACACTCTCCTAATTAATCAATGGGTTAACGACCAAATCAAAACAGAAATCAAAGAATATAAGGAGACTAATGACAACAACAACACAAAGCCACAACTTCTGTGGGACGCAGCAAAGGCAGTTCTAAGAGGAAAGTATATTGCAATCCAGGCCTATTTAAAGAAGGAGGAACATTCCCAAATGAATAGTCTAAAGACACAATTACTGAAATTGGAAAAAGAAGAACAAATGAGGCCCAAAGTCACCAGAAGGAGGGACATAATAAAGATTAGAGAAGAAATAAATAAAATTGAGAAGAATAAAACAATAGAAAAAATCAATAAAACCAAGAGCTGGTTCTTTGAAAAAATAAACAAAATAGATAAACCCCTAGCCAGACTCATTAAGAGAAAAAGAGAATCTACACACATAAACACAATCAGAAATGAGAAAGGAAAAATCACGACGGACCCCACAGAAATACAAAGAATCATAAGACAATATTATGAGAATCTATATGCTAACAAGCTGGAAAACATAGAAGAAATGGACAACTTCTTAGAAAAATACAACCTTCCAAGACTGACCAAGCAAGAAACAGAAAAACTAAACAGACCAATCACCAGCGACGAAATCGAATTGGTAATCAAAAAACTACCCAAGAACAAAACCCCCGGGCCTGATGGATTCACCTCTGAATTCTACCAGACATATAGAGAAGAAATAACACCGATTCTCCTTAAAGTTTTCCAAAAAATAGAAGAGGAGGGAATACTTCCAAACTCATTCTATGAAGCCAGCATCACTCTAATACCAAAACCGGGCAAAGACCTCACCAAAAAAGAAAATTACAGACCAATATCCCTGATGAACGTAGATGCAAAAATACTCAACAAAATATTAGCAAACCGAATTCAAAAATACATCAAGAGGATCATACACCATGATCAAGTGGGATTCATCCCAGGGATGCAAGGATGGTACAACATTCGAAAATCCATCAACATCATCCACCACATCAACAAAAAGAACAAAAACCACATGATCATCTCCATAGATGCTGAAAAAGCATTTGACAAAATTCAGCATCCATTCCTGATTAAACTCTCAACAAAATGGGTATAGACGGCAAGTACCTCAACATCATAAAGGCTATATATGACAAACCCACAGCTAACATCATACTTAATGGCGAGACGCTGAAAGCTTTTCATCTAAGATCGGGAACAAGACAGGGATGCCCACTCTCTCCACTGTTATTCAACATAGTACTGGAGGTCCTAGCCACAGCAATCAGACAAAACAAAGACATACAAGGCATCCAGATTGGTAAAGAAGAAGTCAAATTGTCACTATTTGCAGATGACATGATACTGTACATAAAAAACCCTAAAGTTTCCATTCCAAAACTACTAGAACTAATATCTGAATTCAGCAAAGTTGCAGGATACAAAATTAACACACAGAAATCTGTTGCTTTCCTATACACTAATGATGAACTAACAGAAAGAGAAATCAGAAAAACAATTCCATTCACAATTGCATCAAAAAGAATAAAATACCTAGGAATAAACCTAACGAAGGAAGTGAAAGACCTGTACTCTGAAAACTACAAGACACTCCTAAGAGAAATTAAAGAGGACACTAACAAATGGAAATGCATCCCATGCTCTTGGCTAGGAAGGATAAATATTGTCAAAATGGCTATACTACCTAAAGCAATCTACAGATTCAATGCAATCCCTATCAAACTACCAACAGCTTTCTTCAATGAACTGGAACAAATAATTCTAAAATTCATATGGAACCACAAAAGACCCCGAATAGCCAAAGCAATCCTGAGAAGGAGAAATAAAACAGGGGGAATTACACTCCCTGACTTCAAGCTCTACTACAAAGCCACAGTAATCAAGACAATTTGGTATTGGCACAAAAACAGACCCACAGACCAGTGGAACAGAATAGAAAATCCAAACATTAACCCAAACATATACAGTCAATTAATATTTGATAAAAGTGCCTTGGATATACAATGGGGAGATGACAGCCTCTTCAGCAGCTGGTGTTGAAAAACTGGACAGCTACATGTAAGAGAATGAAACTGGACTACTGCCTAGCCCCATACACAAAGGTAAACTCAAGGTGGATCAAAGACCTGAATGTAAGTCATGAAACCATAAAACTCTTAGAAAAAAACATAGGCCAAAATCTCTTGGACATAAACATGAGCAACTTCTTCATGAACATATCTCCCTGGGAAAGGGAAACAAAAGCAAAAATGAACAAGTGGGACTATATCAAGTTGTAAAGCTTCTGTACAGCAAAGGACACCATCAGTAGAACAAAAAGACATCCTACAGTATGGGAGAATATATTCATAAAAAATGTATCTGATAAAGGGTTGACATCCAAAATATATAAAGAACTCATGCACCTTAACAAACAGAAAGCAAATAATCCAATTAAGAAATGGGCAGAGGACATGAATAGACACTTCTCTAAAGAAGAAATTCAGATGGCCAACAGGCACATGAAAAGATGCTCCACATCGCTAATCATCAGAGAAATGCAGATTAAAACCACAATGAGATATCACCTCACACCAGTGAGGATGGCCAACATCCAAAACACAAACAACAACAAATGTTGGCGGGGATGTGGAGAAAAGGGAACCCTCCTACACTGCTGGTGGGACTGCAAATTAGTTCAACCATTGTGGAAAGCAGTATGGAGGTTCCTGAAAAAACTCAAAATAGAAATACCATTTGACCCAGGAATTCCACTCCTAGGAATTTACCCTAAGAATGCAGCAGCCCAATTTGAAAAGGACAGATGCACCGCTATGTTTATTGCAGCACTATTTACAATAGCCAAGAAATGGAAGCAACCTAAGTGTCCATCAGTAGATGAATGGATAAAGAAGAGGTGGTACATATACACAATGGAATATTATTCAGCCATAAGAAGAAAACAAATCCTACCATTTGCAACAACATGGATGGAGCTAGAGGGTATTATGCTCAGTGAAATAAGCCAAGCCGAAAAAGACAAGTATCAAATGATTTCACTCATATGTGGAGTATAAAAAAAAAAAAAAAATACTGAAGGAACAAAACAGCAGCAGACTCACAGAACCCAAGAACGGACTAATAGTTACCAAAGGGAAAGGGACTGGGGAAAATGGGCAGGAAGGGAGGGATAAGAGCGAAAAAGGGGCATTACGATTAGCAGATATAATGTTGGGGGGGCACGGGGAGGGCAGTACAACTCAGAGAAGACAAGTAGTGATTCTATAGCATCTCACTATGCTGATGGACAGTGACTGTAATGGGGTTGGTGGGGGGACCTGATGAAGGGGTAGTTTAATAACCATAATATTGCACATGTAATTGTAGATTAATGATAATAAAATAAATTATATTAAAAAAAAAGATTGGTATAGAAGAAGTCAAACTCACTATTTGTATATGGTATATTACACATAAAAACCCTAAAGACTCCACTCCAAAACGACTAGAATATCTGAATTCAACAAAATTAATACACAGAAATCTGTTGCTTTCCTATACACTAACAATGAACTAGCAGAAAGAGAAATCAGGAAAACAATTCCATTCACAATTGCATCAAAAAGAATAAAATACCTAGGAATAAACCTAACCAAGGAAGTGAAAGACCTATACTCTGAAAACTACAACACACTCATGACAGAAATTAAAGAAGATACCAATAAATGGTAACACATCCCATGCTCATGTATAGGAAGAATTAATATTGCTAAATGGCTATACTACCTAAAGCAATCTACAGATTCAATGCAATCCCTATGAAAATACCAACAGCATTCTTCAACGAACTGGAACAAATTGTTGTAAAATTCATATGGAACCACAAAAGACCCCAAATAGCCAAAGCAATCCTGAGAAGGAAAAACAAAGCAGGGGGGATCTCGCTTCCCAACTTCAAGCTCCACTACAAAGTCACAGTAATCAAGACAATTTGGTACTGGCACAAGAACTGACCCACAGACCAGTGGAACAGAAAGAGAGTCCAGATATTAACCCAAACATACACGGTCAATTAATATACAATAAAGGAGCCATGGTTATACAATGGGGAAATAACTGCCTCTTCAACAGCTGGTGTTGGCAAAACTGGACAGCTACATGTAAGAGAATGAAACTGGATCATTGTCTAACCCCATACACAAAAGTAAACTCGAAATGGATCAAAGACCTGAATGTAAGTCATGAAACCATAAAACTCTTAGAAAAAAACAGGCAAAACTCTCTGGGACATAAACAACTTCTTCATGAACATATCTCCCCGGGCAAAGGAAACCAAAGCAAAAAATGAACATGTGGGACTATATCAAGCTGAAAAGCTTCTTTACAGCAAAGGACACCATCAATAGAATGAAAAGGCATCCTACAATATGGGAGAATATATTCATAAATGACATATCTGATAAAGGGTTGACATCCAAAACACATAAAGAGCTCACCCACCTCAACAAACAAAAAACAATAATCCAATTAAAAATGGGCAGAAGATCTGAACAGACACTTCTCCAAAGAAGAAATTCAGGTGGCCAAGTGGCACATGAAAAGATGCTTCACATTGCTAATCAACAGAGAAATGCAAATTAAAACTACAATGAGATATGAGTTCACACCAGTAAGGATGGCCAATGTCCAAAAGAAAAACAAAAGCAATTGTTGGTGAGGATGTGGAGAAAGGGGAAGCGTCCTACAGTGCTGGTGGGAATGCAAACTAGTTCATCCATTGTGGAAAGCAGTATGGAGGTTCCTCAACAAACTCAAAATAGAAATACCATTTGACCCAGGAATTCCACTCCTAGGAATTTTCCCTAAGAATGCAGCAGTCCAGTTTGAAAAAGACACATGCACCCCTATGTTTATCACAGCAGTATTTACAATAGCCAAGAAATGGAAGCAACCTAAGTGTCCATCAGTAGATGAATGGATAAAGAAGATGTGGTACATATACACAATGGAATATTATTCAGCCATAAGAAGAAAACAAATCCTACCATTTGCAGCAAGATGGATGGAGCTAGAGGGTATTATTCTCAGTAAAATAAGCCAGGCGGAGAAAGACAAGTACCAAATGATTTTACTCATCTGTGGAGCATAAGAACAAAGCAAAAAGTGAAGGAACAAAACAGCAGCAGACTCACAGAACCCAAGAATGGACTAACAAGTTACCAAAGGGAAAGGGACTGGGGAATTTGGGTGGGAAGGGAGGGAGAAGGGTAATAATATTAGCACACATAATGTAGTGGTAGACACAGGGAAAGCCGTATAGCACAGAGAAGACAGGTAGTGACTCTACAGCATCTTACTACACTGACGGACAGTGACTGTAATGGGGTATGTGGTGGGGACTTCATAATGGGGGGAATGTAGTAACCACAATGTTACTCATGTGATTTTATATTAATGATACCAAAAGAAAAATAAATAAATAAGTATAAGACTTATACTTTGAGAATTACAGAATACTGCTGAAAGTAATTTTAAAAGACGTAAGTAAACAGAAAGATGCCCCATATTCAGGTACTAGAAGTCTTAATGTTGTTAAAATGTTAATATTCCCCCAAATTAATCTAGAGATTTAAAGCAGCCCGTTTGAAAATCCTAACTGGCTTTTTCTTTCACAGAAAGTGACAAACTGATCCTAACTTCCATATGGATATACAAGGGACCCAGAATAGCCAAAACAATCTTGAAAAAGAAGAACAAAGTACAAAGACTGATACTTTGAAATACAAAAAAGCCCTATAAAGCTGCAGTATACAAGACAATGTGGGATAGCATAAGGACACACAGATTAATGAGCAGAATTCAGAGTCCAGAAGTAAACCTACACATCTATGGCTAATTGATTTTTGACAAGGTTTTCCAAGACCATTCAATGGAGAAATAATCATTTTTTCAACAAATGGTGCTGAGAAAACTCGATAACTACATGCAAAATAATGAATTTGACACCTACTTCATGTGATACACAAAAATTAACTCAAAATGGATCAAAGAACTAAATGTAAAACTAAAACTATAAAACTAGGGAAGATAGATATAAACCTCTGTGATTTTAGATTAGATAACAGTTTCTTAGATATATCTGATGCTTCAAGCATAGTAGCCAAAGAAAAACAGACAAATTGGACTTTAAACAAATGAAAAACATTTGTGCATCACGAAAGAAGGTGAAAAAACCCACAGAATGAAAACCCAGAGAAAATATTGCACATCATGTATGTGATGAGAATCTAGTATCCAGAATATATGTAAAAACTCTATGGCTCCACAAGATGAAGACAACCATTTTTCAAAATGGTCAAAAGATCTGAAGAGACATTTCTCCAAAGAAGATATAATGGCCAGTAACACTGAAAGATGCTCAACTACATTAGTCATTAGGGAAATGCAGATCAAAACCACAGTGATATACCACTTCATACCAACAGTGTTATGATAAAAACTGAAAAAACAAAAAGGAGAAATTGGAGCCCTCATATGTCACTGGTGGGAAGGTAAAATGGTACAAGGCACTGTGGAAAACAGTTTGGCATCTCCTCAAAACATTAAACATTGAGTTACCATCTGACCCAGGAATTCCATACATACTCAAGAGAACTTAAAATACAATTTCATAAAAAAAGTTGTTCATGAATGTTCATAGCAGGATAATTCAAAATATAAAAAAAATAGAAACCATCATCTATCAGATAAAAAAATTGTGGCATTTCCATACAATGGAGTATCAGTCAATCGTATAAAGGAATGAAGTACTGATGCAATGCTAACAAGTGGATGAGCTTCAAAAATATTATGCTAAATGAAAAAAGCCAGACACAAAAGGCCACATTTTGTAGGATTCCACTTACATGAAATGTCTCCATAAAGACAGAAAGTAGATTATTAGTTGCTAGGGATGGGAGGTATGGGGTATTGGAGAGTAACTGCCTAACGGTTATTAATGGGGTTTCTCCTAAGGTGACAACAATGTTCTGGAATTAGATACTGGTGACTGCTGCACAATATTGTGCATATATTAAAATCCACTAAATTGTACTTTAACATGACTAAAATGGTGGATTTTTGTTTTATGAATTTTGTCATAACTAAGTACATAGGTAGGGAAATACCTAATACATTGCTTAACTGAAAATTACATTCCTGTTCAGTTGTAAAGCCATTCCACTATAATTTGAAATAATGTCAGACATCTGTCAAATATTTAAAAGTATGGTTCCAAATTTCTAGATCCTCATAATACATATACACAGATACAATTCATCTTAGGCTTACAATTTACATGAGGAACCTAAGACAGAAATTAAGTTGTTTTAATGACAGTTATTATACAGGATCAGCCCATCAGTGAATACTGGAACAATTTGAACAAATTACCTCCAAGACCCTACAAATAAGATATAGACTTTCCCTATGAAGCTTGACTTTTTAATCAGCATCTATGGCAGAAAATCTGCAAAATGTGTCAACTATTTCTAAGGCCTTTTAGAAATCATTAAGGAACTGCCAAAATGAAGCTAATGTCAAAATAATATTTATCATGTATCAAAATTGGAGATTTTTATCCTGCTTTAAGAATACATCTATGGTTGATAATGACCCCAACCAGCTTTACACATTCTTATCTTTAATCACTGCAAGCTTAATGGAAACAGCTAGACAATGTTTCTACAGTCACACCAATGTTTAGTTTTGGAAGTTGAATAACCTGGAATTACTAAGATTTTCATATGAGCGAAGGTCCACAAAGATACTCTTTGGAAGTACCTAAGTCTTTCAAGATAAAAATTTAATTTACTTCAAAACACTTAGTTTAGCAGAATCAATTCTATGTTAAACCCTGCAAACTGTGACATGGTAATCAGTGTAACTGCGTATTGACTGCCCTAAATAAAGCACCAGGATGAGTGACACAAGGGTGCAGCACTGACCGCTGGCTGAGGAAGCCACCATCTAGGGAAAGCTCTAATTAACAAATGGAACTTAAGTCAAAAGGATGAATCACTAAAATCCACTTCCCCAGATTAGACAGGACAAAGCTGCTTGAATCAATAGCCTCCTCAAATCAGTCAGATCTTAAATATTCTGAAACAACAATAAAATACTCAAAGGGGCACCATGCTTCAACAATGACCACTCTACAAAGTTTGAAATACCACAATAGAGGAGAGGGGGGAACTCAGTATAAATAAGGTCCAAGAAAAGATTACCTTTAAAAGACTATTAAATTCAATAAGACTATTATTATCAAATCAATAAATACTGATACTTTCCACAATCAACTAATCCCAAAAGGAAAAAAGGAAAAGAAAGACATTTACCTCTTCCAAGCTAGGGAGCGAAGAAGAAGATACTGTTCGAGATGACAATGGGTGAAATGGCTCTTGACCAATAGCATGTTGATGATTCTGTATTTGTACAAAAGGGTTTTGCGGTGGCCTGTGAGGTAACGGAGGTAGGCCATAGGGAAAACCCGGCCCCATTAGATGATTCTGCTGTAAGTTAGCAAAAGTCCATGCTCCATCAGGTGCCAGGTATTTCAAGGGAGGAGGGGCAAGGTGTTCAGATGGCAAAGAGAAAGGTGAGCTGAATATCTGGGGCGGGAGGCGCTGCGGAAATGCTGGGCTGTTGGCTACTTCAACATCTCTGCTGTTGTCATTAAAATTAGAAAAGTGGCTACTGTGGTCTGTACTGGATGGGGGAGAGGGGACTGCTGGTGGACTCCTAGTCTGAATTTGTCTATATTGCAAAAGTCTTGATTGAGGTGGCGGCATTTCAGCTAGTTCCCGAGTTTCACTTTGATCACGATTAGACAGTTCTCTGATTAAATCTTGAAACCTATATGAAGACAGCGAAATAGGAGTAGAAAGCAAGAAAAGCTCCATCACATTAGGAGAACTTAGTCAACGACATGTGCAATATTTACAAACAAATCATAATATTTAATTAGAACTAACATTAATTAACCTCAAAAGTGAGCATTAATACTCAACAGATGCTGAATTAAAGACACTAAATATGCCCAACTACCTGATTTCTTTCTTTTCGCTTGGTATTAAAAATAGCTCTTTTGTCTCTCTATGTCTTTAGTAACTGGCAGTTGTAAAAGGTCGCCATAATGGTGGACCTTATTCAGAAGGGATTAGAACACACTTCATTGCATTCACATGACCTTAGCCATAGAAACAAGTTTAGAATGAGGACGGAACACTCATAACCATCTGTGGTTAAAAGAAGGCAAAATTCTGTGCTACCAGGAAAAAATATATTGATGATAAATTTATCTTTTAATCATTATACTGATTTACTTCTGTCCTCATTCATTCTTTGTATTACTACTGAGTATGAAAAAAACACAGTGACCGTATATTTCCCCTTCAGAAGAGATCACAAAGCAAGGGGCCACAATAATTTGCAATCCACAGCAGATCATCCAGGCCTAGATTTGTACAAGAGGTACTTCCAAATGGATGCTCTATATTTTAGGATCAATCAATAGACCTGTGCAGCATGTGCCTAGAAGGCCAGCATCCAATTTCTTTGGGACAACAGTCCAACTTAAGGCTAAAAAGAACTACAGTCAAGGAAGAAAACTGTGGGAGAGCAGTGGGAGGTCACAGAGGGTGTCTCTGATCTGCTGCAATACCTTGAGTCTGGTGCTTCCGCTTCATCTTCAGCACTGCTGGGGAGCTTCCAGTCTGCTCTCACTGGCGGCTGATGCAGTCCAATGGGCGGCTGTGGAAGCTGCTGGAGGGGGGGATGAGGATGGTGGTGGTGTGGGTATGGAATACTGCCCTGACCGAGAAAGGCATGGTGCTCACTCCACTGCTGTAACCGCACTTGCTGCTGCCTTAATGTCTCCAGGGCTACACTCCCATGTATACGGTCTGCAAAAACATTTGGGAAAAGTTTCAGTTTTCATACATTTGGGGTTTCAAGGTAATCTTTTCAAGAGTTTTTACAGCCAGATCTCCTCCACAAAGACAAAGAAATGGCTGCAAGTTGGGTTTCAGAGAAAGCAAATGTTTTCTGATTTCGCCAGTAACGTGGTGATGATGATGACCCTTCCTTACCTGCACAACGGTGTGAACTGGCACCAACTGGATGCTTAGTATTACATAGTATCTGGAACTAGATTCTGATGATTACACTAAGCGGCTGGCATTATAGGAAGAAATCAATCCACCCTGACCAAGTTAATACTGTATAATACATGTCATTTTAAGCAAGTAATCTCTAGACGTGAATCTGTCACATCTAGCAGTGACAGGAGAACTTACCTAAAGCCTCCCCTATAGGCAATCCTGGGGGGTTCTCATCAGTGAAGTTATTCAGATGTGAAGGAAGAATGGGGCCGGGCTGTGTGATGGCTCGCAGAGGACTAGGGCCTTCTTGCAGCATGGGAGGGGGCTGCTGCTCAGGAATCACAGCCTCCGCAGGAGGGGAGTGTGGTCGATGAGAAACTGCACTATTAAAAAAAGCACTGTTGGGTCCTGCCTGGTAGGCAGGAGAAAGCTGGGAAGGTGGCTGCTGAGTCAGCTGCTTCAATGAATTCTGCTGCTGGACTACCTGATTTGGTTGGGGTGGCATTTGATTCGGTTGCTCAGGCAAATTATTCTGCTGATTTAACAAGGTGTGCTGCTGTGGAATTGGAAATGGCGGTCTTGGCAGCTGGGGAAGGGGATGAAAATGACGATTGGGGATTGCATACTGTGCATGGGGAGCAGGAAGAGGAAGATTTATGTGTCTTGGGTTGAGATTATCTTTGCGATGAAATTTTGTATTGGAATAAACGACACCAGGACGTGATTCAGGACTTCTGTTCTGTGGATGTGATTCCAAATCAATCTAGAAAAAATAAAAAAAAGTCTTTTTTAAATGCAGAAGATCTGAGTCCTGTGGCTTGCTACCTTTTCCCACTGCTAGCACATCTAAAGGATCTGATACATTCTTATTAGTAATAGCAAGAATGCTGGGGGCCCACCCAATCAATCACTTTCTGGCAAACAAATAAGAGAATAAATATTTTTTATATTAGGAAGGGTAAAACAGAAAAAACAGCATATTAAGTTTGAGTCATAAGAAGAGATTCTGCCATTTTATGAGCATATCCACTTTAATTTCTTTAAAAATATTATTTTTAATTTCATACTTTCTTCCTTGGAAAGATAATCATTTATTTCCTTCTGGGATAAATCCTTGTGTTCTTTCCTCAATTTTATTGTTTTTATATATCTTCTTCCTCAAACATATCTATATTAATTTTTAAAAACCCACTTGTCTCAATTTAAACAACTTTGAAGTGAACAAATACTACATTACCTTTGTACAACTAGTTTGGTTGTCAATTTTTGTCATCAGGTATTGACATTTACTCTTTCAACAAACATTTACTGAGGGCCTACCAAGGCCATTGTGCCTGGTGTTGGGAATTTAAAAAGCAATAGGAAGACTTACCTGTACCCTCAAGTGCTTAGAGCAGGGGTTGGCAAACTAGGGCTCCCAGCACACTTCCAGCCCACTGGATTTTTGCAAATAAAGTTTTATTGGAACACAGCTACACTCATTCATTTATGTATTGTCTATGGCTGCTTTCTCACTATAATGGAAGAGTTGAGTGTTTGCAACAGAACCCATATGGTCCACAAATTCTAAAGATTTACTACCTGGCCTTTCGCAGAAAAAGGCTGCTAAGCCCTGGCTTAGAGACTGGTAGAGGACACCAACATGTAAACATAAAATTAGAAGTGCTGTGAAAAGATGTGATGCAAGATCCTAGGGCCTAAAAAAATTAAAGGTGGCTTCACAGAATCTACGGCATTTGAACTGACTCTAGCATAAAGAGCTGGAATTTACAAGCAAGGTAAGGACATTCTGGGTAAAAGTAACAGTTTATATAAATAGAGAGGAGAAAAAGTATGGTAGATTTGAGAAGCATGAGAGGCTTTATGTACATAGAGCTATAACTTCTCTTGCTTATATGTTAGTTTTCTCCATCTTGCCATCAAATAAAATTGCAAGAGCCCAATTACACAAAACCCTGAATGATTCAAAACTGAGTATGAACTTTTTTTAATCCTCTAAACTGCAGCAAGCCACCGAAGATTTGTAAGCTAGAGAATGCTGACATCCTTCTGAAACACAAGTTTGAAATATAAGTGGTGACAATGTTAAAAATGAAATATCCAGTGGAAAGAGGCTATTTTTCTTTTCCATATCTGTTAAAACACTCAGTGAGCTGCTTTGGTTTATCAGTCTCCTTACAAGCTTCAATGCCGAAATCGTTACTGAGGACTGCAGAGTACTTTGCTTCACCAAAGGTTCTCAAGTTAGACATGGAACTGACCCCTCCCAAGAACACAAAACAAGTAGCTTGCTCCTGAAATGGAGCTGAGGTGCCCCTGGTGACCAAGCTATTGCAGTAAGTGGTGGTTTTGTGCCAATCATCCCTCAGTGCATTCTCATCTCTAATCACTAGCTTAGATGGACTGCCATCGAATCTAGCCAATAAGGTCCTTAAGATCACTGGGTGTATATAAATTGTCTAGAAAAGGAAATGAGAAGATGACAACTCTGCCCCAAGCAGCTACAGTGCCTGCTCTTCAAATAGCTCAGAACCTGATTAAGGTTCTTCATCAACAAACATTTTCTCCCATAAATCTTCATCTTCTTAAGCTACATTCAGCTGGGGTATACTTATTTCCCAGAAGATACAGTTGACATGCAGTCCTCTGATAACATAAGGAAGACCATGATTAGATGTCAAGGTTGTGAGTAAGCTGCTGTTTTAACTGCCTCCTTCACTTCAACATGGGCAGGAGGTCAGGCCAGCATCATAGAAACTTACATCAAGACTGTGCTACTCTACGATACTAGAGTGGGCAAAGCAGGATAAAGGGCTGGAAGGTCTGAAGGCGTCCAAGTCTACTATTATCAGAATTAGATTATCTCCTCACTTTCCTCTTAATACTGAGGTACTGACTCAATAAGGAGAGCTAGGAATATTTTTTTCCCTAGACCCCAGGACAAAGCACCAAGATGGGAAAGAAAATGAAACATGTCTATCAGGTTGCTGAGTCTCCTAACAGGGAAAGATCATAACAGAAATTTAAAAGCAAAGACACGAGAGACACTTAGCTATCTTGGCTTCAGTTGCTCTGATAGCACTTAAGACTCTTGTGGTTGGTTTTGTCCTAAGCTGCCTCTGACTACTGCTGCTGCTGCACCATCCTAAGGGCCCATTTGTTCTCTCTAGGCACCTCTTCCAAAACACAAAGGACTTCTACTTTCACTGCAGCGCCCCTCTTACTCCATCAGGGGTTTCCCCAGCTGCTTCATTTGCACTGCAACTCCTCCAGTGGGTACTGAGTCCTTCTAGTCATAGAAACTATGGGTCAGAGCTGCTCGGGGACATAAGTAACTGAATATAGAGAACAGTTGCCTAAAGCAAGGCAGAGGCTGGATCTGGTAGTTATCATCATGGAGCAGGTATTTAAATTCCTGGAATTGGACCAGTTTATAGTAAGAAACAAAGAATGCAAAGAGAAGTATAGGGCAGTGACAGAACCCTGGAAAACCTAACTTAAGGACTAGGGACAGATGGGAAGGGGGTGGACAGGAACTTACAAAAGAGACAGAAGGTCACATTAGAAAGAGTTGTGAAAACTAGAAATGTGTGTCAAAGAAACCAAAAGAAACATGGTGGCCAAGAAGAAAGAAGTAAAAAGTAGTGCCAAATACCAAAGAAAAGCCAAGTAAGACTAAACTGAAGTGTGTTCGTAAGATTTTGTCACTTGGAGTTTAATAGTTTCAGTGATATACTGAGATCTAATACTAGACTATTCTGGTTAAGGGGCATGTAAGAGATGAGGTGGAAAGGAGGAATTAAGCAGTAGCTATAAAGGAGATGAAGGCCAAAGAAAGTGTCTTTTCAGAACAGTCTATCTACCAACTTACTGTTTGAGGAGGAAGAATGGGAACTGGAAAGAAACTAAGGGTAAAGGAGGAGAAGGGATAAGGTCTGTGAGGTGACTAGAAGAGGAGAAATTAGTCTTAATGGAAACTCTTCCTCTGAGACTGGAATTCTTCCACCGGACCCTTATCTGTGATAAGGAAGTAAGGATATTCAAGAATACAGAAAAGTGACAAGTCTAAGGTTTTAAGGTAACAGGGTGAAATCCTGATGACATAAGTCTAAAGCAAAGTCATTCTCTGACCATAAGGATAATAGAAGGTGGGAGGTAATGAGGCATGAGAAGAACTGCTGAGAAAATTAAGCAAAGGGAGGTAGGTACACATAAAAGAAATGAAGAGGTGCCCCATGGGTTTCCTGAGATTAGAAGACATTAATTTCCAGTGGCACTAATTCAACCAATGATTTGATTTTCCCTAACTGGTTTACAAGCACAGAAGCAGAGAAAGTAGATGAACCAGTAGATAAAGAATCAAGGATTTATGCTGTGGGTATGATGAGAGAACAAGGCAAGGGACCTGAAGAAGTTAAAAAGTTAAGTCTTCCTTCTTTACCATAACAGCTCTTCCCATTCTGAGATAATTTTCAATGATACATCTATAGCTGTGTCTTCATTTGCTACTTTATTATGGAAAGTCTCTAAATGCAAGCCTTTCACTGAATAACACAATTTGGGAAAAGCATGCTGATAAATGAAATGATGGAGCCAAAGAAAAGGCGAAGGGAGGAAGGGCAACAAGAGCCCCCAGAGCCATGTGAGACAATGAACGTCAAAGACAGACGCTAAAGAGCAGGTCATTTTCTTAAAAACATCAAGATTCCAAGATGATCAACCAGACTAAATTCATTAAAACATTGAATTCACTGTATTAGGCAGCATACCTGTTTTGATTCTGTAGGCTTTTTCTCTGGTGTTCGAATTTTATTAATCTCAGGTCCAGGATTATTTGTTTCATTTTTACCTAAGAAAATATTTAAAAATTCTTATAAATTGTCTGCAACGGATATTACATTTCCAATGATTATCCAATATTAAACAAAGATGTAGAATATTTAAAACTTTTTTCACCATTACCAGTGTATACTACTACTTAAGTTTTGCTCTTAAATTTTCAGAGTAGCAGTTTCTCTACAAGAAGGAAAATTTATAAATGAAGCAAATCTCACTGAAATACCAAAGCTTCCTAAGGACATAACCTTAAAATATTAAATAATCCCAAAGATAATTTCCCACTCTCCAGGGATTTACAGCCTCATTTTCTTAAACTAGACACAGAAAAGGCCTTAGCACTCTTGCCTACTTATACAGGCTCGATGCTTTGATCAATTACAAATGCAATTAAGCAAAATTCCAAATATGTCAATTAAAGTTAGTAAAGGAATATAAACTAAATAAAGATAATCTGAAAGGAATGTAGTTATAAATGTAGTTATACTATTTAAAAGTAATAGGTATCAAACAATATAAGTGGATGATGAATAGTAGAGGAAGCAAAATAAAGGTTAAAAAATCACAATTATGATAGACTTAAATACTTCTATTTCATGCCTGTGAAAAGGCTTTTCATCTATAGTATTAACTCCTGGATAATTTAAATTACTTGATAGACTCTTTGATTTGGGTTCTTGTTCAAAAACAGCCTTTTAAGAATGCCACTGGAACTTTGTAAAATGAATTTTCATAATAACCTTACTACTAAACTTCAAGAAGTGAAAACTACAATGTCTAAGATGAAAAATACACAAGACGGAATTAGCAGCAGATAAGACACTGCAAAGAAAAACTTAGAAGGCATAGCAATTCTCATAACAAAAAAAAAAGAATTAAAAAAAAAAAGAAAAGCCTATCTGTGCACTGTGGGGAAACTTTAAACAGCCTAATATATGGGTGGTTAGAATTCCTGAGGAAGGGAGGAAGAGGTGAAACAGAAAAATATCTGAGGAAATAAAGGTAAAAAATTTCCAAACTTGATGAAAACTGTAAATCCACAGATCCAAAAAGGTAAACAAACCCTAACACAATAAACATAAAGAAAAATGCACCAAGAAATATTACAATCAAATTACTAAAACAGGTATAAAAAGAAACTCTTTAAGGAAGTTAGAAGCAAAAAAAGGCACATTATATACAGAACAACAAAGATAAGGATGACATCAGATTTCTCACTGGGAACAATGTCAGCAAGAAAACAGTAGAGCATTATCATTACAGTACTGAAGGATAAAAATTGTCAACTAAGAATTCTATACACTGCAAAAATATCTTTCAAAAGTGAAGGTGAAATAAAAACATTTTCAGACATACAAATGCTTAAGGAATTCATCAACAGACCTGCACTACAAGAATGTTAAGAGAAATCCTTCAGGCAGAAAAGAAAATTCTATTGGATGGAGACATGAATATATGGGAAGAAATACATCACTAGAAATGCTAACTACATGGATACAAAAAATTATTTTTCTTAGTATTTAAAACTCTCTATACTGAAGAATAAAATGCATGATAACAATATCATAAAGGCCAGGAGATGAAAAACTGAAACACTGAAAGGTTCTTGAAGTGGTAAAATATAAATTGGCAAATAGTCTGATAAGGTAAAGATGTCTACTATAAACCCTAAAGCAATACTAAAATAACAGTTATAGCTAATAAGCCAATAAAGGAGATAAGATGGAATCATAAGAAATATTCAACTAATCCAAAAGAAGGCAGGGAAAAAGGAAAATAGGGTGGGGGGGGACAAAAAAAGATTGGACAAATTAAAAACAAATACAAAGATGATAAAATCAAATGTAACTATATCAATAACTACATTAAGTATAAATGGTCTAAACACCCCCGATTAAAAGGCAGAGATCATACACTGGATTAAAAAAAAATCAAGAGGAGGGGCTCAAGATGGCGGTGTGGGTAGGGGGGGCGGAAATATCCCCCCAAAACCACATCGATTTTTGAAAATACAACAAGTACAACTATTCCTAAAAGAGAGACCAGAAGATAAAGTACAACAGCCAGGCTACATCTACATCTGCGAGAACTCAACATCTCATGAAAAGGGTAAGACACAAAGCCGTGACCCAGCGGGACCCAAGCACTCCCCCCACCCCAGCTCACTGATGGGAGGAAAAGAATCAGAGTGGGGAGGGAGTGGAAGCACAGGATTGCTAAATAACCAGACCTAGTAATCTGCACTGGGAGCACAGACACACATTGCATGATGCATTGGATATTAGAGAAATGGAAAAGTAAAATCCGAGACAGAGACTGCACACGGGTCCCCACAGCCGGCTCCTCTGGGACAAAAGAAAAGCAAGCACTTTTTAAAAGTCTTAAAGGGATAAGGGCTCAACAGCTGGACAAAATCGTCCCAGCACACTCAGCCCAGTAGGCTGGGAATCTTGAGGAACTTCAGGCTCCCTAACCCCCTGGGGAATAACGCAGCCCTGAAGCCCCTCACAGCGATAAGCAGCGTGTGATTCATTCCCCCCGGCTGTCATTGCAGGCAAACCGGCTGACCTGCCACAGTTGCAGAGCAGCTGGGGAACAGCCCCACCCACAGCAACCACACAGAGTCTCCTCCCAGTGTGCAGCTAACCGGGTCAGACAGAGGAAGCCAGAGCAAGGTCCAGAAGGCACGAAGGGGCGCCGTTCTCACAGGAGAACACACCTGGCACGTCAGCCACCCCCCGCAGTGCACTAGGCTTTCCCAAAGGCCGTCCCGCCCACGGCAGCTCAGGAGATTATCCCAGAGACTGCTCTCAGTGTGTGGGTAGATGGCACAGGCAGCGGAGAAGGGCAAGGTGACCAATAAGCAGGAAGGGACTTTGTTCTCCCAGCTGACACATGTGCCACCTGCCTGTGACCACTTCTATTGCCATTAAAAGGCAGAAGAATCTGGTCCAGTCAAAAATCACTCAGACAACCCCAGAGAGAGGGACTGGTGAGATAGATATAACCAATCTTCCTGAAAAAGAATTCAAAATAAAGGTCATAACCATGCTGATGGACCTGCAGAGAAATATGCAAGAGATAAGGGAAGAAGTCCGGAGGAAGACAACAGAAATGAAACAATTGATAGACAAGCTTAAGAGCAGACTGGACAAGGTGCAAGAGACTGTCAATGGAATAGAAATCAAAGAACAGGAATACAGAGAAGCTGAGGCAGAGAGAGATAAAAGGATCTGTGTGACCAATCCAAATGGAATAATATTCGCATTATAGGGGTACCAGAGGAAGAAGAAGAGAGAAAAAGGGATAGAAAGTGTCTTTGAAGAAATAATTGCTGAAAACTTCCCAAGCTGGGGAAGGAGATAGTCTCTCATACCATGGAAGACCACAGATCTCCCAACACAAGGGACCCAAGGAGGACAACACCAAGACATATAATAATTAAAATGGGAAAGATCAAAGACAAGAACAGCATATTAAAGGCAGCCAGAGAGAGAAAAAAGATCACCTACAAAGGAAAACTCGGACTTCCGGGAAGATGGCGGTGTGAGCAGGGAGGCAGAAATCTCCTCCCAACACTATATTTATCTACGAAAACACAGAAAATACATCTATTCCTAAAAGACAGACGAGAATACACAGGAAAGTGCACAGTGTGCAGCTACACCCGAGAGGACTCGGCACCCCAAGAGGCGGGTAAGATACGGAGCAGCG
>JAVSCE010009848.1:0-69638 GCA_032199065.1 Smutsia gigantea
AGAAAAACAAAGGGCATTTCAGCTTGGTCATCTCTTTAAAGAGGTCCCACTTTAACTGTATGCAACTTCCCTAGAGTCAAGATACAAATGTATGTTCTGCTTATCTTCTTTAGGCCCAGGAATACAATGAATTTGGGAGCAAAACAGGAAAGGCACTTAGTGCTTATCATCCTTAACATCAGTGTATCATGTGATACTGTGGCTTACTGACTTCTTTTTAATTCTGTTTTTGGTTCCAAGATGATCTTTTATCTTGGTTTTCTCTTCTCTGTTTGATGCCCTTCAGCCTCCTCTTCACTTATTCCTTTGTCCACTAATGTTAGTGCTGTTAGGAATTTCATACTTTGTCTCCTCTCACTCTGTTCCTTCTTTCTAACTGATTTGGTCTATTATTTTACATTCAGCTACTCTCTAATAATTCCCAAATTAGTATTTTAGCTCAGACCTCTTACCTAAGATCCATACATTTCTATCAACTGACTACTAGACATGTCGGTAGCTTTCTGACTTCTCTACTTCCAGCGTTTCCAAATGTCAAGCCATTCTTCACAGTTATGACACTGGTTAGATTGTCACTGCTTTACTTAAAAAGTTTTCAATGATTCTCCACTGCCTTCAGCATTTATAAAAAACCCTAGACTCCTTCATATATGACACACAAGGGCATTCAACATCAAGACCAATCTTATCTTTCTAAAGTAACTGGTCCTATAACAAGTCCTCCACCTCCCATGCTTTTGAACAGGTTGCTCTGTATTTCAGGAAAACCCTACTTTACCATGCCTGTTGTGGAATTAATTTTATCTGTTTCAAAATGAACTCAGTTGGCAACTAAATTCAGTATTTATGAAGGACACCTAAAACACCAAGGCACTATGTTTCCTGTTGTCATGGAGTTTACATTCATGTGTGTGTGTGTGTGTGTGTGTCTGTGTATATGTGTGTGATATGGGGGAGTAAGGAGGTGAAAAATAGAAAACTATCAAGTTGTGATAAAGCTTGTTATTAAAATGAAACAAGGCAGTGACTGGGGAGGTTTTTTAAGATCACACAGCCAAAGACTTCTCTGAGGAAAGGATATTTAACCTGACATCTCCTCTTGGAAGCTACTGGTACCTTCTTCCAACAGTTTATGTCTATCAAAGCATTCATCGGACTACTTTTAATTCATATGTTTTTATTTGTGTATTTCCATCCCTCTACCTACTCATTTCTTGAAAGGAAGAACTCTTTTCTATTTGAATTTCTCTCTCCTAAGACAAAGCCTGGCATACACTATTGTCAACTCAGTAAATCAGTGAAATAAGCCAGCTCTCAAATGGTGCAGTGGAAGAGAGACCATATCTAAGTTTTCAAGACTCAACAACAATAAATTCATATAGACAGCACTATGACCCCAGGTCTATACCACCCCCTAACTTCAAAAGGGAGAACATGATGAAAGAACCATCCTAGCAGTTTTATGGGACATCTGCATTACTCCTATCCTCCCAAAGTGCTTCTCCTGTCTTGAGTTGGGCTGTTCTTGGTCTGTTTTCTCCCTGCCGTCAGGTTACTTCATTTTGACATTTGACTCCTGCTTCCCTGCTTGTTTCCCCAAAGCCTGACTATAGTTGGCCTGAATTTGGCTTCTAGCTTTAACCACAGCTTAATAGACTCTTAAAAGAAACTCAGCTTTTTTTGGTATTCACAAGGTAATGAAGAGACCTTTGTTTTTCCCTGCAGTTACGGTCAACTTTATTTTCTGGTTTATACAAACGAAGAATGTCTCTCAATTATCTACTTAGTCATATGCTGTCATTATTCCCTTTAATGAATCCTGCTTTAAAATCTTGACTTTCTTTATCCAGAGTGTGACCATAATTTGTCACTGAAACTGGGACTCTTTTGGAAGTGAAAATAAGATGTTTATGGTAATTACAGACAGCAGGTGTTCATCAGGTTCTGTGGTCGTCCTCTCTACCCAGCAGTTTCCTAAAAAATCTCATCTACAACAATGACTTCTTTCTTGGTTTCTGCTGCTCTGGCCAGGCTGCACTCTAGTGCTGTAACTTCCACTTGGGCTTCAAACTGACCATTTTAGTGCTGAAAGAACGTTGCAGGATTTATTAGTACTCTGTGTAGAGACTCATATGTGGAAACTCCTTGCAAAGGCAGTAACATAGCTAATATTTATAGACCTCTAAATAATATAGGCATTGTGATAAGCACTTTATTTTACCAAATTCTTTTTATAACCTAATGAATTTCTAACCAAATTCTTCCACCTTAGAGAAGAAACAGAAGATTAAAGGGTTTAGTTTACTAAAGGGCACACATATAGCACATGCAGTTTTTACTTAATCCCAGATCTGTCTGCCTACAAGCATTCATGTTCTTAAATACTATAAACTCTCCCTGTAAAATAGTTTTTTTACTAGAGAAAATACTGATAACTATAAGCATTCATAAACCAAACAAAGGATTAGGACAAAATTAATGTTAATCTGAATTTTAAAACTTTTTACCATTTTTTCAAAACCTAATTTCTACTTGACAGTATTTTAAATAATATACTTGTTCTTAATAACCAGAAGGAAAACTACAAACTTTAAAATAATCTCAAAGAAATGTCATTATCAATTCCCAACAATGAAAATTATACAAAATTCCCAAGAGTCATTTTCTATGCTAACACTGTATCCTTAGACTTCCTTTAATATAGTCAGATAACTTGCTTTATTCATTTGTTTCTCACTTGCTATTTTTCTCTTAATAACTATCATGATATTGCTCACATAATATTTCCTAGACTAACGGGTCTCCAAAAGTTTGGAGTCATACTCAACAACAGCACAAAAATTTGAACATGTGCTCCTCAATGAATGTATGTTTAGAAATTATAAGTGTATACCAATAGAAGAACAGAGTACATACACTAGAGAGATCACTTCAAAGTGGAAATAAAACCTATGAAATTAATAGTAAACAGAAGTCCAAGCCATTTTCCTGCATCCCAAAGGGCTACCTTGTCTACTTCCTGAAAGACCACTCATAACTAACTCGCTGTCTGTACCAGTGTATCTCCAGTTACTGTGCATATGAATCATGTGGAGACTGTGCTTTTAAAGCAAACTGACCCAGTGTTTGGGCCTGACATTCTTCGGTATTTCTAATGAACTCCTAAGTGATGCTAATGCTGTTTAGATGCTAAATCACAAGAAGTAAGCAAGAGATTTATTTATCCAAACTTATGCTGCTAGTTTCCACGGAGTAAACAAACAGCTGATTCTAAAGTCAACTTTCCATTTCCATGGGCAAAATTGAGAAAAATTACTTTCTCAACCATACAACAAGCATTATATACATGAACTAGTAACATCAAAGAACAAATCTGAAATGGAAATTATCAGCATGACTGGGCACACACTTGTCTGAATTCAAAGTATCATAAACTCATTTGGTTCTCATACACTTTTTCCTTCTTAAACTTTATACACCAAAGACACCAGTGAATAGAAATCAAGAGCAGAACATAAGGACAAAGAACAAAATTGATTAAAACACATGTATGTTGCATGGAGAACACAATTAATGACTCTATAGCATCTTACTATGCTGATAGACAGTGACCGCAATAGAGTGGGTGAGGACTTGATAATATGGGTCAATACTGAACCACTGTGTTGTTTATGTGAAACCATCATAAGATTGTACATCAATGATAGACACCTTAAGAAAAAACCATGCATTTTCATTTACTTTGAACATGACATTAGTAGGCAGGAGACCTGTGGTTAACTATTATCAGCTAACATTTATGTTTCTATTTAGAGTCATAGCAATCTGGCAGTCTTTGGTTTTTAGTTTTAAAAATCAGTGCAAAGTCAGAATGGCCAAAGTATTCTGTTTTACAATGCTAACTTAAATTTATACAACTTAAAAAAGGCCCAAATAGCTTAAATATACAGGACTGTACATATGAAACCCAGGCCAACTCAGAATGTAAGCAGAATAAACTCAGAAAGCATTTCAGTCTTATCATTAGTCTTGCAGTTCCGTAGTGAAATCCTGAAGTTCCAGCACTGACTGCATGAGAACATTACATGCTGACCCTTCAATAACTTCCAAAAGTCCAATACACCAAATGAAAATACTGTGCCCAAATTTATTATTTACCTTGTCAATCATTTTTCTTGCTTCCACCTCCTCACTGTTGGGATTCTCTAACTCAATGGTGTAAGTGCCCTTGTCACTTTGCTCATCATCATTATCCTTTTCAGAAGTAGCAGAAGTAGCTTGATTTTTTAACATTTTATCCATCTCCTGGCTTGGTCTGTGCCCAAGACTCCCTGAACTTCTTAATAATGCAGTTTGTAGGAAGGGAATAGACGTTGATGGCTCCTCTGATTTCTGTTTTAACAATTTCCCATGTGGAACACCATGCCCCCCTCTGTGATGTGCAGAGCTAGTCTGTAAAGACAAAGAAATCACTTTGGCAGCTGCTGTTGCAGATTTTGTTTTTTCAAGTTTTGTATGGGGTGTTGAAAAAGTAGTTTCCTGACACAAGATTCCTGTACTCTGAGTAAAAGAACAAGACCTTCTTTTTCTGGGATTGTCTTCATCAAAGAATGCAATCATAAAAGCAGTTTGACTTACAACATCGTGGTCTTGATGCTTTTCAGCAGCCGGGGCCTTCTGTAGCTTCTTCTGCTCTGAATGGTGACGCCTTAAGTGTTCCTCTAGAATGGCACGTTTGCTACAGCGCCTGTGAGCCCCAGCATTTTCTGAATCGCTTTGTGTACCATCATCATGTTTATTCCCTGGACACAAAAAAAGAATCCACATAATAGAGCAGGAATAAAATCCCATCTAGAAAATCAGAAGCATATACAAAAGTGCTATTTGTTTTGTACTCTCCCCCCTTACAATCCAAAGTCATATGTTCTTGTCGGTAACAGGCTCTGTGAACTTCCCTCAAATTTTAATTCAACCAACAATGAGGGCCTTTGTGAACAACCGAATGAGTTTGCTTTTCCTTCTACAAATTTTAACTTTATAATGACTCATCAATGCCTTAACAGATAAGCAATGCTATATCATTTGTGATAATCCGTATTTATAACATTAACAAACATTGATCCTTGCCCCAAATCCTGCCTATTTAAGCAATCAAAAACTTGTCTCTAGCATTAAAGAGGAAAAGGGACAGAAAAACGGGTGATTCCATTGAAAGGCTCATCATTACACGGGAAAAGAGAATACAAATGCCATAAAAATCTGATAAATCTTAATTTTCAATGATGTTCAATACTTCCAAAAGTATTTTAATAAAAAGATGCATGTTTGTAGTTTCCACCAATTACTGTACAATTGCTTACAAATGTCTTTTTTAACTGAAATAAATTTTTTGAAAATTTGCATTTGTGCTCTAAATTCTATGGCTTCAAAGAGTTAAATAAAGCATGCTAAAAGGCCTATCATGGAAAAGTATAGTCTCTGAAATCTTACATACATCTATGCATCTACTGGGCAAATGGCTTGGTGCTAAACATAAACAGATAAAAACTGTTTTCTCGATAAAGCATACAGAGTCACGTTAGAATATATTTAAATTCTGAAATATCAACTTCCTAACAGAGGTTTTTGTTACCCTACCTAGTTCTATAGGGATTAAATGAAACTTTATCAAAAATACTTGATTTTTCACTAATTTAGAATTCTACTACCTAAATAATAAGTATCAGAAAAAAATAAATGGTAATTATTATATTATTATAGCATAAATGCATCAGGAAGGCAAAAATTTATTCTATTCATGCTTTAGACTGAATCAAAAATGAGGGCTTAAATGTTGGCATCTTCAGAAGAAAACTACAAAGTTATCTAGTCAACCAGGTACACTCCAATGCACCCAGGACTAAACCTGAGTTTTACATTTTCAAAGGCTACAGACTTTAATCTAAATAGCTGCTGAATAACGTGGCATCACACAAGACAATGATCAGACCTGAAAGACGTGGGGGCTGTGAGGCGCAAGGACACCTGTGCAAAGAAAATGTTGAGCTAACAGTCATGGGCTTGTTTCTAATGAATTTAGAATTTATACAACTGATGCTAATGATTTAACATGAGGACTGGCTATAAAAATGTGCTACATAAAAGGCATGAGAAGACTCAGAAGAGAGAAACACTGAGTACAGAGAAAAGGGTGACAGTTTGGAAAAGTAGCAGGTGAGTGGGGGAAGGAGACCAAATGAAGGGGTTTGGGAACCTCCCAGCAGAGTGACAGTGACTGCTATTATTGACATCAGACGTGACAATAAAGCTGAAAATCTTTCTTCAAATTAGTAACTATTCAAAATGTAATCTGAAAAGGAAAAAAGCAGGTGTTTAATTCATGCCTACCCCAGGTAATTAAGCTAGGAATCAGGGATGACAGATGGAATGCAAATCAGACAAAACCATCAGTTCAAATATAAAACTTGTTAAAAACATAACATTCTCAAATCTATTTCACTTTGCACTGGATAAATTGAAAAGAAATCCAGCTTGTAAGAGATAGAAATAACTCAAATTATTTCCTGTATAATAAGACCAAATAACCCACATCCCACACATACACAACATGAAAACACCACCTTTACAGAATTTAGTTCTTGTCCCAACATACAAAATTGGGCACTTGTGTGGTATCAGGTTTTTCAGCATCTTTTCTTTAAGCTGTAGATTAAAACTTGCCCTTTTAAATCAGCTGTTTTCTTTTCTGTAAAACTATTATTTCTTCTTGTATTTCTCAGTGTTATACAAGTGAGGCATCTGGTCCGAACTGCAATTTCTGTTTTTACTGAACAAAAATATCACTAGGAAACTCTCCTCACCAAGTTCCTGTCTTCCTGTTTTGTCTATTATTAGCCATGCCTAAATATGCTGAAGTTCTTTTAGTGTTTTTAGGGTAGAGAGGGAAATCAAATGAAAGGGTTAGCAATAGCATATATCAGTGGCTGTGGTCAAAAGAAGCTGCACCTCTCCTAAAGGGTAAAAGTGTATGGGCTTTGTGAACATTATTTTCTTCACTGTCCCAAAGCACGTGCACTTTACTCTTGTAGGAGCCAAGTTTTTTGCTTTTGTTTTGTTTTGCCTACTTTCAAGTTTTTGATCTAAACAGTTGTTGAAAGTCCTATTATTGTAGAATTGTTACTATTTGCTATAATTACATTTATTTAGAGTATAGGTATATACCGTTGATGGCCTAAACTGTGGGAAATCTTTATCTAATGATGGCAGTTCTGACTTTGGGGGAAAGTTTGATATCATCACAAATATGTCTGGAGAAATAAAATGGATATGTCTTGAACCAAAAATAAGGTATATTCACGAAGACATTTTCTTGGATGGTCTGTAAAATGGTATGATGGCGAAACTAAAAGAAGGGTTCTGAACAATAGCAACATACTGGAATATATGTCTACCTATAAATCAACTTTGAGGGAAACAGTAATTTGCATAATTTCTGGTAAAGTTTTCAAAATATCTAATCATATGGACATTAATGCCTCTATTTGGAAAAAGGCTTACAAATGGGCCTTGTTCAAGAACAAAGCGTGTCTAAAAATGATGGCTGAAAAGTAATAGCTAATACAAAAAATAGTTATGACAACTATAATAATCAAATGGTTTAATAAAGGTATTTTTTAACTGGTAGCTTTAAAAAGAACCTTTTATCTCATTTTTGGTACATTTATTAAAGAGTGGTTTAAAAAGTACTGTTTCTCTAAATTTTCAAGGGTTATGCCACCTTTTATATTACATTAAGATATCAGTATTACTTATCGAGTTCATATAAATGGTCAATTTACAAATGGGTATGTTTTATTTGTGTGTTTTAACCTATACATACATAATAGGTCTCAAATGTGTATTTAATATTATTTACTAGAAGTAAAAGATGATAATCACATGTCAAAAATACATATGCCAGATAACTGCTTATGATTATAATCAAATATAGTAATAGGCCCCAATAAAGAATCAGGTAATCTCACTATCTCACTATCCTGAAATGCCTTAGAAAACGTCTTAGCAAATCAGAAATAGGTTATTACTTCATTACTTGATCAGAATCCCAGGGCAAAAGGTATAGGTTAAGCCAGGGTCAGTCTTGTCATCAGTAGTGAAGTCATTCACTCTTTATTCAGATTACTGAGTAGCTCTCACATACTCAAGTTCCAGGTGAAGAATTAGGGATATAAGGTAATAGTCAGTCTCTGGCCTCATGAGCACTTTTTTTTTAAAGCTTATTAACTCCCTGTATAGTAACAGAATGATCAGATTAACATGCAGTAATTTCCCTTATAGAGAACTTGTTAAATAAAAGTAAGATAAAGTAACACAAATCTGTATTCAATAAATTCAAAAATAAATTTAATAAGCAAAACCAATGGAAAAAAATTGATCAGCTGGTCCCTCAATATACAGGTATAGAGAATTACCAATTCTGACCAAATGTTACACTAATATAGCATACATATAATTATCTCACAAATACATATTCAATTGTGATTTTCATTAAAATCTCAATATTGAAAAATGTTTAATTTCATTACCAGTATCTCTAAACCAAAAATTTTTGCTGAGGACAGTTTGAAACACTTTATCAAAAATGTGACTATATTACCAAAGTAGAATTTTTGGCCCATTATCAAATGGCTTAGAATTTCTTTCAAAATCTAGAATATTGCCATTTTACTGGAAGTATCACAATAAAGAACAGCATTGAATATAACTTTCCCTTAAGTCAAGAAAATGATGAAATTACTTCCAAGGAATTCTACTGTTAAACTGGATGAATCTTTTATTTCCACAGGAAAATGAAACATACTTAATGGCAAAAATGAAAATTCATGAAACCAATTTGGTTCTGGCAAGAAAATGAAGGCAGACTATTTTGATGACTAAGTCAGACATGGGCAGTATGTCTTGCTACTGCACATAGAATCAAATGTAAAGCTTTGAAAAAGCCCAAGTTTTCCACCATATAATTAGTTATCTAATAATAGTTTGGTAATTGTGAAGACTGAATTTTCTTTATCGCAAAATAGGAAGTTCTGAAATGATCGATTCACTTTACCTTTCAACCTTTTCAAGTAAACTGGAACATCACTTTTAATACTTTTGGAATCTTCTTCTGTTCTTTCCCATACCATCTGAGGAGGGTTGTTCTGTGCTAGCCAGTCAGCTACTTTGTTTTCTGGTGCCATCATTCCTGTTTGAATTCCAGGCAGGTCTTGAGTTCCAGGAGAAGATTTCTTCGACTTGTGGCGCTGATCAGAAGTAAATTTCGTCACATGGTCTCTAATAGTTACCTTCCCTGGGGTACTATCATCAAATTCGATGGTAAATGAAGCATGCCCTGCACCTGCTGTATGGGAACTTGGTGTGTCTTTTGTTGGGATTTCATGAATAGTGCTCTCTGTTATTTGTGAAGGTTGCTGAAATTCTTTTGTAGGTATTTCAAAATAACTCGGTTCCCTACAGAAAGGAAAAAGCACTTCTTCAGTTGCAGCTGCAGATTGTTCCTCAACTTGCTTGCCATCTATGCTGCACCCTAATGAGAGAAATGAGAGAGAATTCACAGTATTTGGGAGCTTTCAGCACTTGAGGGAGTGCAGTAATGGCCTTTTATATTACGCCATGAGAATAAGAAGGCAGTTCATAGCCTGGATGGAAAACAATGCCAATACCAGAGAAGAAATAATTTTGATTATAAACATGGCATTCAGTTACCAAGAGGAGATGCAAAATAAGCAACAGCTATGGCAAAGGAGAGCAAAGCAGTTAAGAGAGATGAACCTTGCATGTTAGGTCCATTATTTTTTCCAATTGGACCTAGAAATCATAAAGGTGCAAAAGAGCTGAGATCAAATGTAGCTAGAGATGGGTGCTCAATGTATATATATCTAGTGTGATAGAAAAAACAATAATTTTCTCATCGTCATGAAGATGAAATATCTGAAATATTTGTGAACACAACAGATCTCTCCAAAGGGGAAGAGGTGCTCAAGTGAGGAAATCAACATGAAGTCAGCATGTAAGTAATGTTCTAGAAGTAATGATTCCACTTACCACTCTTCACCATTACACTTAGAGACAATACTTTTAGAATGAGAAAAATTACGTTACTGATGTGTGATCCTTGCAAGAAGATACATCTTTATAAAGAATAAAAGAATAATTAAAGATAAAACATGTGGTTTGCTTGCAGCATTGTAATCCAAGCAGCAGTGTAACAGAAATAATGCAAAAATAGAAAATTCAGTTGCCAGCCAGTATCCATAAGATAATTCATGTATATTGCTATATAGGAGAATAAGTGTCAAAAATCCCTGGGGGGAAAGCTGAATTATAAATCTCAGATCATCAACGACAAGAGTTGGCAGAAACAAGCAACTCTGGAACACTACCACTATTCTGTTGCCTCAGAAACAAATATACAGATATTTTTTAAAATGCACTTATACATAAAATATGCAAATCAAATAAATAAAATACATAAATGAAAATGATAGTTGAAATGTTTTAAGTATGTGTTGTGAGACAGTGCAAATGCAAATAAATGAAGATGAAAATGCCCTGCTTTTCAGGAAGCAAAACAACCATGTTATAACATGGTGAAGAGTAGTTCAAATGAAAAATATTTTCCTAAAGCTCAAAAAAGCATTTTACTTTTAAAGAGTATAGCAGTAAGAACAAATAATTTATTAGGAAGGAAAGGACAAACAAGGAGACTAGGTTGTGTCCAGTCATTTTCTAATTAAGTCAAATACTTGGTCTTTTGAAACCTCTTCAAATATTAAATCTTGATGGGACTCTTTAAGTGCTGTAATTGACTTCTTGGCAGAACTCTGAATATGGAGCAAACACAGAACTGTTTGCTTGTAGGTTAAAGAAGTGGGACAGTAACATCTCTGTGATCAAATCAGTTAAAATACAGGATATAAAATAAAAGACATCAAGCTCCAGTTCCAAAAAAAGAGTAAAAACGTAAAAAATCTACACAGAAGGTAAACAAAATATCTAACAAAAACAACTTTCAATGTCAAAATCATGCTTTTCAAAATCTGTTTTTCATACCACTAAAAATAAGGAAAACTCTGTATTATCAAAGCAAAACTTTCACATGCTAATTGAAGAAGAGGTTATACAAGACTCAATAATCTGAAGTCACATTTTAAAAATTTCTTCATTAAAAAGTTAATTTATCTTTTTCTTAATAATTAAATATCCACTTGAACTTTGAATGTTTATTCTGAGGGCCTGTCACTTAAGATTGCCATGAAAATAAAATATATTAATCACTCCATATGTATTAGTAAAGTCATGAATTAATGGTATTTAAAATTTTTTCATACATTGACTTATTATGGAAAATGTACTGTACTGAATTCCATATAACACAACTGATTTATAAACCTATCCTATCAATATAGACATATACACACATACATATACACATATATCCATCCACCCATCCACCCATCCATCCATCCATCCACCCACCCACCCATCCATCCATTTTGCTTTTCTCATCCTCTGGTGAGCAGAGTGCTGGGGACAAGGGGCGGTAGTTCCTGCTGCCACCACCTAATACCCAAATAAAATGCTGTTGCTGAACTACAAAGCAAAAGCCACAAAAAGCTGGTCCAGGGGTGTGACATTTATCATCCACTTGTCACTCACAGATTCCAAGGAATATTTTCCTGGTATTCCTTCCTTGTGAAAGGAAAGTTCACAGTTAATATACTGGCATACTTTCAACATGTTTTCACATTATAAAACGTTAAAACAGCAGAGTTCAACAACTGCACACCACTGTTTCTAAGGTTATCTTTTCCTTAGTCCTACTTCAAAACTGCCTTTACTCGAAGGACAAGAGACCCGAGACTTACACAAGTTAACACCTAATTTCCCCAGAAACAAGTTGTCTAAGAATGTCAAGTAGCACAACAGAGTGGAAAGGCAGCTTGTATGTGCAGATGATTACTACCAGGGTCAGTGGAAAGTAGGGATGAGATCTGACCTCAGATAAATCCTGTCTCTGTCTTTAATTCTCATTCTCCTCATGGTAAAATGGGGAAATAATATTATCTATCCATAAGGTTGCTATGAATATTTAGCAAGTAAGTATTAAGTGAGATCATATAAGTTATCCACACCACCACCTGGCACAAAGTAAGCAGACAAATAAACATTTCTCTCTCTCCCCGGACTCTGCAACATACCTAAGGCTTAGGGAAACAAAAAACTAAAACCAAAAATCTAACTCTAAAAATCCGAAGACAGATATGACAGCACCTGCACTTCCTTATTTATGAACGTTACTGCGGAAGTCCATCACTGAGAGCCTACTGACTTTTACTCAGACACATATGGTGAATCTGGAGGGGGTGTAGAAGTGAGGATTACTCAGACTTATTACAGTATGGAGTCAAAGGGTAGAGGTAACACAAAAAGCAGACACATGGCTCAGAAACACAGTAGCCCTGAACCATTCAGTATAATAGGAAAATAGTCTTACACAGTTCAGTCTCCAAAGGACATCACTGTATGTATCATACATAGCTCAATGACTGATATTCATAATGATGTTTCTGCATCATAAACCAAAATTTTTAATTACATTCAGCCTTCTCTGTCTAAGAAGGCAGTGATATGGGTAATTCATTTAAAAGAAGTTTAGGAAATGGTCAAACTTAAAAAAAAATTGTCATTTGTAAAAGTTCAGTCATCTGGGGAACTCATTGTGTGGGGGAATTCATTGCTCTAAAGATGATCAAAACAGATCAAGTGTTGGGTCTACTGCACTTGGGAAGTGTAGGCCTACTAGAAAAATTCCTAGGGATCTTCCAAATTAATATACTAAAAAAAAAAACAGCTTTCCTCTTGGGACACAACAGAACATATCCTAGAATTTATGATTTTAACATTTATTTCTCTTCAAAAACTATTTTATTTATACTAAATTAAACTAAACAATATACTAAATATCCTAGTATTTTGTTTATACTAATATTTATACTAATACTTCGTTTATACTAATATTTTGAGATTTCTAGATATTTAAAACTATTTAATAATGGATTATGCTAGAATTAATTATGTTTACCTAAATCAGAAGAGCAATTGTTGATAATATTTCTTCAGTTTTTAAGGTATTTTATGATTATACAGATCTTTCAGGGAAACTTATAATACACATAATCCAGAAAATAATGTTCCTTTCATTCCTCTGTACTGAATTAAATGAAATGTTAAATTTACTTAGGATGACAAAGACTATTAATTAAGAAGGTTCAGCCTGCTTAAGACATCCAACCACCCTGGTGTATTCAAGTTCTTCAAGTAACAAAGACTAGAAAACACCTTATGCTAAAAGGGAGTCACAACTTTAGTTTGCAAATTTAGTCAGAGTAGATTAAAAGTCAATGTAGAGAAGCCAAAAATCTACTTCCCGTAGTTGCACACACTTTTTCAAAATGTATGCAACTCTTGAAGGCCTTCACCTGCAATCTAAATAAATATTTAAACCAAGTTAGTAGGTAGGAGAGCATACCTGAAGCTAAAATGAGGACAAATTCTCCTTCTTAATAGGACTAAACATATTCACAAAGTTTCAGGAGAACTTAACTGCTTCAATGTACATATTTGCTTGTAGGGTTTTTTAGGCTACATGGTAAGTCTCTAGGAGATTATGGATACATGTGGACCCACAGAGAGGGACAAAAAAAAATTACTAGGTAGTAGATATGTTGCTATCTTTTCTGGATGTTTACTTTTCATAATAAGTACTAAGATTTTATGTTCTAAAAACTGGTAGCCAAGAAGCAAACCACTTTGTCTTTAGCAAAAGAGTCTACTTAGTGCATAAATAATTAAATTCATCATCTATATTCCATCATTTTGGACATTAAAAAACCATTTTCAAAATGATCAAATAAAATAACATTTAGTATACATTTCAAAGTTGATTTTACAATCTCTGCTGGTATCATAAATTATTTCATGTCGGTAAACTGTTTCCTTCACCCTATATTTTAAAAACCTGCAAATAATAAATCTGAAACATAACACCTTCATACTAACATGAGAAAACAAATGAGACTCTCACAGGCTGTTAATCAGCTGAATCTGATAAGGTGCTGTAAGCTATTTAACATAAGACGTTAATTAGTTAATTCCTTCTAAGTCAAAAATAACCCCAAGATTATGAGACAGCTTTTGTCATCTGGCAGAAATGACACTCAATGGGACAGGCCATGAAGGCTGACAATCATTTAAGAACTCAATTTCATTCACATAGATGAAATTATTGCTGAATGTGCCACAGTTTGAAGTTAATTTTATTGTGCTGAAGTACGAGGCATAAATTTTTTATGCCAATTTATTTTTGGCATATTTGTTCAAATCTTTGCATTCTACAAAATATGTCCTTTTGGAAAGACTGTGTATGCATATGTGTGTGTCTGTCTGTATAACGATCACTGAAATGTTAACTGCTTGTGGTAAAGAGTATGGACTCTGCTGTCAAGCTGCCTGGGTTTGAATCTCAGCTACATTATTTGCTAGCTGGATGACCATAGTAATAAGTAAATTAACACTGCTGTACCCAGTTTCCTTCCCTGTAAAATGTTGAAAAAAATAACAGTAGCTACCTTTAGGTATTGCTGTAAGGATGAAATAATTAAACATATGCAGAGCACTTTAGAATAGAAAATTATGTCTGGATAAGGCACGCATCACTATCAATAAATCTGGTTCTGTCTTCCAGTACAAAAATCACATTTATACTTTATTGTATTCTAGAAGTTATGTACTTCAGATTTTAAAAGTTGTTTTGTATGTGAGAAGGGACAGATTTTTAATGGCTAGATAAAATCATTAACAGTTATTTTTGGAATCTGGCAATAGTGACATTCTGCTGTATTTCTGTTAAATTAACCACTTATAATTAGTACATTTTTTTCCCTCTCTGATAGATGGCTCTAGTGTACAATAATTATGTGATCCTTGAAGTAAGGAACTTACAGTTTAGATGAGAAGGCATGAACACACAAGAGTGAAGGAAGGGAACTGTTACATATTAGCAATACATATATACAGACATATCATTTAGTTTTCTATCACCTGATGAGTGTGTATATGTCTGGGGGGAGGGGCAGGATTGGCATCATTTGTGTGAGAATGCATTAAGAAAGTACTGAAAACCACTGGTAGTAGGTTATAAGGCTCTAAGTAGGAAAAAAGAGAGAACTCTGACATAAAATCTATTTGGCCGATAAAAGGCAGCCCTGTACTTTCTTGAAAAAAAGCAAAGGATAGCTGAGATTTATTATGCAAAATGAACTGCAGGAGGGTTGACAAGCTGCAAGCAGGAAGTTCAATTCTGACTCAATGAAAAGAAAAGGCAACAGAGGCAGTTAATACATTAGAGAGGTGAAGGGGAAGGAAGACACAAAGATTTTCAAATACAGAAGACATTCTTGATCAACTCCAAACCCCATTTCCCATTCCTCCTTCCTAAAAGGACTTCAACTCTTTCCTGACATGGCTCCTGTGCCTTTGGGGAAAACTACCCCATACTCAGCTTCAGGATGTGCAAGACTGGCTTAAGGATAACCTCATAATCCTTGCTGGTGACCTACTCCTGAACCTGTGAGAGGCCAAGGAGGTGAGAGATGTGCTCCAACTTCTGGGGGCCTTCTGGAAACAGCCTTTGCTATTTTCTGTTGGATGTGATCTAAGTGGCAGATACCCCCAACTACTGCTGGTAGGCAGCCTATGAGAACGAGGGGATGCTCCCTCAGTACATAGCTACTGTGGACAGAGGGACCGAGAAACAGAGAAGCTAGCTAGTCGGTGATGCCAGTCTGATGCTGTATTAACCAACCCTCAAGATGCTGCTGTTGAAGCCTGTAAATTTCCTTCCTGTTTAGTCTCAGGTAACATTTCTGTTACTTGCATGCAAGGGAATCCTAAATCACACTGTTTCTGAGCTTGGGTGTGAAGAAAACTGTTGGTGGACAGAAACAAGGAAGCTGCAATGGGAATTCACTTGCAAAGTTGACGGTTTCAGTTGGGACACTGTAAGATCAAGTTGATAAGTCCAGCTTTCTTAAGACTTGTATCCTGGTAAAATTAGAGCATTTTAAATGAGCTAGTGTTCTTACTCTTCAGGTAAGAAAATTTATCTTGCAGAATTAGGGGTCAAAAGTAGAAAACTGAGAATAGTTCTAATGGAATCTACCCCTGACTCGTCAGAGTAGGTTTCCCACACTGCTCCTGATGCCTGTATTCAATTCCTCCAGTCCTGGATCCTTACCTGCCATTAGAGAAACTGGCTACTCCATCCTTTGGGTTGATGTCTTTGCCAAGTCCTTATGTGACAGAAAATCGATACTTCATTTATTTCCTGGAAATCTTTATTTTTTGGCTTATGGACACCTAGTTTATTACTAAACCCCTCCAGCAACAAAATAATGTTTCTTGACTATTAACCTAAGAATGTGATCCAGAACTTTTTTCATTCTGACTGCTGAATTCAGCTTATTTTGTTGCTATCACAGCCCAACAAATTAGGCACATGGAGGTTTTAAAGAAGTTTTAATTTCATATCACATTCCTGAACATAATAGAAATTGTTGATTTAAAAAATATGATTACATGCCTATGAATCTAATGAAAACACAAAATTAGTTTTTACCTACTATTCCACTCTAACAAGCATTTTAATAATTATTTTAAAATACTTAAAAGCCCAATCATATTAATAATCTACTTTTCAAGTTAAAACAATCCATATGGTGGGAAAAAAATTTTTAAGTCAAAGTCATATCAGAATTAACACTTTACGTTAATTGACATATTAAATGACAATGTCATTAAAACATTCACCATTTTTTATCAAATATCTCTTTTCAGGATAGATGGACTTTTGCTTAAGCTATAAATTCAACCCCAAATATCCATATCATGTCATAATCTGAGATTATTTTTACCTGATGTTCCAGTTTCATGATTTTTCTCTTCAGGTTTGCCATTTGACTTGGAAGCTCTTTGGTCTTCCACCTCATCATCCCCCCACCATGATGGCTGCCCATATAACGGAGTGCCACGGGGCATTGCAGAAATATCTGAGAAGAGGTGGGAAAAATCTGTCTAAAGTACTTGAAACAGAAAAAAAAAACACACTTTCGCAGAATGCTAGAATTGCCTGCTTGAGTCTAGACAGCTAAAGAGTACTCTGTTGAAAAACATAAAACGTTCATATTTATGTAAGACCTTATTCAACACTGGACTTAACTAAATGAATGAAACCCTGCACTGGCTGGGTTTCAAATGCAAACTGCTATAGCCCCACAGCTTTTTGTTAAACTGTAATCAGTTCTCTGTATATAGAAATGGTTCATTAAGTCTAAATAAAAGACAAAACTAAACTTTAGTATAGAGGTAGGAGTGACCATTAAAAAAATTTTTTGAAGGCAAAGGCATTGCACAGAAACTAAGTTTAAACTAATTAGTAACACAGCTAATAGACTCATATTTGGACAAATTTGGTAATGTCCATCAATTAAAAAAATCACTTTTACATGAATGGAGTTATTTATATACAGCATTTTTTTATAGATTCTGGAACATGAAAATATGGTAACAATTATGATGATATAACATTATTGGATATTGCCTTTTAATTCATTTCAGTTATAATTCAGGGGGAAAAGAAAACATAAAATTAATAAGGTAAACTATATTTACTCCCTTCAAATATTTAAACATATTAAACACACATACAAATGCCACATAATTACATGTTATATAATGCTTTCTAGTGGAAGCATTGGCCACATTAAAATACTCTCTGAAACTGACATTATTAATTATTTTTATATGGACCTTGCCAAGTTTTTAGAACAAATCATGCAATTTTTTCATGATCAAGTAGAACTACGGTATTTCAAAGAGGCTAACTTACCCATGGCTTTTTCCTCAGATTTTAGTGCTTCTGTAGCTTTGTGCTGCACTTCTGCTGCAGTATCTGCTACCTTCAAATCTGTGCTTTTGGCACATGTAGATTTCGGTAATTCTGCTTCTGAAGATTTTTGGGACAACTGAAGCTGAATAGTAAACTTCTCATGCTATAAAACATTTTAAAATGGAAGTGAAACATGAATGAAATCAACCCTAGTAAATGGTAGGTTTAAAAAAGAAGTAAAAAACCTTACCTTTAACGCTTCTTCGGGGACCCTCATCTCTCCTCGTACTACAGTGAAAAGATTTGTATGTAAATGGCGCTAAGGAATAATATAATTTCATTATTTTGATAATCTTAAAATGATCAAAGATAATTTAGAAGTTGTCCTATTTTCAGTGGGTAATTACAGCAGAATTATTATATTCCTCTTAAATGCTAAAATATGATCACAAATGTAAAATTTTCATTTTTAAATACTATAGAAAATCTTAAAATTTAGCAAGTATTCTAAATTTAGGTAATAATGGCCTTCAAGAAGCAAATAACTGGGTAGTTAGAACACAAGAGACATTTTCAGTTTTCACTGACAATATGACCACAAAGAAGAAAAGCACCTGGATCAAATTATATTGATAGCTAATCACAAAAATGCAAAAGGAAATATCTCATCAGTGATTACCCAACACTAAATCCTGAGGAATTCGATTACTCAGATTTCACAAGCATTGATAAAAATGAAGTTCATTTTGAAAGTGCCAAAGAAATGCTATAATTAAGGTCGTCCTTAGAGCAACCACAACCTCCCCTTTCCTCCACAAACTGCAATCAGGGTCACATTTCATTATCAAGCAACTGAATCCATACAGATTAGAACAAAGTGCTGGATATAATGAATGCTTTCATTATTATGCCAAAAAGAACAATGCCTCTGTATATTAAACAGCTTTTTCCACTGAACAGCAGAGGTCACATTTCCCACCATTACTTAACCGTGCAATGAAAGGACTTTTATAACCATGTACTAAATTCTATTCTTTACCAATTCAGAGCACCCTATAACTTCAAGGGTAGAAAGCTGTAATTATCACGGCCACTTGGGGGTAAAAATAGACTTCCCATGCAAAAGGGGCAGTAAGCTTGTTAACGAGCATTTACCCTACATTTCTACTCAGTTATGTAATAAAAACTCAGAATTTTTAAGAATTGTAGAGAGCTTTGAGGAACATCCTGGTCAATCCCATTAACCCACCTTCCAATTCTATAAACAAAAACTTGGGAATGAAAGGGCAGAAGCCAAGACAACAATAGTCAACTGAAGCCCACCCAGGGGTTCCCAATAATTTTACATTGATTCTTATAGCTGTGAAAAAGTAAAAATTTCCTTTTCTGTTATGTACATATGCTGGTACATATTTGCTGGCATATATGGAAATGTAAATTTCCTTAAAGTTAGCCAAAAACTTTTCTTTTTGGATCTTTTCATTAAAAATATGGAAATTTCCTTTATCTGGTTATATTTGATAAAGAAATATACTATTACACTAAATTATATTCAAAACTATTAAAAAGGCAGGTCTTAGGAGATGTCAAAGTTTTAAAAGAAAGTTTATGACAGAAAACCTTCAAAAGGGAAAATTCTGTTTTTAAAGCAATTTTTCTATTAGCTTAATTTTGTCTGTGTCTTGAGAAAGATATTTTAGCAGATGAATACCTTGTCTAATTTGTAGAATATCCTGTTCTACAGCAACATAGTTTTTAAACAACTGCTTTTAACTTTTCTTCTGACTTTATTCTTTTAACTATTAACTCATCTCAATTTCTTAAATTTAGTTCTTTCAAGCTTTGAAAAATATCCTTTATTTTTGAGATTTGAAAAGTGTGTTCATGTTTTGTTGTGGGTATTAACCACATTAATCATGAAAACTATTCTCTAAATGAAGAGTCCTTCATTTTTAATTATGTTTATCCCCCCCTTAATCATTTTAGCAGCCATTATCTGGACTGCCAAGCCAACAGTGCTACAAGTAGTATTCCAAGTACAGATAAACCATGATTTTAGAAGCTATGAGAATGATTTCTACTTTGTTTTTAGTATGATTAACCTAATCATTTTGTGGGCCATTAAGACAGGAACAGAAATAGACAACTTCTTTAGGAAAAAATAAGAATTCCATTCTAAAATATTAATGTGCTAGGTTCTTATAATAACTCCTGACTGGGATGGGGAGGAGGAGGGAAATACTGAGATATAAGGTATTTAAGTAATGTTTAAATCACATGCCACTAAACATGGAAACCATATCATATTCTGATTCTCCTCCCAGCTTACTAGTAGTTCTACCTTAATCTTTTTTCTGGTTCCTTATTTCTCCCACCTCTTAATGTTGGAATGCACCAGGTTTCAGATCTTGGGCCTCTTACTAATCTATACTCACTCCCTTGATGATCCCATTTAGTCTCAAGGTTTTAAATATTATTTATATAATGAAAATTTCTAATTTTTTGTCTTTAGCCTGTATCTCTCCCCTGGATTCAACTTATATATCCAAGATGTCTGAAATCACCTTCTCAGACTTTTGCTTCTGCCCAAGATGGAGTAAAAGGAACCAGTTTTACTCTCTCATCTGAAACAACCAAAAAAAGGTCAAAATACATGAAACAATTGTTTTCAAAAAAATCAACGTCAGGCAACAAATGAGAGTGACTTCTGAGTGAAAAGAAACAAATCAAGGTGAGTCCAATCACTGTTCCAGCTCACTACCTTAAAAGAGCTTCCAGGCCACACCGTAAGGAGAGGTCATGCAGGGAGAGCCTGGCAGACCCTCTGTGCTATGGAGGAAACAGGATTGAGAGTGTGGGGAGACCAAGGTGTATAGAGCTCACGGGTCTGAGTACTGATGAGAGGAGATCTTCAGAAGGCATTGCTTAAGTATTCAGCTGAGTAATGATCAGCACACACATGTAAGAGAGCTACTACCTAGGCCTGGAGCAAGAACCACCTGCAAGCATTAGAGGAATGGTGTCCAGTGCTCACATAGGGCCAGGAACAGCGTGCACTCTCAATAGCTAGGCTGGAAAACATCATGAATGAGGCACTGGATAACACAGAGGTCAGCAAATTTTTCTGTAAAGGGCCAGACAGTAAATATTTTAGATTTGAGGGGCCATTTCTGATGCAACAACTCAACTCTGCTGTGGTAGTGCAACAGCAGCCAGAGAAACATGCAAATGAGTGGTCATGGCTATGTTTCAATAAAACTTTATTTACAAATATAGGCTGAGAGCCATATTTGCCAGTGGGTTTGCTGGTCCCTCTAGTAGAGTATACAGAAAGCTCTTTCCTCTGTAATGGGGAATAATTAGCCCCAGACCAATTTTAGAAGCCTACCAAATCTTAAATGCAAGACACAAAGTGATAAAACTGAAAAAATTTCATTAAGTAACTTGTATCCCAGAACAAAGCTCAAAAATATTTGAATACAAAACTATGCATACAATATTCAATGAATTAAACTTCACAATGTCTGCCATCCAATCAAAAGTTACTATCCATGCAAAAATCAATTGAAACTGATGCAGCAATGACACAGATATTAACAAAATGTTAAAACAGTTATAATCATTTTTTGTATGTTCAAAAGTTAAGCAGAATTTTGGAAGATATAAAAAAAAATCCAAATTGAACTTTTAGAGATGAAAGCGATATGGGACAGGTTAATGACAGATTAGACATTGCCAAAGAAATGATTAGGAAACTTAAAGACACAGCAATAATAACAATCCAAGCTGGAAAACAGAGAATAGATAATTAAAAATATTAAAAATTAACATAGCATCAGTGAATTGGGAGACTTCAAGTAGCTTAATACACATTTAATTGCAGTCTCTGAAGGAAAAGTATGTGACACACAAAAAAATGAAGAAATAATGGCTGAAAAATTTCTAAATTTGATTAAAATTATACACCCACAGATCCAAGAAGCTCAACAAACCCCAAACATAAGAAACATGAGAAAAAGCTACACCAACATCATAATGAAATTGCTCAAAACCAGAAATAATAGGAAACAATGCAAGTGAGAATACACTGGAGCAACACCTTTAAAGTACTGAAAAAAAAAAAGACACCACTTAGGATTCTATACCAAGCTATGGTAACTTTCAATAACTAAGGTGAAATTTCAGACACATAAAAGCTGAAAGAATTCATCACAATTAAAGCCATACAACATGACATGTTGAAAGAAGGCTTTTGGCAGGAAGAAAATGATACTACATGAAAATACAGATCTAAAAAGGAATGAAGATCATAAGGAATGAAGAACATGAGGAATGGTAGCTACATGGTTTGGTTTAAGATATAAGAGTACAACAGACAAAAATATTTTTTTAAATTTAAATCTCTTTAAAAGATAATTGACTTTTACTACAACAATAAATTACAAGGTTTGTAACATATCTAAAAATAAAATGTGTGACAACCACAGCATAAAAATCAGTACAGAAGAATAAAAGTATACCACTGTTTGGTTTTCATACTACATGTGAAGTGATATAATGTCACCTGAAATATGACTTAGAATTAAAGATGTGATTATGTATCTTAAAGCAACAAAAAATTTTTTAAGAGTTCATTTTTTAAAAGAGCCAATAAGTTAAAGGAGATAAAATGCAATCAAATAAAATGCCTAAAAATCCAAAAGAAATTAAGAGAAAAAACAAAAAATTGATGGGGCAAGTAGAATACATATACCAAGATGATAAATTAAAACTTAATCACATTAAAGGTGAATGACCTAAATTCCCAAATGAAGTCAGAAATTTTCTGACTGAATAAAAAAGTATGACCAACTATATGGTGCCTAATTTAAGTATAGACATACATAGGTTAAAAGTAAAAGAATATAAAAGAGTCTATGTTAACACTAATCAAAAAAGCTGGAACAACTATTTATCAATGTCAAGACAAACCATATTTTGGAGCAAACAATATTATCATGAAGAAAGCAGGTCATTTTATAATCATAAGAGGTCTTAATTCATCAAGAGGATCCCATGATCTAAATGTTTATATACCTAACAACAGAGTTTCAAATTACATGAAGCAAAAACTTCTGCAAAAAAAAAAAATAGACAAATCCACAGTTATAGCCTGAGATTTCAAATACCTCTGTCTCAGTAACTGGTAGACCAAGTAGACAATAAATCAGTAAAATACAGGTGATGTGAAGCAACTTGGCCTAACTGACATTAATAGAACACTCCACCCCAAAACAACAGAATGCACATTCCTTTCAAGTACATCTGTAATAATTACCAAGACAGATCAGATATATTTCAGGGCCACCAGAAAAGTTTCAATAGATTGAAAAGGGTTTGAAACATACAAAGTTATGTTTTCTAACCACTATAGAATTAAATTAGAATTATTAACAAAAATCTCCGGTGAGATCTCTAAGTATTTGGAAACTAAATAACAAACTTATAAATAACCTGTAACTCAAAGGAAAATCAAGAGAAATTAGAAAGAAAAGTGAATATTAAAGCAGTACTTGGAGAAAATTTATAGCACTAAATGTCTGTATAAGAAAATAAAGGTCTTGAATGATTTCAGCTTTTACCTAGAAGATAGAAATTAGTAAGATGGCAGAACTCAAGTAGAGAAGAAGTGTAACAATAGAGAAAATTCGACTAAACCAAAAGCTCTTTTTTTTTTTGAGAAGAGTATTCCCATTTTCTCCATGAATTCTCTACCCACGTAATTTTCTGTCAGTTCAGGGTGACTGTTTCTCCAGTTGCTTAAATGATTGCAAAATCTTGGATTCATCTTTTTCTTACTCTACATCCAATCTAATCAATAATATTACTGACTCCATCTTCAAAAGATATCCTGAATCCTATCATTTCTCACCACTCTACTTCCATCAGCCTGGTCCAATCCCCATTCTTGCTCACTTGGGACTACTGCAACAACCTCCTCACTGGTCTCCCTCTTTTTAACTCCACCCACCTCAAACATAAGTCTTCTTTGAACAAGAGTAGCAGAGGATCTTTTTAAACATGAGTTTTTGTCATGTCACTCTCCTGATCAAAACCCTCTAATGGCTCCCCATTTCACTTAGAATTAGTCAAAGCCTCTTATGGCTGACATGTTCTGGCTCCCCATATCTTCCTACTCTTCACTGGCTCCAGCCACAGACTTTTCATGCTGTTCCTCAAACATTCCAAACACAGTCCTGCTTCAAGTCTTTTGCACTTAACTCTTCCATCTGCCTGACAAGCAATTTCTCAATAATCCACACAGCCAGTTCCTTCACTTTCTCCATTTCCTTGCTCCAATGTTGGCTTCTCAGTAAGGTTTTCATGAATATCTTTTTCAAAGTTGTAACTTGTACCTCACCATCCTAGCATGCTATGTCTCCCATGCACACTTCTTCTCCATGGAGCTTAATGCCCTCGTCTCCTTTCAGCTCTCTCCAACACCATTAACATGTATGCATGTTCCAGAGGACAGGCTGTGGTCCATTTTATTTTCTGCTATATCCTCAGACCATGGGAGCTATGTGTGGAACACAGAAGACATTTATAATTGTGAAATGGATAAACTCAGGCTTGCTTAACTACTACATTTGACCACTTAGAGATTTATTAGCTCTTTCTGTTTATTTTGACTACTCCAAGATTTTACTAGCCTTCATAAATTCATAGTCATTTCTTAGATATTTCTCTGCTTGCTTTTCCAAATCAACGTCTTTAGTTAGAAAAAATGCTTTTGGAAGATAAATTGTTTCCTAGTTCTAGTCTCAATTCATAGTAAAATGTTCTTTCTATTTGCTGTGGCATTTTAATTAAATGAAATAGTTTTCCACTCCAAGGTACAGCAGCTGTAGACTGGCTAAATAGTCAGCTTAATTTTACTATGAATAAAGCACATAATTACTTTAAGTCCAATACAGCTAAAATATAAAACAAGTAAATGTAATACATAAAATCTGTTTTTAAAATTTCATCCCATATGATAAAATATCTGCCACTGTAACAACTTAATTTATGTAGAGTCCTAAAATATCATAAGCAATATGAGATGTTTTAAAATAATAAAATTAACTAAGGATTCAAAGAGTAGTTCCAGCTCAACACTGACTTGCAACACTAAAAAAGTCCTTTGATAGAAAACACGACAGTTATACAATGACTGGCAAATAAGAATGAAGTATTAGTTATTTACTAAGAAAACACTGTACAAACTAAGAAATCATTGTACAAATTGTAAAAGCGTGAGTTATTTCTTAATGGTTCCTTCTTAATTTAAAATTCAAAGTAAATTTTATAGTTACATTGAAAATAAAATTTCCTACTATGTTCTTATGTTTTAAAACAGTTGATATCAAATGTATTAAAAAGATACTTAAATCCAACATGTATTTGTATTGTTTTTTAATGAAACTTATGCTGGTGGAAAATGACCCATGAATCAAAGCACTGATGCTAATTCTTCATCATTTTATGTGATACATATATTAAAAAATATTTAAAACATGTAACTCAAAGTATTAATAAGTTTAGTCGTTTCACTTCTTATGTTCCTTTGGCTCTACAAGTATAATTTTTATAAATTAAAAAAAGTTAAAAGATTAGTTATACTCTAAGACTAATTTTCCAATGTCAGTACACTTACTTTAAGCATCAACTCTTAGCTCAGACCACATTTTCCCCACTAGAGTGAAAAAAATTCATCCATGCTGTCAATGCATTTAACATGAATTCCTTAATAATGAAGTCCAGATAAATGTAATTGAAAAATTTAAAACTCAAAATAAGCATTCAGCATAATGTGGAATATCTGTATTTTAATTAAATAAAAGTCTATTTTACAAAGCTTTTGCCTTGTATGAGTAGAAATGTTTTGTTCTTCATCAACCGTGTCCCTTCACTTCAACAGTGATTCTTTACCCACCCTAGGTACTAGTACACAGTCATGTCCCTGTTTAGTCCTCAGAATTTTAAACAAAAGAATTTCAAATACATATTAAATGCATAATACTTAAGGGAATATACGTCTCTAAGACACAGGACATTGAAAATTTTCAATTAAATAGGCAATAGCAATTGAATGCATTAAAAGGATTAAGAGTAGGGATGGAAGAAAAGGTAGGAGGGAGGGAAGGAAACCAAGGGTTAAATTTCTCCTGGGAGGTTGATCTGTGCCATTATCATGCAACCCCCCCAAAAAAAGAAAAAGAAAAAATCCCTGGGCTGGGCTAATCTTACATACTTCCTGGTCCTCTCCCCAGTTACATTCTTTGATCCCCAAATTACAGATGCAACAGCACTGCAGGGAGCTTCTGATGATACTATATATGGGTGTGGGGGGGGGGGGGGGGGGGAAGCTAAGTCGATCAACTCTTTGAGGACTGCTTTTAGGAACAAGCATAATAACCAAATATGTATGTGTGTATATGTATATATACATATTTATATTATTTTTAAACATGTACTTTAATATAGGAACACACAGACTTCTACTATGCCTATATTGTGAATTCTTATGTCTCAAGAAATGTTACTTTATACCAGAGAAAATATTTTTGAAAAAATTTAATAAAAAAGGATATCATATCCAAATCTCAGTTTATCTTCAAGTTTCAAAGTGATATAAGTCTGTTCTGGAATCCTTACATCATTCACAAAAGTCTACAAGGGAAGGAAAAAGATGTTATGTTATTACATGAAGTATTATCAATTATTACATTTCAGACAAATATATATAGTATGTGGTAAATACAGCTTGTCTATTACAAAATGTACCAGGCATCTTATAGGCTGATAAATTATTTCACGCTAAGCCCTTCACCACTATTAGCAGTACCACACAAAAAACCCAGTTGCAGTGCCTCTAAGTCTGCCATGCTGCCAAGACAAACTGAGGCACCTGAAGATGATTCCAAGAAGAGCTCCTCATTTGATGCTGGCAAACTGTAAAGGGTAAAAATACTTAACACTCAACCTATCATCAGGGTCCACTGGGATCAATTTCAGCTTTTCTGGACAATTGTAACTATTTGTGGGGTTTGAGATTTCATTACTTTTATTCTTAGAATTCATCCAAAGAATAAAAAGAAAACTTATTTTTTAAAATATGGAATAAAACTCATTCTATTTTACAATTACCATATGAGTCTTTTGGACTTCCTGACATTTTATGACTCTGAGATACATCATAGGGTCTTAGTGATTTTATTTTTTCTGTATCTTGAAACATTCTGCTGTTTTATCATCCCACAATTATTTCATTACTAATTATTTCTAAACTGCCAAAAATGACCAAAATAATAATAAAGAAATTACCTACCTAGAATATCACTATCCAACAGAAATAAACTGCAAGACACAAATCCAAGCTACACATATACTATTAAATTTCCTAGTAGGCACATTAAAAAGGTAAAAAGAAAGCAGTGAAATTAATTCTAATAACATACTTTTAATTTAATTCATATGTCCAAAATAGTACCATTTCAAAAAATAATAAATATAAAATGCAACAGGATATTTCACATTCTTTTTCTGGATTCTTTTTAGACTAGTCACATTTCAAGTGCTCAAAAGCCACACATGGCTAGTGGCTACTGTAGTGAAATGCAGAGGTAGGAGGATGATGCAATCATGAAATAAATCACCACTATTGCATCAACCTTTAGTGTTCTTAATGCATTGCCCAAAATACTGCACCATCTTTCCAAGAAGATATAAAAGACATCTGGAGACATTATCTTGGTCCTTTTTTTTAGCTATCAAAGAGCATGATTGAGAATTCAGAATTTTTCACTTAACATCCATAAAGGCAAGGAGAAGAAAACAGGAGGACATTTCACCATTATGAAATGAACAAAAAAGACAGCAGCATTCTACTCTAATAATAATGATAGCACGGTAACAATTAAGAAAATTCAACAAGAACTTGAACCATTCTGTATTTTAAAAGAAATTTCGACAGTATTCTTTCATTTTCTTATGTTTGTGTTCCAATTCATAAGTTAACTTCTCTATCATCTTTCCAGTTAGTTACCTTTGTACAGACAACATGTCTTGAGCTTTTGTCTACTGACTTAGTTTTGCAAGTAGACAAAAGCTCAAGACATATTATCTATATATACAAAGGTAACTAACTGGAAAGATGATAGAGAAGTTAACTTATGAATTGATCTTCTGTTGCCCATAAATCTAAAAATAAGACATGTTTTGCAATTATGAAAGACTGCAATCCTCTTAATAAAATTTTAAGCTGCCAAAGTCCTAAAAATAATGCGTTTTGACCATGGAAGAGTAAGAAATAGAAATAATCATCAGCTAGAACCAGCTAGAGAATGTACTTGAAATCTGGAATCAACATTTATAAAATGGATATATTTCCCAGGTGAATGTATGACAACTGATGAAAAATACCCATTTTGTGTATCATATATCTTTTGAAACCAAGAAAATATGGAATAAAAATTTGAGTTTAGCCTGTTTAATTTTTTATTAAAATTTCAAGCTTTTTTATTATCCTTTTATTCTTACTTCTGCAAATTATTTGTAAAAAGACTTAAGGGGTCCATTGGACATAGATGGTCAATGTTGATAACTATTTTTCCTGGCACACTGTAATTTAAAGACCTAGAATTTGCTATATTTATAGAACATAGAATAGTAATATACTTAACTGCCCAGAATGCAGGCATCATATAAATACCCAATAAGTTTTCCTCTGATAAGCTAAATCTTTACAAATTACTATTTCTCCTCACTTCCATTTTTTCCTACTTGGAAAGCCTCCCTCCAGGATGAGGATGTTTAGAGGGTCCTGAATGACATACAGAAAAGTACATAAAGGGGATTATGATATAATGGTCATATTCTCAAATTCCTATGCAAAATTGGCACTTTATAGTATGTCACAGAATCCCAGTTTTTAAGCCTACCAAAAAAATTAGAAGAAATTATAATCTTAATTACAAGCATGGATATATAGAGACACTTGAGATCACACCATAGAATGACTTAATGAGTCATCCTAAATCACAAGCTTCCAACATGCTTCATAGAAAGGTTGAAACGTTAACGTAAATAAAATTCAAAGGCTTCAGGCATTTATAAACTCCAATGTCAGGGTCATTTCTAAAATGAACATTTTAGAGTGTTTTAAAACTGGTATCTTGAGTTCACCAAAATATTCTATGTATAATTACAAAATAGAAAAGCTAAGGAAAATGATGGAAAAAAAAAGAGAAGAAAAGAAAATATTAATTCACTTGTGTGGTATGCAGAAGATAAAGTTAGTACACCACATAAAAGGAATACCACAGTTCTAAGCCAATTTTATAAATCTTTCTCAATCTAAAACACTACAATTCCTCAAAAGGCCTAAGATAACTTGTAAGATCCACTTAAAGCTTAAGATTGCTTAACTCTCTTAAAACATTAAACACCTATTGTGTGTCTAATGTATGTACTAATACTTTCAGAGATGAAGAAACATACCATTTTAACATACTGGCATTTATGACAGAAATAGTCCCTAAGATCTAAAAAGGCTTAGGAATTATGAGCCAGATACAAAGTTTCACCTCACATAAATTCAAGTGAAAATACATGGGTGGATAAAGTCTCCTGTAAGTCAAAATTTCAAAAGGAGAGAAAATTTCCAAAAGCAACAGGAAAAAAAATCATTTTAATAAATCACTTATGAAGCATTTTAATAAATTAAATATGGAAATAAAAAGTTTTGTTTCTTATGACATATTTGATTTGCTCACACTCCTACCTGGTAGGTAGACACGTGGACAATGAGGCAGAGAGTGACTAACAATCTCAGAGTTCAGAAATGGAACTGATGGGTTTCAAATTCAGGTCTCTGAATTATGAATCACATTTTCCTCCACATCAAGGAAGCTTGGGTGCTGAAGCCGGGGCAGCTCCTCAAACTCCCCCCATGCCAACCACTAACCTCACAGAAGCAAGCTGAACTAAATAAATACTTATTTAATTTATGTACAACTGAATTACATAATTGACAGCATAATATCATATAACCACGATGTATTATGTTAATGTTCTGGGCAATCTGAACAGACTGGCCAGGTGCACAACCACCAGTGACAGAAGTCACCTCTTCCTTCCTAATTATTCATTTCATACCTTCTCTCTTCTGTGCCGCACTAGTCTGATGCTGGCAGGAACTCCTGTGTGAAAAGGGTACACAGCAGGAGCTGGAACACAGGGGGCCCAGGGGGCAGCCTAGTAACAGAAGGCAGATTTGGAATGGGATGGGGGTCACAATGGAAGTGTCCACAGTGACTCCCAGAGGGACAAGTGTTCCAGTAGAGGGAGGAGGCAGGACCAACTGAAAATAAACAAAGGTTCTCACAGGAAGAAAAGCTTCTAGGGGCTTACAGGGAAATGGCCTATAGAATATCAACTATAAAACCAGTCCCAGTTTTCCCAGGCAGTACACAACCTCATTTCTGGCAGCAATAGCATCATGTGTAGATCTAGGTCCCTGGGGAGTGTATTTTAGGGTAAGATGAAAGGAAGTAGGAGTGGAAGTGGTCACAGGTAGAGTTAGTTTAGCTGGTAAGTGCTTTTAAAAAATACAGCACTGTACTCACTGAAAAGTATGCAGGCTATGGGATGCTAAACGTGTCTTCACAAATGCTTTTCTTACCACTTTGACAATGACAACTAACATTTATTGAATGCTTACAAGGTATGTTCTAAGCATTTACAGTTATTAACTTCTTTATAGTTTCATAACAACCTGAAAGGAGGACCATTTTACTATTTTTCTTAAAAAAACAACAACTGAGGAACAGAAAAAAGTAACCTGTCCAAGGTTACATCATAGTAAGAATTCCAAGCTGGGCTCATAACCAGTACATTGTGCCCTCTTACTTCTAAAATTACTGCTTTTAACCTGATGCTCAAATTTCTGGAATGATATAAATACTAAGAATAAATAGGCCATGGATAATAGTCCACAAGTTCTCTTATGAATGAAATGCACAACAGTTGGTAATTCATAGACTTTGGCTACCAAAGTTCATTCCGGCAGATTTCCTAGGCTGTCATCTGGGTAATAGTACACCTATCATTTGTGTAATGCTTTTTTAAGTTCTATTATTTGACACACACTCCCATGTATTGTCATATTTAATCCCTGAACAATACTACAGAGAGTTACCATTTCACTATTTTAAAGCTAAAACAAGGTAGTCAGATTTTGCATTGAGTCTTCATACTAATAAACCCATTACATTTTCACACAACTTTGGGAACCAATATGAATAAAATATAAGGAAACTGCATTTCAGAGAGGTTAAGTAATTTGACCCAGGTTACATCACTGGTAAATTACAGACTGAAATTTAAATCCAGGTCCTGATTTGAAGTTCAAAATGCACACATTGCTGAGTTATTTTATTTCACAAAATTATTGCATATAAACAAGTTATGAGAAAGGCTAGCCTGGAGAAACTCAGAAGTTAATATTTCACCTGAGTTTTTTTTTACAACGAATAACAAATAAATTTTATATTTGATTACAGTCTTTTAAAGGAGGAAAGTATTGTGATGTAATTCTCACTTATTATTTTCAAGATAATAATATAAAGACAGCTATGAACAGTATTATGGCCAAGATGAAACTTTCGAGGCTTAAAAACAAATGTAACATTGTTAAAATATTTCACATACAAAGGTAGATTAAAATTTTTCCTATAAAGTCCTTCATGTAGAAAATTAATCCAATTACATATAAAAATGATTTACCGTGTCCATGCACTATGCAGGCCTTGAGCTAGGCCCTGCGGTATATTTATAGAAGCAAAAGGCTCCTGAATTGTTCAGGAGCTCATAATCCAGCATGGTGACAGACATATAAAAGAAGACTTAATATAAGGCTGATAAAGTACACAAAATAAGAGATTAAAACAAAGGTTTTTAGGTATGGAGAAGGAAGAAAGAATTCTGCGAACAAGAAAAGAGTATAAAACTAGCTCATGTTCCCAAGAAACTGTATAGGCAGTAATACAGCAATTCAGAAAGTTGTTGGTTGTTATCACCTGTAACAGTTAAAAAAGTCTTCTTTAAGGAGATGGGATGAAAGCTTGACCTCACTAAATGGCTTGACTTTATATGTGGGAAGCATGGAAGGCCACTACCTAAGAATGTAGAAATGCACTCTTGGGAGACAGCAAAATATGAGTTAACTTTACAAAATATAGGTGGAAATGTGGTTTGATGCCAGGTGGAGGACCTTCTACACCAGAGTGAAACTAAGTGAAGCACAGCCATTGTACCTTAACAAATATGGCATGTGACCTAAACGCCAGGGTTCATTGTCGCTTCTTTGCACTGCCACTTTGAAGATACTTAAGGTGTTGCTGCAGTGAATTGTTTCCTAATTCTTCATCTGAGTTTCTACCTTGTCTGCCTATCTCCTACTGCTTTAATCCAGTCACTCAACATATTAACAACATCAGCAAGTTAATATTCCTAAGTACCTTCTCTTTGCTCCTTTCAGGAAGAAGTAGAATTTGGGTTTGTTTTTAAAAGTAAGTACAACTTTTATAAATGACAAGGCAGATGGGAGAACTACTAGACTAAGAAAATCTAACAAATTATTTGTATAGTCAATATAGTAGGAAAACTAGTGTTTTGGAGGTACAGCAAGGGAAAATGGAGCATGAATCTGGGAAAGTGCGTGATGCCAAATGTGAGATGTTTCAGTTCAAATCTGAAGAGTTTGGACTTAATTCTATGTTTTATGAGAAACAAACACAGGCTTGAATAAAACCAACAGACATACATGCCCACAAAGAAAGTATCTCAACGAATAAACACAGAAATCCTTTAATAGCAGGCCAATTCAGATAGGAAAAAAAATGTTTTACTGTATTCACTAAATTTCTACATGTTCTTTCATATAATGCTTAATGATTATTTGAAAAGTAGCAACAGAGAGAAGCAGCTGGGATACATTTAGTTTCTGTGAAATTCATTTTAAGAATTTCAACAAGCACAGACATAGAAAAATACTATATTTGCTTATGTTAGCTGAGCCATAAGAAAATTGAAAGAAGCAAGATAAATAATTCAGTCCTTTAGCATTCTCTTATTCTGTGGGTACTTATATTCTGTGAGTGTGGAAAGATCAAATGAAGAATTAGGAAACAATTCACTGCAGCAACACAAAAGTATCTTCAAAGTGGCAGTGTGAAGAAGCAACAGTGAACACTGGTGTTTAGGTCACATGCCGTATTTGTTAAGGTACAATGGCTGTGCTTCACTTAGTTTCACTCTGGTATAGAAGGTCCTCCATCTGGCATCAAGCCACATTTCCACCTACATTTTCTAAAGTTAACCCATAGTTTGCTGTCTCCCAAGAGTGCTTTTTTGCATTCTTAGGTCACGGCCTTCCATGCTTCTCATACAAAGTCAAGCCATTCAGTGAAGTCAAGCTTTCATCTCATCTCCTTAAAGAAGACTTTTTTAACCATTACAGTTAATAACAACCAACAAACTACTGAATTGCTGTATTACTGCCTATACAGTTTCTTGGAACATGGGCTAGTTTCATATTCTATTGCACAGTCCCCAAAGTACTATGTACCTACTGAGCATTTAAAGTAAAATGTGAACTAAAGAAAAGCAAATATAATACAAACAGGAAGTATAATCTGATTTGTCGTCTTACAATATTGTCTGCCTATCTCCTCCTGCTTTAAATCAGTCACTCGACATATACGCCGTAAACAAATAATCAAATAAGAGAAAATATAAATTCTTAACTTACCCCATTTAGGCTGCCCAAATCCTTCACCAAATGTTCATCTGTAGAGGCATCATAATTGATTACAGCATGCTGTTTATCCACACTACGAGACTGAAATGAATTTTTCTAAGTTAATGAAGTCAAGAAAATAGTAAATAGCATACAGAAAGATTTTGGGCCACATACTTTATATTAATAGCATAGTAGGTGATTATAAGGAAACATCAAAATAAAAGTGGAATAAGTACTGTGTTTCTATACAACACAAATTTGGCACCACTCCCCAAAGAGGAAAGTAGTCAAAACTTTACGACATTCTTCCCTACCAAAGTCACACATTCTACTTTTAAGAGAATTTTAATCAGCTAACTTCGCTAAATGTATCAAGTAATAATTTTTTATAATTCAAAACCATCAAGTGGAAATCACGTGAATTTTAATTTTACAATGTTTTTTTATGGGTCTTATTGTAAAAAAAGTTATTTCATAGGATTCTTCTTTCAATACAGAAAACTATAACAGAAATTATATGAGAAGTCCAAAGACTTAGAGAAAAGGGACATAATGTGAGACATTCCTGAATAAAACTATCCTCACTTAAAACATGGATCCTAAAACTGGAATTCATGGGACAACTCTAAGAGGGAAAGAGAGACAAAGTCAAAGAAAAAAGGAATTAAAATGACAAAATGACTTTTGCAAACTGCTTTTCAATCTCTTTTGAAGTAGACACACTCACATACTCCACAGTTTAGCGAGTTGTCTGTAGATGGAAAAGACCGGAAAGATGTATTTTTTACTGAAAGGAAATAGCAGTATATCCACAGGAAGAAATACGCAGAACCACAGTGGACCTATCCTCAATAACCATTTATTACAGGGTTACCATGTGAACTTTGGTATACTAAAAGCAAATGAAGCATCCAAAAAAGGGAGATGTGACTTCAGTTTTCAGTCAAACATGTTAAGACCTTGGAAGTCATCACTTGCGTCCTTACACAAAGAAAAAAGTTAAACAAACTGAAAATAAAAAAGTTATCTTAGTTTCATCAGGGAATTAATGAAACATAACATCAACTGCCACCCTGCAAAATGGAGAGAGAGGGAAATGCAGAGAATCACAGCTTCCTAGGAGCAGAAACCTCTGCAAAAGCCAGCAACCGGCAGGAAAATGTGAAGGTAAAGTGACTAACTGCTGGGGACCTGAATGTGAACTAGCTTGAAAGATGAAAACTAGGGCACAGCCTTGGGGGGACATAATTCTTTCATGAGTTTAACTCCACAAGTCCCACAGGCACATCAGGTGATGACTAGACAAAATCCTCCCTGTGCTTCCTACAGTGTGAGGGGAAAGTAAGCATTCTTAAATACACCCAGAGCATTTTGTTCTCTTCACCTGCCTGCCCTCAGGGAAAACTATTTTACCAGTGCCTAGATGACATGGGAAAAAGGAAACGCCCATGCCAAACTCCTCTAGCTTCCTGTCACCTAAGGAGGGGGCCAGGACAGAAAAATGATGCTGAGATGCACTCAGGAAAGTCATGGCCCTACTGAAAGACTGAGAACTCATCCTAGTATTACAGAATGCTTCTCCTTCCCCCAAACCTTACCATCACATCAACAGGGATTTACATGTATGCATAAGAATAACAAGGCATTACAATGGAAATATATGCAAAGCACAGATTATTTAAGAAAGGGCCTCTAGGGAAACAGGGAAGACAAAAACAAAGGCACTGGAGGACATATTAACCTGTGACACTTTCAGCTACAGGGCAAACAGTACTCAAGGTCTGACTCCCAGCCACATCAACAAAATGGAGAGGGTGGCAATTACTGATATAACAAGACATTTGTAAATTCTAGTTGAACTGACCCTTTCCAAATAAACAGTACTGAAATTAAGTCTTCTTCCCAATTAACTTAAATTCCATGTTGAAAAAGTTTTGGCCTTTCCTTCTAGAATACAATATTAAAGGACCTGACATTAGGAAGAAATAGTAGGTGACTTAAAATAATCTTCCAAGAAAACCTAAAGATTCATTACTTCCAAACTCTTGTTCTTCTTGAAGTTTTTAAAAGTCGTTTTTTGGCTTTATTTTATTTTTTTTGACATCCCAATTTTTCTAGGACAAACTGCAAATCTCATAATTAAGTGTAATTTCATAAAAGCAGTATACCACTGATTCTTTACAGATTACTTGAAAAACCAGTTATTATGGCAAATTACAACTATAACCACTGCAAAACATCTGCATTAAATCTAAAAATTAAACCTCATTTTAGTCTTTACAGTTGTGTTTTATTAAACTGTTGCTCTGTTTAAAATAATGAAGAACTAAATTCAGTTATTAGGGTGACAGGAAACAAATGCAGCACCACTAGAAAATAATTTCTCCTTATTATCAAGTTGAACTACTCTTAAGGATAAAAATCTTTCCATGTTGTAAGGGAAGTGAGATTTCAAGTATATGTAGGTTCTCAATAAACACTGGATGGAGCATCATAAATAATCCTTCTGTGAGAAAAAACAATATGGAGAAAGAGCAAAAAACCTGAGAACAGTGTACTGAAATTCAACAGGAAAAAAAAAATTCAAGGAGAAAAATCTAAATGAGAGCTGAGAGAAGGAAAATCATAAAGGAAAGTGAAAAGTTACTATTAGATACAGGGAATAAATCAAAGAGCTACTCAAGGAGCCAGGAATGGTAGCTTTTGAGGGAAGTGGTCAACATGGATCAGACATAAGGAGAAAAAAGTGGTTTGAAGAGGAAATAATTAGGAGAGCCACTTAACTAAGTTTACAACTTGCTAGAAACCTAGAATATCTGGAATCTGATATGCACCGTGCCCTCAAACTTGTTTATGGCAGTAGATAAGTACAACACCTACTACAAAACGAGGAGTACACTTAAGGCCTAAGAAGACGACAGAGTCCAGAGAATCAAGATGCTATTCCAACTCCAGGGATTTAGGAGTGAAGGTATGAGGATGTCATGTCAGGTCAGGAAAAGCATCTTTTTATTTATTTTTTAATAAAGAGAGTAATAACTTTTTGAGAAGACTAGTCTTATGAACTCAAGGCAACTTATTTACTATATCATCGATGAATTTAGAACTCAGAACAAGTCATTCCCATTTGCGTAACTCTTCAAAAAAAATAACAGTGGAAGCAAATCAATGTTTTTGGTTATCAAATGTTTTCAAGGTGTCAAAGTGTTTCATTATGCACTGTAGAAATTAAGCAGAAAATCAAGATCATATAACATAACACATCATGAGTGGTCAAGAAAAACTGAATAAATTAGGAAGATTCATTATTTACATCTAACCACATAGGCCTTAATTAATTGATCTTCATTTCCAGATAATCAAATACACATTTCCTCTAGATCAAACTGAGACAAGAGAAAATGCACTGCAACTTAATTTTCACAACCCATTTGGATATTTCAATGAAACTTAATAATCTCTTGAAACCTATAATTTAACCCCTGATGAAGACTCCTCACTTTATCAAGTTTCTGATACTAATGGGAAAACCTTAGCTGATCCAGGCTTAAACTGCAAAGATAGCAGGTGCCTTATCTTGCTACCTTAAGCTTCTGGCAAAAATGCAAGACTCCAGAGGTCCTTATCACAAGGAAAAAAATATTATTTTTTAACTACCTATGGGAAGTAGATGTTAATTAGACTTACTGTGATCATCTCTCAATACATATAAATAGCCAATCATTGTTTTGTATACCTGAAACTAATATAATGCTAATTATATCTCAGTAATAAAAAAAAATGTTAAGAGTTTAATCACTGTCTCTTCATTGTCTACTTCCCCATAAGAGTATACCTCCTCCCTTTATGGTTCTTTCTTTCCATAAAGCCCTCTTTCCAGGGCTTTGCACTACCCTCTTGAGAATCCACTTCACTTGAAACTCCTCTTAATTCTAAAGCACTCTGGACTGGCTACCTTTGACTTTTTTCCTTTAACTGAAATAATGGCTTTTCCCAGAGAACACTATTTCCACTGCATTCCTTTAACATGGATGCTGTCCTCCTAAAGCCAACATGCTGTTGAGTTCAGAGATGCAGTCTGAATTCTTCCAGTTTACTACTCTCACCACTCCATCTTGCTGAGGAATCCAGAAAATCTCTGTAATACTCTATTTCTCTCATTGAATTTGTTTGAGGTGTCCTTGTATATGCAACTTACTCATGTAGCTGTACAGTGGCTTTACTTTTATTGTCTCAAAACTATAAAGTAAGTTCTTTAATTTTACAGTAAGAGTGTATATATACATATGCAAATTTGATTTTTCTAGGGATAAAGCAGGGTTCTCAATCTCAACACTATTGATATTTGGGGCCAGAGAATTCTTTGTTGTGTGTGTTGTGGGGTTGGGGAGAAGTATGCCACCTACTTGGGATGCTTAGCAGCTCCCCTGACCTCTTAGCCTCTACCTACTAGATACTGCTACGTACTACTGCCTCCTGCCCTTGTAACAGCCCATGTTTCTCCAGATACTGCCAAATGTCCCTTGTTGGGGGAAAGGAAAGCAGGATAGCCCCTACTGAGAACCACTAAGCTAACAGAATAAACATTTCTCCTCTAAGTACTTGTTTAGAGTTTTTAACAACAAAAAAGGGGATAAGATTTTTTATTAAATTAAAATTATTCTAGATTGCCAGAACCTACTGAAATAACTAAATCCTCAAATTATGGAGATCCATTTGCCTGCTAATTAAAATAACTTAAAAGTATCTTTTAAAAGTAACTCCTTTCTACATAATTCAATAAATACCAATAATCTTTAGTTATGCTCAAAATACTGGAAGGTATCATAATGAATATCTCTAAAAGAAGCAAAAAAATTAGTTTCACTAGCACTGAAGTATCCACGGTTAAGATTCAGTTGTATTTCATGCTATGCTAATTTTATGAATTATTTACAGGTCTTATTTTTAAAGTATGTAATGTGATGCTTCTTCCTGAAGAATAAACTTCTATACTCTGCGTTATCATTTTTCAAGACTCAGAACTTATTTTTAGATGATTCACGGAGAGAAAATTAATTAAACTGGTAGCCAGAGCTACCAAAGGGAGAGCCAGAAAAGTTCAAATCTAAGTGGTGGTGTTCTCTAAAGGAGTAGAGTAGTATTTTATACAATTCCAGGTTTTGAGTGGACAGACAGAAGGCTGATCCAATTACCTGCAACATGAGCTCACAGTCATCTCTTCCAACAAAAATCATTTCCCGTGGCAGCCTGTGGCGAGTGCCTCCACTGCTCACCAAAAACCAGGACGTTAAGCTCATTTTCTGCTTAGCTTCTAAGTCTTTGGCAAAGCTACGTCATCCTGCAGAGACATTCAGAAAAAAACATACATTCAGATGTTTTATCTTTTGTTTCTATCCAGCAAATCCTCTAAGTAAGCCTAAGAATGGAACTGCATTCAACATCTACCTCTGACTAAATAAACAGTTCACAGGTCCCAAGAAATGACGTACCTACCAAATTCTCATCAGCACAGTAATCCACAGACTCCACTAAGAGCTCAGTTAAAAAGAAAGACATCAGGCATTTAAGTAGGTAGTCAACTAATAAATGTTTATCATATTCTTGAAAGGCTCTGAGCATAAGCTTAAAATGTCTATAACCCTAAATAAATGGTCACATTAGCATAATGTTAATCTCAGTAAACACTAGCAATATTGTACAAATAAATGTCTAACTTACAAATGATTTAAGACTAAATTAAAACAAATATATGATGTCTGATTAAGAACAACACAAACCAAAGAAACTGCTTCTTTGTCTACCAAGTGCAGACCACTGAATGTACATCCAAAAATGTGCAATTTCAATTTCTCTGTCCCCACATGTACTTTACTTTCTTAATGCATTTTTCTATAGCAGCAAATCTTACTAACTTTTTGTTTTGGGGACTATTTTACATTCTTTAAAAAAAAAGGACCCCAAAGAACATTTTGTTTACATGGGTTATACAAATAAATATTTATATTAGAAATGAAAACTAAAAAACCAGTGTTCATAATGTTTAAAATAATAAATCACTTTCATGCAACAAATAACATTTTAATGAAAAATAACTATTTCCAGAACAGATTAATGAGAAGAGGGGCACTATTTTACATTTTAAAAACCTCCTTAATGTCTGGCTTAATAGAAGCCTTTGTACCTGCTCTGCATTCAATCTTTTGTTACATGTTGTTTAACTTGAAATAGTTAAAGAAGACCTGGCATCACTCAGATAAATAGTTGGGAAAAGGAAATTTATTTTAATTGTCTTTTCCAATAATTGTAGATAGTTTTCTTTGATACTACATCAAAACGTCACAAGTGGTAGTTTCTTGAAAGTTATTTACAACGTGGAATAAAACTTTTCATTCTATTTCATATGAAAATCCATTTCTGAAAGGGTTTTACAGCATCATGCACTGATCATTTGGAAAAGACTGGTTCCCTGAACTACACAGATCTTCCAGATGACAGCACACTTCATTATCATTAATATCATCAACCACCTCACTGGAAAAATCTTTAAGTACTGGGTGGCTGTTAAGTTTGTGGTGGTAGAATCAACTTTTCTAAAATTCAAATTTTCTCTTGAAAGCTCAATTTTTACTGGCAAAAAACACTGTCAATTATTTTCCTTAAGGTGACTAGTTCACTTTGTTTGCCAAATAGTCAAGCCTACAAAATCATTTCTGTGTGTCAATCATTGAAGTAAACACAGTGCTTATGAAACAAGTGCCTAGGTTCAGTTCACAGTCCAGATAATGACAAATGCTCTTCCTTGTGCACGTGGGTATACAGCATAGTGCTTTATGTGTGCCTCTCACTACTTACACAGAATATTAAAGAGATGTGACTCAGAGGTGAGGATTTAATAAAAGTAATCGCTTTTACCACTTCATCAAGGACATTTTTACGTGAAACTGGCTTTTATTCTTAGCTGTAAGTGCATGGCAGTGAGGAATACATTTACTGTTTGCACAGTCTGGTACCAATGCCTCGATCTATGCTAAGAAGCCAGTAGCTTTACCAACCACTGTTTCTTTACTATCAGTTCAAACGTCAAAAATAATATTTTGATATTACTATAAAAACAGTTTTGACCTGTGACCACTGAAATGGTTTCAGGGACTCCCAGAGGCGTATGGACTGCACTTTGAGAACTACTGTCCTGGAGGATGTGACTGTGTCATTAAAAGCATAAAACCTGGAGTAGACAGATTGACAGAAGAGTAGACAGACTGACAGAAGAGTCAACTCCTGGTCCTGCCACTTATTATTCTGCCTGATCTTGGCAACCTTAGTTTCCTCTTCTGTAAACTGAGGAAACTAATAGTGTCTACTTAATGGTTTTTCTTATGAATCAAAAGAAAACTGCTTGTAAATATTTTTGCCATGAAATGGCATATTCTCAGACAATTTAATTAGCAACAACTATATTACAATGAAATGAAACATTCTGCAGTAAGAAATGTATCTATACATTAAAGCAAAATCCCATAAAATGTAGAATTTTATGTTAAGGTAAAAATTGTATACATTATAAATTTATCTACACCTACATAAAACAGGTCTCACCAAACAGGAAAATAATTTTCTAAATTAAAAAGCTAAAACAATTAAGCCTTACTTCCTTCAGCTTATCTAATCAGGTCAATTTATATAGATTCTTAAGTTTTCCATTCACCTAACTCCTTGATGCAGATGTTATTTTAGTCTTCCGTCTATCTTCTGTCAAATTGGTTTTGAGCATTTCATATGTATGTCTTGGCCAAGTCAAAAAAAAAAAAAAATCAAAAAAGAATTTTACCCAAGAAAAACCTCCCATCTAAATATCATGTATAATTTGCATACTGCCTTTTCAAGGAAGGACGTGACATTTTAAAACATGACGTTATTAAGTAGGTCAATAGTTATATACTTCTTTAAGGTAACTTAAAAAAAACTACAGTAAGCCATGCTGAAAAGAAATCAAATTTGCCTAAATACAGTAAACTAAAACCCAGAGCCAAACTCAGGCAATAGAAGTTTCTTAACATTTTCAAAATCAAAAATTGTATGTTATTCATATGCTATAAAAGTGTTGTTTTAAGTATTTAGACAATATCAAGCATAATTATATAATATTCAAATATAACTCCACAAAATAAACATGTAATTATATAAAGTAATATACAAATAATGGCTTTTGATTTTTTTGTGTTGACTTTCAATGAGGTTAAAAAGATAACTAAAAGAATACATATTTTCTGAAAAACTAAAATGAAACACATACTCCTCAAGACGAGTATTTACTGATTTGTTGGGGTGGGACAATGACCTAAAGTCTTCTTGGAGCTTCTTGGCAATGGAAAGCAATGAGACATATGTGACGTGAAGCTAAGGCCTCTCAGTTTCCAGATGGGACTCCCATCTAAGCCAGCTTTCTCCCTGGTCCTTGAGTTTCAATGCTTTTCTTACTCACTGAGTAATACTGATGATCACACATGGAGCAAACGGAAAATTGGCTGGGGGCTTCACCAATAACCAAGACATAGGTTTCAGCTCAGGGCCCTCTAATGGGAGGGAAAAAGGGCTTTTGGGTTTGCTAACTGTACAAATATGCCCAAAGTCTTGACTGGACATGACAGTAGTTACTTTTCTTTGCAGCTCCTGAATTAGCTAAGATGACATGTTTTGGAGGAGACTTTCTTAGTTAAAGCCTTAGTCCCTCATGCTAAGTGACTTCCAAAAAAAACCCCACATGTTTTTGAACTTCAGGTATCTTATCTGTAAAAATAAATTAAAAAAAGAGATGAGAGTATCTAAAGACAAAATGAAATACAGATATAGTATCTTACAGGACCTGGCATATAGGAGGCACTCAATTAATGTTCCTTTTCTCCCTCTACTCTTCATCTTTTCAGCCAAATTATACCCCTAAGGTCATAATTTGATGAAACTGGAAAGGTATCAAGCCAACAGTGAACATATACTGAATATAACCTACATCAGTGCTCTAACAATATTCACTTAAAGTAATATTTTAGAGTAAAAATTATGACAATATGATATGTTTATGGCTTACTAATAAAATTTAAAATATTATAGTCTTTAGTCCAAATGTATTTCAATGCTAAAGCAGTAAATTTAATGGATCATTAATTAAAATTCCTAAAACACCTTCTCAAAACATTTAGATTTTTCAGGTAATTTTATGGATCGCATACAGCATCATTAACCTTTTTAACCTTTGTGTGGATTAGAGCCCTGGGCCCTCTTACTATATATAACCTTTTCCCTGTGACTTTGCAATTGCTTCAATAAAGGTAGGGTGTAATTTCCCACTCCGTAACTCTGGGCTCTGCCTTATGACTTGTTTTGGCCAATGGGATGATATTAATAGATGTGATACAAGCAGAGGCTAAAATATGTTCAAGTAATTGGGCCCCTCTTGCACCTCTGCCACCACCAAAACAAAAACAAGCTCTCCCTAGCCTATTGGTTTAAGGTAAATAACAGAATGTGGAACAGACATTAGACAATACCAAGCATAACTATATAATGTACAAATACGTACTATGTAACTCTACAATAAACATGATAGAAGCCAAATATGGAAAGCCCACAGCTAACATCATACTCAATGATGAAAGACTGAAATCTTAGCCTCTAAAATAAAGAACAAGGTAAAAACACCTGTTTTCATCATTTCTAATTAACATAGTACTAGAAGTTCTAGACAGAGTAATTAGGTAAGAAAGAAAAATTAAAGCCATCAAAATTGGAATGGAAGTAGAATCATCTTTGCACAAAGGTGACATGATTTTATATGTAGAAAGCTTAAGATGCCACAAAAAACAAAGCAAAAAGAGAAAACAACAGCAACTGTTAAAGTTAATAGAAGAATTCAAAAAAGTTGCAGGATATGAAACTCAGTCAAAAATGAATTGCATTTCTATTTACCAGCAATGAACAATCTTAAAAGAAAATAAAGAAAAAAAGTCCATTTATAACAGCATCAAAAATTATAAAATATTTAGGAATAAATATAACCAAGATGGCCCAAGAGTTACACACCGAAAAATACAAAACATTGCTGAAATAAATTAAAGGAGACCTAAGTAGGTGGAAAGAAACCATGTTCATGTATATTAAGACTCATTAAGATGATAGGACAATCCAAAGAAACTATAGATTCAATACAATCCCTATTAAATCCCAACAGCAATGTTTGAAGGAATAGAAAAACCTATCCTAAAATTCATATGGAATTTAAGGAACCCCAGAAAACCAAAGCAATCCTGAAAAAGAAAAGCAGTCAAAGGACTCTTACTTCCTGATTTCACAACTTCTACAAAGCTACAATAATTTAAAAAGTATGGTGATGGAATAAAGACAGATTTATATACCAAAGGAATATAATACAGAGCCCAGAAATAAACCTTCACATATATGGACTATTGATATATGACAAGGATGCCAAGACCACTTAATGGGGAAGAAGGTAAGTCTTTTCAACAAATAATGCTGGGGAAAGTGAATATCCACGTGCAAAAGAATGAACTTAGACTCTTATCAAACAGCATATACAAAAGTTAATTCAAAATGGATCAAAGACTTAAATGTAAGAGCTAAAATTATATAAAATTCCTAGAAAAAAAATAGGGAAAATTTGCATGACTTGGGGAATGACCTTTAGGTAAGGATTTCTTTTTTTTTTTTTGCTTTTTAAAAAATTTTGTTTTGCTATTATTAATACAGTTACATAAGCAACATTATGGTTACTAGACTCCCCCTATTATCAAGTCCCCACCACATACCCCATTGCAGTCACTGTCCATCAGCATAGTAAGATGTTCTAGAATCACTACTTGTCTTCTCTGTCTTATACTGCCTTCCCCATATCCCCCACCCCACCCCACCCCCACTACATTATGTGTGCTAATTGTAATAGCCCTTTTTCCCCCATATCACCCCCTTCACACACATCTTCCCTACTCCCTTTCCCTTTGGTAGCTGTTAGCCCATTCTTGGGTTCTGTGAGTCTGCGGTTGCTTTGTTCCTTCAGTTTTCCTTTGTTTGTATACTTCACAGATGAGTGAAATCATTTGATACTTCTCTTTCTCCGCCTGGCTTATTCCACTGAGCATAATACCCTCTAGCTCCACCCATGTTGTTGCAAATATCTGGTTTTGTTTTCTTATGGCTGAATAATTTTCGACTGTGTATATACACCATATCTTCTTTATCCATTCTTCTACTGATGGACACTTAGGTTACTTCCATTTCTTGGCTTTGTAAAGAGTGCTGCGATAAACATACGGATACATATGTCTTTTTCAAACTGGGCTGCTGCATTCTTAGGGTAAATTCCTAAAGTGGAATCCCTGGGTCAAATGGTATTTCTATTTTGAGTTTTTTGAGGAACATCCATACTGCTTTCCACAATGGTTGAACTAATTTACATTCCCACCAGCAGTGTAGGAGGGTCCCCTTTCTCCACATGCTCACCAACATTTGTTGCTGTTTGTCTTTTGGATGGCAGCCACCTAACTGGTATGAGGTGGTTTTAATTTGCATTTCTCTGATGACCAGTGATGTGGAGCATCTCTTCATGTGCCTGTTGGCCATCTGAATTTCTTCTTTGGAGAAGTGTCTGTTCAGCTCCTCTGCCCATTTTTTAATTGGCTTATTTGCTTTTTGTTTGTTGAGGTGTGTGAGCTCTTTATATAATTTGGATGTCAACCCCTTATAAGATATGTCATTTATGAATATATTCTACCATACTGTAGGATGTCTTTTTGTTCTACTGATGGTATTCTTTGCTGTACAGAAGCTTTTTAGTTAGATATAGACCCATTTGTTCATATTTGCTTTTGTTTCCCTTGCCCGGGGAGATATGTTCATGAAGAAGTTGCTCATGTTTATGTCCAAGAGATTTTTGCCTACAGTTTTTTCTAAGACTTTTATGGTTTCATGACTTACATTCAGGTCTATGATCCATTTTGAGTGTATGGGGTTAGACAGCAATCCAGTTTCATTCTCTTACATGTAGCTGTCCAGTTTTGCCAACACCAGCTGTTGAAGAGGCTGTCATTTCCCCATTGTATATCCATGGCTCCTTTATCATATATTAATTGACCATATATACTTGGGTTTATATCTGGGCTCTCTATTTTGTTCCACTGATCTATGGGTCTGCTCTTGGGACAGTACCAAATTGTCTTGATTACTGTAGCTTTGCAGTAGAGCTTGAAGTCAGAGACTGTAATTTCCCCTGCTTTATTCTTCCTTCTAAGGATTGCTTTGGCTATTTGGGATCTTTTGTCATTCCATATGAATTTTATAGCTATTTGCTCTAGTTCATTGAAGAATGCTGTTGGTATTTTGATAGGGATTGCATTGAATCTGTAGATAGCTTTAGGCAGGATGGCCATTTTGACAATATTAATTCTTCCTACCCAAGAGCATGGGATGAATTTCCATTTATTAGTGTCCTCTTTAATTTCTCTTAAGAGTGTCTTATAGATTTCAGGGTATAGGTCTTTCACTTTCATGGTTAGGTTTATTCCTAGGTATTTTATTCATCTGGATGCGATTGTGAATGGAATTGTTTTCCTGATTTCTCTTTCTGCTAGTTCATCGTTAGTGTATAGGAATGCTAGGAATGCAACAGATTTCTGTGTACTAATTTTGTATCCCGCAACTTTGCTGAATTCAGATATTAGATTTAATAGTTTTGGAGTGGATTCTTTAGGGATTTTTATGTACAATATCATGTCATTTGCAAACAGGGACAGTTTGAGTTCTTCCTTGCCAATCTGGATGCCTTTTATTTCTTTGTGTTGTCTGATTGCCATGTCTAGGACTCCCAGAACCATGTTGAATAAAAGTGGGGAGAGTGGACATCCTAGTCTTGTTCTTCATCTTAAAGGAAAAGCTTTTAGCTTTTTGCTGTTAAGTATGATGGTGGCTGTGGGTTTGTCATATATGGCCTTTATTATGTTGAGGTACTTGTCCTCTGTAACTGTTTTGTTGAGAGTTTTTATCATGAATGGATGTTGAATTTTGTCAAATGCTTTTTCAGCATCTATGCAGATGATCATGTGGTTTTTGTCCTTCATTTTGTTGATGTAGTGGATGATGTTGATCGATTTTCGAATGTTGTACCATCCTTGCATCCCTGGGATGAATCCCAGTTGATCATGATGGATGATCTTTTTGATGTATTTTTGAATTTGGTTTACTAATATTTTGTTGAGTATTTTTGCATCTATGTTCATCAGGGATATTGGTCTGTAATTTTCTTTTTTGTGGTGTCTTTGCCTGGTTTTGATATTAGAGTGATGCTGGCCTCGTAGAATGAGTTTGGGAGTATTCCCTCCTCTTCTACTTTTTGGAAAACTTTAATGAGGATGGGTATTAGGTCTTCACTAAATGTTTGATAAAATACAGCACTGAAACCATCTGGTCCAGGAGTTCTGTTCTTAGTTTTTTGATTACCAATTCAATTTCTTTGCTGGGAATTGGTCTATTCAGATTTTTTGTTTCTTCCTAGGTCAGCCTTGGAAGGTGGTATTTTTCTAGGAAGTTGTCCATTTCTTCAAGGTTATCCAGTTTGTGACAATATAATTTTTCATAGTATTCTCTCATAATTCTTTGTATTTCTGTGCTTTCCGTAGTGATTTTTCCTTTCTCATTTCTGATTCTGTTTGTGTGTAGATTCTCTTTTTTTCTTGATAAGTCCGGCTAGTGGTTTATCTATTTTATTTTCTCAAAGAACCAGCTCCTGCTTACATTGATTCTTTCTATTGTTTTATTCCTCTCAATTTTATTTATTTCTCCTTTAATCTTTATTATGTCCCTCCTTCTAATGACTGTGGGTCTCATTTGTTCTTCCTTTTTAGTTTCACTACTTGTGAGTTTAGACTGTTCATTTGGGATTGTTATTCTTTCCTGAGGTAGGCCTGTATTGCAATATATTTCCCTCTTAGCACAGCCTTTGCTGCATCCCACACATTTTGTGCTATTGAGTTATTGTTGTCATTTGAGTCCATATATTGCTTGATATCTGTTTTTATTTGGTCATTGATCCATTGATTATTTCGGAGCATGTTATTAAGTCTCCGTGTGTTTGTGGGCTTTTTCATTTTCTTTGTGTAATTTATTTCTAGTTTCTTACCTTTGTGATCTGAGAAGCTGGTTGGTACAATTTCAATCCTTTCTAATTTAATGAGGTTCTTTTTGTGGCCTAATGTATGATCAATTCTTGAAAATGTTCCATGTGTACTTGAGAAGAATGTGTATCCTGTTGCTTTTGGATGGAGTGTTCTGTAGATGTCCGTTAGGTCCATCTGTTCTATTATGTTGTTCAGTGCCTTTGTCTCTATTTATTTTCTGTCTGGTTGATCTGTTCTTTGGAGTGAGTGGTGTATTGAAGTCTCCTAAAATGAATGCATTGCATTCTAATTCCCCCTTTAATTCTCTTAGTATTTGTTTCACATATGTAAGTGATCCTGTGTTCGGTGCATAGATATTTATAATAGTTATATCCTCTTGTTGGACTGACCCTTTTATCATTATGTAATGTCCTTCTTTGACTCTTGTGACTTTCTTTGTTTTGAAGTCTATTTGTCTGATACATGTACTGCAAGTCCGGCTTTTTTCTCACTATTAGTTGCATGAAATATCTTTTTCCATCCCTTTACTTTCAGTCTGTATATGTCTTTGTGTTTACAGTGAGTCTCTTGTAGGCAGCATATAGATGTGTCTTGCTTTTTTATCCATTCAGTAACTCTATGTCTTCTGATTGGTGCATTCAGACCACTTACATTTAGGGTGATTATCGATAGGTATGTAATTATTGCCATTGCGGCTTCAGATTAGTGGTTACCAAAGGTTCAAGGGCAATTCCCTTACTATCTAACAGTCTAATTTAACTTATTTCATATGCTATTACAAACACCACCTAAAGGTTTTTTTTTCCTCCTTTTTCTTCCTCCTCCATTCTTTGTATGTTATTAATCATATTCTGTACTCTTTGTCTAGTCCTTGGGTGACATCTATTCAGCCTTAGGAATACTTCCATCTTTAGGAGTCCCTCCAAAATGCATTGTAGAGGTGGTCTGTGGGAGGTAAATTCTCTCAGCTTTTGCTTATCTGAAAATTGGTTAATCTCCCCTTCAAATATAAATGATAAACTTGCCAGGTAAAGTATTCTTGGTTCATGGCCCTTCTGCTTCATTGCATTAAATATATCATGCCACTCCCTTGTGGCCTGTAAGGTTTCTGTTGAGAAGTCTGATGATAGCCTGATGGGTTTTCTTTGTATGTGATCTTTTTTCTCTCTCTAGCTGCTTTTAAGAGTCTCTCTTAATCCTTGATCTTTGCCATTTTAATTATCATATGTCTTGATGTTGTCTTCCTTGGGTCCCTTGTGTTCGGGAATCTGTGCACCTCCATGGCTTGAGAGACTATCTCCTTCCCCAGATTGGGGAAGTTTTCAGCAATTACCTCCTCAAGGACACTTTCTATCCCTTTTTCTCTCTCTTCTTCTTCTGGTACACCTATAATGTGAATATTGTTGCGTTTGGATTGGTCACACAGTTCTCTCAATATTCTTTCATTCTTAGTGATCCTTTTTTCTCTCTTGCCTCAGCTTCTTTGTATTCCTCTTCTCTAATTTCTATTCCATTTATCGTCTCTTCTACTACATGTAATCTGGTTTTAAATCCCTCCATTTTATGTTTCATTTCAGATATGGGATTTCTTAATGATTGAATCTCCAACTTAAATTCATTCCCAAGTTCTTGAATATTTTTCTGTACCTCCATAAGCATGTTTATAATTTTTATTTTGAACTCTCTTTCAGGAAGATTCGTGAGTTCGGTTTCATTTGGCCCTCTTTTTGGGGTTTATGAAATTTTGGTCTGAACCATGTTCTTTTGTCATTTCATATTTCTGTGTGGTGCCCACTAGTGCACAGAAACTCCAGTCTCTGGAGCTGCTCAGCCCCTAGAGTGAGGTTGGGGGGGTCATAGGGGCACAGAACTGGTGCATGGGGGCAGGAAAGATCTGTTTCCTGATTCCCATTGCGGTGCTGTCTCCAGTGTCCGAGCCAGTGGGCCAAGCACACACATGTAAACTTCTGTGCTTTACATCTCTAGCTGTTGTAGGTGGGGCCTTCCTCTGGCTGGCCTGACGTGTGCGCAGTGACTGCAGGTTTGTGAGCAGGTGCCTGCAGGCCAGTAGAAAGGCTTGGCAGGCTGTGTGTCACAGTTGGGGGCCTCAGAGTTGAGTACGCAGCCAGTGGGATGGAGCACCTGAAGCTCCCCAAAGTTCCCAAGGAGCTGGGAAGAGCGTACCCAGATAACCTTGTCCAGCTCTCCCTTCTCCTGTACAGCAAGCTCTGTGCAAATCCTGCCCCTTCAGCAGCCTTGTGGCTGCTAGGAAGCCTATCAGACTGCCTGCCTTTCCTCTGACACAGAGTGGCCGGGTGTGTATCTCCTCCTCCACAAATGGCCGGAATGTCAATTTCTCAAGCACTCAGCCTGTCCGAGGTCTCCAACATCCAGAGCACCACACACTATAGGATTCTGCTCACAAAGCAGATCTCCAGGGCTAGGTGTTCAGCAGTCCCAGTCTTCCACCCCTTCCCCCCTCCATTTCTCTTTCTCCCACTGGTCAGCTGAGGTGGGGGAAGGGCTTGGGTCCCACCAGATTAAGGCTTTCCTACATTACCCTTTTTCGTGAGGTCTGTTTCCAGTCTGGTTCAGCCTTCTTTCTTGTTGCTGTTTTAAGGTTAGTTGTATTAATTAACTATATTTTTGTACTGTTTGTGGTTTTGGGAGGAGCTCTCTGTCTCACCTCTCACACTGCCATCTTGCAAGAGGTAGGTAAGGATTTGTTAAAGATGATACCAAAGCACCAGCAACAAAAGAAAAAACAGATAAAGTGGACTTCATCAAAGTTTATAATTTTTATGCATCAAAGGACACTCATCAAAAGAGTGAAAAAAAAAAGAACAGGAGAAAATATCTTCAAATCATTTATCTGATAAAGGATTAATATCTAGAATATAAATCATAAGGGACATGCAAATCAGAACCATAAAGACATGCTACTTCATACCCATCAGGGTGTCTACTATCAAAATCTGAAAATAACAAGTGATGGTAAGGATGTGGAGAAACTGGTGCCCTTATGCACTGCTAGTAGGGATACAACAAGGTATAGGCCACTGTAGTTTCTCAAAAAGCTAAAGAGAATTTTCATATCATCCAGCCATTCCAATTCTAGGTACATAGTCAAAAGAACTGAAAAGTATGGACTAAAACAGATCCTGTATGCCAAAGTTCATTTCAACATTATTTGCAATAGTCAAAAGGTAGAGACTACTGAAGTGTCCATCAACAGATGGATAAACAAAATATGATATGTATTCAATGGGATATTATAAATATTTATAAGTAAATATAAATAAAAAATATATATATAAATATAAATAAACAAAATTCTAATACATGTTACAACATGGATGAACCTTCACTATATTTTGCTAAGTAAAATAAGCCAGTCATAAAAGGGCAAATACATGATCCACTCATATGAGATACCTAAAATAGGCAAATTTATAGAGACAGAAAGTAGAATAGAGGTTACAAGGGCCTGTGAGAAGAGGGGAATGGGGAGTTTCTGTTTAATAGTTACAGAGTTTCTGTTTGAGATAATGAAAAAGTTCTAGAAATAGTGATGTCAATTACACACTGTGAATGTAATTAATGTTACTGAATTGTATGCCTAAAAATGGTTATGATACTAAATTATATGTTGTGTACATTTTACCATAATTAAAAAAAAAAAGGAATTGTGAACAAAAAACACTCAAGTCCTCTTCCCCCTGCCTTGTCTCTCCTTTTTATTTGGACGTATAGCAAAACCTTGTTTTGTTCAATTTTATATTTGTTTTTGTCTGTCTTAAAACAAGATATTTTGGACATTCAAGGTTTCCACAGAACTGAGTTTTCCCTTAAAGCAGGGATTAGCTAACTTTGGCCTTCTGCCTATTTCTGTAAATAAAGTTTTACAGGAACACAGAACAACTTTTGCATTAAAACTGCCGAGTTGAGTAGACGTGACAGAGATCATGTAGCCTACAAAGTATAAAATATTTACTTTTTGGCCCTTTACAGAAGAGGTTTGTCACCCCTATCTTAAAGTATCAATACCAGTTTTTAGTTGTAACATTTTGGATGAACCTACTTTGAACCTACTTTAAAGTAGATTTCACATTTACCTACTGTTTACAGCCCAAATTATTATCAACGATTATTAAACTATGCTGTAAAATGGTGATTTCCTCAGACTTTATTAAGGATTATGGATGTATCTGCCCTAATACTATTATAGTTCTGCTTTTCTGAGACTATGTACTCACATTATTTTCTTTTTCTGCCTTCTCCAGATTGCCTGTAGTCATATTTCATTGTAATAGTCCCACTCTTTCTCAGTTAAGAATTACAAATATGAAAGCCTACTATTGAGAAATGAATAAAATTTTCTTTGCTTCATTTAAAATGATTAACAATAAAACTAAACAAAACTCAAAACTCTTCCATTCCTCAAACTAGCAATCCTCACTGTCTTTTCTAACCCTGTGGTAAACTTAATCTTAAAAGTCAACAACCTTAGATATGCAGACTAGGCAAAATACAAAATTACATTAGGCTCAACTTCTGTGCTTAACTTCAGCATTTACAAAATCCCAGAGTATGAGAAAGTACAAAACTGACAGATGGTGGCTGTCTTTCTGTTAAGTCTTTCCCCATGACAGAGTACACTGTTCTCTTTTCTAAGGCACTACCAATACTAACACCCATTATGCTATAGTTTAAGCTATAATTTACATTTGCATAATGATATCACACTTCTGTATGATTTTGTCTCTAGTTGGTGAGCTCTCTGAAAGCAAGAAAAGTCTATCTTCCTCCACCCCCCTTCTTTCAGTACCAAATCCAGGCACTCTGAGCATTTAGGGTGCATGAAGACAAAGCAAGCAAACCAAAATCCTTGCCTCAATCCTTGCCTCAAGAACTGTCCTCAGGGAAGGCTGGTCAGTAGACGCCATGACAGAGAAGCCTAAGGTAACCCCAACAGGAAGTTGTCATTACATCAGGCTGTGGTGGGGACACAGGGTAGTGGATGGGGACCCTTAAGGAAGTATCATTCCAAGTCAGTGGAGAGCTGAAATAGAGACATTTTATCTCTGCATCCCAGAGCCTAGCCCCAGTGTTTCACTTCTAGTGAGCATTTGACAAGTTATTTTTAATGAATGAAGAGTGGCTCTGGAGATGCTACAAGTCTTCTTGAGGTGGATAATCTGTAAATCTCCAGGGATAGTAGGTGAGAAATTAATCATCTAATCTTTGCTACAATTAAATCTAGCCATTAAATCCTTTTCACCCTCCCCTGTTCAGTTGTCTGTCTCATATTCTTTATCTCCATGTCACACTGGCTTCTTTTCTGACAGAAGTTTAAAGCTCTGACATTCGGAGGTCAGATGGAGGTAAACACTGCCCCAGAATCTTGGTTCTCAATTCTGTGTTCCTAGTCTCTTTAATTAGCTTTAAAAACCAACTCTCCTGTTAGGTAAGAGCTCTTTTCAGGATCTAATGGACAAAAACTTAATATTTAAGCTTTAAATTCAAAAAAAGCAAACCAAAAGCTCTAATGTTCAGCAGAGCACAAGCTTCAACTGCAATTTTAAGTTTCAACATTACATATATTTTACTGCTTTTGTTTATTTACATTTAAAAGTGTTGCTTTCAGTCACTTAAAATTCATACTGAGGACTGATGGCAAGAAGAGTCTGAGTGATCTTAATTACTATAATGCTAGAACTGTGAGGGAGGTGACAAGAGTACAGTTGATATATAATAACATCACAATAGAACTATGAAATAATGCATCACATAACCTATGGCAAAGAACAGTTTACTCAGATTATTAGGTTTGAGGAAGAAAAACTATGATATAAAGGACCATCAGTGTGTGCAAATACTTGAGCTAAAACACATGTTAAGGGCCGTCTACCCTTATGCTTCTGGCAATCAGCTGGCTGATTCATCACCAGATGGCTTTACAGAAAATGAACCTCCTCTTACCCCACAACTCCTGCTATTGCAGAGTAAGAAGTAAGTGGCCTCACAGTGGGACTATCAGTCTACACAACTGAAAATGCTTTCCTCTAACCTGTGCAATTCTCATTCTAATACAATGTTATCTATTTACGAATCCATGTGACAACTTTTATTCTGGTACCAAGAGGCATGAAAGGTGACAATATTCTCCATGGGGTTGGCCCAATGCCTAGCTCTGTTTGCTGGATGAATAAATAGTAGGAGAAAGATGTGATTTTCATAACAAAATTAAAACAACTTAAAAGGAGAAAAATGATAAACTTTACCTCCTGAAATTGTCATTTGAACCAGGAATAAAGCTTATAAATTAAAATGAACTAAGCTGCTATAACAACTGACATATAGGCCTTATAACTTATATTATGTCTTTAACACCTTTTATTAAGATTTTGCTTTTTTAATAGCAGCTTAAGGTTCACAACAAAGTTGAGGGGAAAGTTACAAGGATTTCACAATATCCCCCCGTACACATGTACAGCCTTCCCCATTATCAGAATCCCCCCAAGAGTGATTCACTTTTTACAGTTGATGAACCAACACTGACACATCATTACCATCCAAAGTTCACAGCTGACATTAGGGTTCCCTCTTGAAGATGTACATTCAATGAGTTTGGAAAATGTATGGTGACATGTATCCATTGTTATTATATCATGGAGTATTTTCACCTCCCTAAAAATCCTCTGTGCTCTGCCTATTCATCTCTTCCACAACCAACCCCTCATCATTTTATCACCTCCATTGTTTTGCCTTTCCCAGAATGTCATACTTGGAATCATACAGTATGGAGCCTTTTCACATTGGTTTCTTTCATTTAGTGATAAGCATTTAATGTCCCTCCATGTCTTTTCATGGCTTGATAGCTTATTTCCTTTTTGTACTGAATAATATTCCATTGTCTGCTGCCTGCTGAAGGACGACATCTTGGTTGTTCCCAAGTTTTGGCAGTTATGAATAAAGCTGCTATTAATACCAGGTCTTTTTATCCCATCATACCAAGTACCCAAAAGAGAAGTGAATATATTTTAAATAAATACGTAAATTCAGGATTCATATTTCATATATTTTCCCTGTACTAACTCCTTAACAGCAAATACCCTCAACACTAAAGTCTCTGCCTTCTAACACCATATATTTCTGAAAATGAAGAAAAGAATTAGGGTTGCATTTCATTTAAGGACTCAGAATCAAATAAGATGCAGGTATGATCGATCCTGCTTTAAAAGCAAATAGACATAATTTTCTGTAATATTTATAATAGGTAGCATTTATTGATCATGTACTATGTGCCAGACACTGTCCTAAGAAGTTCACACACACCCACACACACATACAACTGTTTTTAACTATAAAAAGTATGTTTTAGAAAATAGAAACAAACACACACCAATTATACAAGAGGACTCCATCTTATAGAGTACTATAAAATGAATCTATTTCTTCATTCACAAGTACTTAAGTACTAAGCATTAGAGATAACAGGGAAAGAGAGAAAGAATCAATATTGAAAAGGTTCCTGATCTTATAAGCAAAAACAGACAAAAAAGAGCTAAACAAATGAGTAAGACTTCAATAACAACGGGAAGACAGAAACATGAAAAAACAAAGAGAACAGTATGATGTACCAGTTTTAGGGCTGTGTTTAGACTAAGTGGTCCCCGGAAAACAGCTCTCTGATAAAGTGACACACATTTAAAATACATTAAAAAATTTAGCACTGCTGTATAATTAATTAACTTGACCCAGGACAGATAAGGAAATTCACTTTTGAGAAAAATTTATTTCTTTTCAATCCCCACCCCCACTTGGAACTGTACAGTTAATCCAAAACAATAACTCCACAGCTGTGCTTTTCTTGGATACCTACCAAGATACTTGTTCAAAGATACATGTGAACAAACACTGTACTGGGAAAATTTCTGCTTTCACATACTCATGGTCATTTTGGAATGAGTGCTCCAAATTTATCATCTGCCACATATATAATTAATAAAATCTTTAAAAAAATAATTAAAGCATATATGTATTGAAAAAAATTTAACTTAATGAAATTTTCACTTTAAAAAGTTCATAAAATGTAATGATATTCCAAATATTGAGTCATATATTCCATATCTGAACGTATTTTATCTTTTCAAAGGAAGACTAAGATTTGATGGAAAAAGCCAGTGATTTAATAAAACATAATTTCTTCAAAAACGAAGACATTTCTTAAAGAAAATGCTTGAGAAAACAAGTTAAGCTTTTCCATATATTATCTAGGAATTAGAAGTTCTCACCAAGTTTTCTCTGCCAGTTTATGAAAAATGTAAACTCTGACTTTCTTTTGTGGAACTGTACAACTTTGTTAAAACATAATTTTGTTTTACACCAACAAATCATTAAGACTGAGATTCAAACATTTATCAAGTACCTCCTCTGTGCCAGTAACTGCATTAATTGCTTATACCTTCAGGCTTTCATTTAACTCCCAAAACAAGCATGAAAAAACCGTTTTTCCTTTCAAAAAAGCTCAAGTTAAATGACTTACCTGAGATCACAAATCTACTAGTATTAAGTGACAGCTATCTGATTTCAAATCTGGGCTTTAAGATTACCAAATTCTGGGCTTTTTACATAACCACCACTGTCTCCTTTGTATTTTTTTCAAGAACACTTTAAAATGATGGTAGTGATACCAATTCCTGCAGACTTGGATTTGGCTGGAGAGTTTGAACATGACTGAAAAGAAATATGCTTTTACCTAGTAACATATTCTCTGATACTATCTTTTTGAACAATAAACGCTGAAATGTCATGAAAAATAAAATCTAATTTCAATCTACCTCTTACTCTCCCGCTTGGCCACCAATTGACTGCAAGATCCTCTCCCTGATTATAAGTCCACAAACAAGTAAGAGTCAGTTTATATTAAAACCAGAGGCCAAAAATCAGCTGACCCATCTACAGGAATGACTTAAATTTAGTAAATCAGAGTACAGCATGGATCAGAAATCTAGAATTTGAAAGAAGAGTAAACTACCTCTAAGCTCACTGAACTATGAATCTGACAGGTCATATATTACTAGGAGAGGAAAAAGTGTACTAAGCTGTCTCAAAGAACCAAAAACAGCGTCTACAGGATGAAGTGACAATGAGAAGAAAGCAGTCTGAGTTAAGGATCTACAGGACCCTCCAAGCCAAATGTTTCTGATTCACTCTACGACAATTTCTCATTTCTGTCATTTGTCGGTAAGGAATTTTAGTGTATCACTGCCTAATGTGCCCTGTAAAACTACCTTCCTCCTTTAATTCACTATATATTATTTGGGAGGTGAGCATATATATCATTTGAACCACAGTATGAGCACAACACATGAAAACTGACATCAAAAAACTTCCAAGTGCAGAAAAACTAAAAAGTCTCAGAATATGTTTAAACAAGGATATATTTTATAAATAAATCACAAATGTAGTTTTCTTTGCCTAATAACAAGTTGTTAATCATTAGCCTAAATTATGAAGTATTTCTTCTTACCTTCATGTTAAATTATAATGCTCAAAAAAATCTGTGTAACAGTTCTGAGCAATAAAACTGTGTTGATGGAAAGGTTCTCTATCTACACTGTCCATCCAATACACCAGCCACTAGTCACATGTGAACTACTGAGCACTCCAAAATATGGCAAATGCATCTGAGAAAACTTTAAATTTTCATATTGCTAATGGCTACCCTAGTTAGCTTAGCTTTACACAAACAGGAATCACCTGATTATTTACATTAATTAAGGATGGCTTTAGTTAAATACTTCAACTACGGAATATAAATTCACAGAAAATGCTGATAGGAAAATAATTTATGTTGGAAAGAAAAATTCTGATCCAAGCAAAAAAAGCCTAAGAGCTTTACATTTTCATTCATGAAGTCATACAGCATTCACACAAGTTAGTAAATTACATAAGTAATCAAGCCTATCTTTTGGCCAGAATTTTTCAGTAATCATTTCAACTGTTACTATATCTGTAAGTCTATTCACATATTATAATTTATTAGAGTATTGATGCTTAAAGTGATTAAGTTCACCATTACCATAATACCATGAGGTAAGTAAGTAAGAGTTTGCTGGAAATAATTATGGGGTAAATTCTACTGTAAAACATATTTTCAAAATGCAAAAACTTAACATTTAAAGCAGAAATCATCTAATCAAAAAGTCATTTTGTAACAGAACTCAGTATCCATATTAGTAAATTTGAATTTTTGAAGCCAAAGCAGATTTTGGGTTTGAACATGATACCCATAGACACCAACTAATTTTGAAAAGCTGCTTTACTATTGTTAAGAAATGTTATTTCCTGCTATTAATCCAGCTCGTTACTAGCTCCTTATACATGCAGCAAAGCTGGAATCTTTAAGAATGTCCTAAAACTAATGAACTTTCAGAAAAAGGGATTAATGTATTGTCATAATGTTTTAAGAGCTTATTGTTTTAAACATTTTGCATTTTGAAAATACGTTTCACAATACAACAGTTTAAAATGTGTTTTAAAATAATTAGAAAGCATGAAAAAAACATTAAAAACTTTGAACAAGAAAATGAAATACAGACAGCACATAGTTTGCTGATGGGGGCTTTCCCTCCTCTCCTGTAGAGCCAGGCTTTCAAGAGTGGTCTGTGTTGCTAATTCTACTTTTTTACCTTTTAACTATTCTTGAATTAATTTTATATACTGAAGATTTACTGAGTTCTGTCCTCTTCCTTCCTCAGCTACCTTAGTGAACTATGGTAAAAAATGTCCTCCTAATTGCTAACTCCAATGATTTTTAACATCCTTATCTTACATCATCTCTCAGTATCTTTGACCATTCTTGCCTTCTAGAGACATCACTTTGGTTCCTCTCCCTTCTGTGGACACCTCTCAATCTCTCTGAAAGTCCTTCTCTTTACACCCTTCTTTTTTTTTAAGGGGTTACTTTCCAGTACATGATTGCTTTAAGACTTCTTTGAAGCCATTGGAGTTCAAATACTGCTTATTACATTAAGTCACATTTCTAAACTTCGAGTCAAAGCCCCTTTTGAGATGCAAGGCTCGGCTTAATTGCTCTCAAATTATTTTCAGTTCAATGTCCTCACTAACCCTTCAGAAAGAATTAAAAATGAGAACAATTGAATTTTTCCATCTCCTGAACAAAATCTGCCTTTCCTCCTGTTTTCCCTATCGTGGTGAATGGCATTACCAACCACCCAAGTACTCTCTCTCCCAGTTTCCCTTTATTTAGATAAGTCACTGATATTTATCATGAAAATGTGTATTTTCTAATTCTTCAAAAAGACCATTTTGGATTGGATTGACTGACTGGGTTGACAACATGGGAGAACAGGGATAGCTGTTAATTGTGAAGTCTTACAAGTAAGAAAGAAAAGAAGATACTAGGGCACAGGAAATACGTAATTCCTGATGTAGAATCCTGAGACTAGAGGAGGAAACTACAATTGGAACCAAGAAAAAGAGAGAAAGGAAAGAACAAGTCAGACATTAGAAACCCTAGTGACAAAAATAAACACCTGAGTAGATGAAAGAAATGGTTGTCCAAACAGCTTTCTTTGATGAAATACTGATCTTATTATCTTTGGGGACAGGGGTATTAACTTAAAAAAAAATCAGCAAAAAGGTGCCAGATTCTATTAACAAATTAGGTTCTGAATGTTATTTTCAATAATTATTAGACATGCTTCTGCTGGACACCAGAAAGCCCCACCTTGTCCCCAGGCAGGCCTCCCCAAAATTCTAAATTTTACTTCATTTACCCTTCATTTAATTGCATTCTATTTATTCCCACCTCTCCAATTTACAAATTTAAAATTCCTGCTTCGGTTGCCTACTACTTAGAATCACAGGGTCAAACTGTGCCAATCTCTCTCACCTCAAGCAAAGGCTCTGGTTTTTATTGAATAGCTCAATAGAGAATTCCTCACAGAGCTGACAGGTAGGGGAATAGTGAAAGTGGACGTAGTGAGAGTAACTCTTTCACTCCTCGATTTGCTACTGAAGGAAATGGTAGAATCACTAGATTGAAGACACAGTGTATGTTTCCTTCAACAGTTCTTCAGGTTCAACAAAAACCAAAAACCGAATTCTATTTACCATTCCTCCTTAAAAGTACACACACACACACACACACACACACACACACTCTCTCTCTCTCTCTCAATGCCTCTTTCCCTCGAAAGAGAGACAGCTCAGTGTCATCAATGTCAATTTTGTAAGCTAGCTATTTACAGAAATATTGAGTTCAGTAACACCACTGAAATAGAAAACATTGATTTCATTTTTCAACTGTTTAATATGACAGTGACTGTTAGAAAACGTTTCAATAGCACATTCAGAAAACTTAAAACTGACACATTTAATTTCAGATGTTTTAAGAGCCCTTTTATTTACACACACACAACCTCACAATGTCTGCAGTTCACTTTGAAATATATCAAAAAATAAGATGGACTGATGAACAGACAATGGATACATGGCCAGGTATGTGACAAAACATAAAACAATGTTAAAGGTAGAATCAAGATGGTGGGTGTATGAGTGGTCACTAGGAAATCCTTTCAACCACCCTCTGTGTTTGACTTTTCATTAGAAATATTAAAAAGGATATAGAGAGAGGATTAAAGATGGTGGCATAGGAGGTGAGACAGAGGCTGCCTCCTAAAACCACATATAATAGGAAAATATAATTAATATAACTACTCCTGAAAGAGCAACAGGAAAGAGGACTGAGCCAGACTGCATACACCTGGAGAAAAGAGCAGACCTCATGGAACAGGGTTACATACCAAAGCTGTGGCCCGCAGGACACAAGCCCTTCCCCCACCCCAGCTCACCAGGAGGAGGAAGAGAAAACGAGCAGGAAGGGAGTGGAGGTCTGGGACTGATCCAGAGATCTGCTCTGGGAGCACAAACCTACATTTCGTGGTGCGTGCATGGTGCTCTCATGATTAGGGGGTTGGAAAGCTAAGACAGGCAGAGTTCCTGGAGAGACTGAGATTCCAACCACTTGCGGAAAGCAGTGATCCATATCCGGCTGCTCTGGGACAAAAGAAAGGTGGGCAGTCTGAGAGACTTCCTAACAAGGAAGCCCTTAGCAAGAGAGCTGCTAAAGGGGCAAGGATTGCACAGGAGAAAGGGCAGGTAGAAAAAATTGTCTGGGTGCACTCTGCCCAGCAGGTTGGGAGCTTTCACGTTCTTCAGGTGCTCCAGCTCCAAGGATGCCCTCTGTGATACACAGCCTACTGCGCCTTTCTCCCGGCCAGCCCCACCTGGCTTGCAAACCGGCAAACCCTACCCTGGTGTTAGGCCAGCCAGAGGGAAGACCTGTCTACAGCAACTACAAACACAAAGCATAGAGGCTTATACCTGTGTGCTCGGCCCACTGGTTCAGGCCGTGGAGTCAGGCACAGCAGCCGGGAAACAGGAAACACCTCTTTCCTCCCCCAGGCACCAATACCACTCTCCTGTGACCACCAACATTGCTTCAGGGGCTGAGCAGCTCCAGGGAGTAGAGCTTCTGGGCACTAGAGGGCACCATATACAAATATGAAACGCCAAAGCAACCTGGTTCGAAGTAAATGTATTAATACAACTCCTGAGAAAGACTTAAATGACATCGACCTCATGACTCTTTCTGAAAGGGAGTTCAAAATAAAAATCATTAACATGCTCATGGAGGTATGGAAAGATATTCAAGAACTCAGGAATGAATTCCGGCCGGAGATCCAGTCGTTGAAGAGCACAATGGAGGGTATTAAAAGCAGATTAGATATGGTGGAGGAGACGATAAATGAAATAGAAACTAGAGAATAGGAATACAAAGAAGCTGAGGCACAGAGAGAAAAAAGGATCTCTAAGAATGAAAGAATATTGAGAGAACTGTGTGACCAATCCAAAGGGAACAATATTCACATTATAGGGGCATCAGAAGAAGAAGAGAGGGAAAAAGGGATAGAAAGTGTCTTTGAGGAGGTAATTGCTGAAAACTTCCCAAATGTCTAAGTTATCCTAAATTCAGCATTTAGAGACTTTAGACTTCCTTTGACAGCCACCAGTAAGGATGGCCAGCATCAAAAAGACTAAGAACAACAAATGCTGGTGAGGATGCGGAGAAAGGGGCACCCTCCTATCCTACACTGCTGGTGGGAATGTAAGCTAGTTCAACCACTGTGTTAAGCAATATAGAGGTTCCTCAAAAAACTAAAAATAGAAATACCATTTGACCCAGGAATCCCACTCCTTGGAATTTACCCAAAGAATACAGCTTCTCAGATTCAAAAAGACATATGCACCCCCATGATTATTGCAGCACTTTTTACAATAGCCAAGATATGGAAGCAACATTAGTGTCTATCAGTAGATGAATGGATAAAGAAGAGGTGGTATATATACACAATGGAATACTATTCAGCCGTAAGAAAGAAACAAAACCATTTGCAAAACATGGATGGAGCTGGAGGATATTATGCTCACTGAAATAAGCCAGGCGGAGAAAGACAAGTGCCAAATGATTTCCCTCATTTGTGGAGTATAACAACGAAGCAAAACTGAAGGAACAAATAGTAGCAGACTCAGAGACTCCAAGAAGGAACTAGTGGCTACCAAAGGGGAGGGGTGTGGGAGGGTGGGTGGGGACGGTGGGAGAAGGGGATTTGGGGGTATTATGTTTAGTACACATGGTGTGGGGAATCACAGGGAAAACAGTGTAGCACAGAGTAGGCAAAGAGTGAATCTGTGTCATCTTACTACACAGATGGACAGTGACTGAATTGGGGTATGAGTGGGGACTTGATAATATGGGTTAATGTAGTAACCACATTGTTTTTTCATGTGAAACCTTCATAAGAGTGTATATCAGTAATATCTTAATAAGAAAAAGGAATTAAAAAAAGAAATATTAAAAAGAATCTAGAAGAATAATAAAGCACATACACAAAGACCTGTGTTTCAAAAGAAATCTTATTTCATTTATTAACTCTAGAGAAAAGAGGGAATAAAAAGTTTAACAGGTAAAAACTCTTTGAATGCTATATATAAAATGTAAGGAATGCACCCAAAGCTGTACTGAGAAAAATGTTCAAACCTCAGTAGCATAGTTACCCAAGGAAAGCAGAGGCCTGTTAATGAGTAAAACTTCATCCAGGGCTTATGGTTTAGTAGTTTCTAGGGGTGAATAACTGAATACCCCCATCTATAAAGTAGAATAAAGACAGGTCTATTGAAATTTTCTCAGAGACAGTTTACAAGGAAAGGAGACATTGCCTGATATCTTGCGAAGTGTTTAGGTGATTAAAGGTTTTATAGTTGATTGATTATTCCTTATCTCTAATAATACATTTTTGGCTTCCGGGACACCACACTCATTAACCTCACTAACCACTTCTTTTCAATCCTTCTTGATAGCTCTTTCTCTCTTGCTAAGCTTTCACTATTGGACAGAACCAGGTATCAATTCTCAGACCTCTTCTCAATCTAATTAATGATCTCTCAACCTCAGCAGAGTCTTCCAGTCCTACAATGTTAAACATGGTCTACTGGTGATGCTTAAAATTTGAATATTTCATCCAGACCTCTCCTCTGGATTCCAGATGTATATCCAATTGCCTAACTCATATATCCACTTCTTAATAGTTTGATAGATATTTCATACTTAACATGCCCAAAATTCTTTTTTTAAAAACCAGAACCTGGTAACTTTCACTGTCTCCACTATTATCACTCTAGTCTAAACCACCAGTTTCTTAGCCTAGAGATCACTGCCATTTGCTTCTTAGCGCAGCTCAGTTCCCATTCTTTTCTCTATTATCCACAAAACAGCCAAAGCCATACTTTAAAAATAAAACCCAATTCTTTTGTTACTCCAAAACCCTCCAATGAACTCCCTAGGTACTTTAAATAAAACCAACCAATACAATCTCTAGCCAACCTTACTGGTTATTCCTTCTTCTTGCTCACTTCACCTCCAGCCACTGGCCTTTTTGTTCTTTGAATTCACTCATTCCATTTCTGTCTCAGGACCACTGCACTCTCCCAGCCAGATACTTAACATGGCTTACTTCCTCAACTAATACTAGTCTCTGCTAAATGTCACCTTCTCAGAGAGCAGTATTCCCTAATCACTCTAAATCTAAAGTAGTAGCTCTCAAGGTGTAGAATATTGTATAAAGAGGCTATCTTTTGCGTAAAAGGGGGAAGCAGGTTAAGAATATACACTGTATTTCCTAAAATTGAAAAAACCAATGGAAGGATACAGAAAAGATAATAAAGTTACCTACTGGATTTGGGAATGTGGTAACTCTGCAGGTAAGGTAGAAGAGTGGTAAAATTTTTCGCATTGTTTTTAGTTTCATTTTTTAAAATTATTTGAATATTCTACTATTTGAATGACTAATTAAATTAAAAATAGCAGTTCTCCATCACTCTATCTTTTGATTTATTTTTCTTATTAGCACCTATGCTTACTTGACTTTGTATCATGGAATTATTTAATTATCCATAGCTGCCACCAGACTGGAAGCGTCAGCCAACTCCTTAACAGTGGAAGATACAATGGTTTTCTCCTTAATTAAAAACAAAACAAAACAAATAATACTCAAAATGGTTTTCATTATCTTTGTGTCTTTTTCCTCCAACATATCTTATTTATATAACATTTATTCTATTTATAAATCTGCATTGCTTTGTCCCTGGCTATATGCAGTACATACATGGCCAAGATGAAGAATGTAGAGGGTTGGCTTGATGCATTTATAAATGTCCAAAAGCCAGGAAGAGAAGCTAATCTCTTGGATGAAAGAATCACAACTTAAGAAGATCTCAAGTTATGACTATTGCTGCATTCAAGGAAATGATATATTTAAAAGGGTTAAAGGTAAATACTGGTTCAAAAACACTATAGTATATACAGGAGAAGTCTTAACTTAAAAAAGATGCTGGTTTATACTGACTACATCAGTGGTTTCCAGACAAATTTTTCAAAAAACCCAATGAGGAACAATAGAAAGCTACAACTCTTTATTGTTCATTTAAGAACACTGGGAAACAAAAAAACAAAACCCATGACCAATATCAAAAGAAGCTTATCACATACTAACACTGTAATTTCATAAAGAAAGGTCATTTTAAGATTACAAAAATAGAATATAGAATCTCAAAAATAATCCCTTAAACTGCATAAATGTAACTTGGAAGGCCATATAAAATTTTTTTTTCCTTAGAAATGGCAAAGATGTACTGTTATTAAAGAGTTAACACAATTTTAGACTGTCAACTCAAGTGTATGGCTTGAATTAAGGAAAGGAATCACTTCACTACACTGCATTTGAACTGCAGAAATAGGGAAACCAGATCAGAACAAAAAAGAAAAGCACTTACAAAACTGAATCTAGCTGACAGAGATGAGAAAGGTAAAGGAAACCGTGTATGAAATTGTAGGGGTTGTAGTATTTAATTTGGAAAAGAGAAAACCTAGTATACTGAGAAAAACCTTACTGTATCTTACTCTTAAATAGAGAACTGCAACCAGTGGGAAGAAGTTACACAGTAAAGCAAACACTAGCTCAATTTAAGGATTATCTATCCCACTTTCCCAAAGCTAGCTGAGCCATCCTATGCCCATTTGTTCATGGAAGTGTCATTCATGGATAAGCTGGACAAATAAAATCTCAGAGATGTTAGTAGTGGGTGGGAGATTGTATGAGATGACTTCTAGAGTCTACTCTAAAATTCTGTGAATCAGAAGGAATAAATGTAGCTTTTCATAAAGAAGAGTGGAAAGAATTCTGGCCCACTTAATAATGTTTGACAGGTAAAATTATTCACTAACTCTGGGTCAAATATTCACAACTTTAAATGTGTAAAATAATACCTTATAAGACAGTGGCATGAATTACACACACACAACCTGCCATTAGTAGGTGCTTAATACATGTTGGGTATTCACTTAATAAACACTATGTTCCAATTTTCTGTATTATTTAGTAATTACTGACATATTTAACAACTTATGCTCTGCCACATTTCATTTTCTCAATGCATGCTCAGGATCCTTTCCACTTCTGTTTTCTACAATTTCTCTTTTAAGTAACTTTCAGAAGCTTTTCTTTAATTTTATTGGTTTCCTTTCTACCTTGTTTGACAGAAAAGTGGGCCTTACCTTCAGAACATATTGGCTATGTCATTTATTTTTTGGAGCAAAAAAAAGGAACTATATATATGTCAAATATACTGTTGCACAATCACTTCAACTAAACTGGACTATATATCCAGTCTAATCAACCCTACCACAAGACAGATGTTTTCCTGTTCTTCTGTATTGTCCATACTGGCTAACTCATTGCTGAGCACTGCTCTCAAGAAATGTTTGAGTAAATAAACTAAATCCCATGTCATCAAGGTTAGTTGATTATTAGAAATCTTGGTTATTAACAACGGTTTGTGAAATAAAGATGGTCTGAGGTTTCTTGCCCTAAGAAATGCATTTCTTTCTGAAACACATCAACATTTAATGCTCAAGCCAATATTATCTATCCACCAAGGATTTTTTCAGACAGTATATGTAATCCTCTTTCGTTACACTTCCAGAATAATGTGCAAATGTACAGATATTTTCACTGGCATTTAATATTATGCTGTCCTTTAGATATTCATTAGACTAGCACACTGCTTAACACCCCAATGTTCATGCTAGGTAAGACAAAAATCATTACACGCTAAAATAGTAAAAACTATTATTTTTTTTAGGAAGAGAATTTTGTTAAAAAAACATGTTGACAAGTTTAAATATATTCAGTATTGGGTAATACCTGATTACTATGAGATGCAACAATAAAACCAGTTCTTTTTTCTTCGGTGATGAAAGGAACAAGGAACTGACACTTGGAACAAATAAATCACCAAGCATAGAATTTTTTACAGCATTTTGATATCTGCATTAGTAGACATAATGTAGGATAATTTTAGTGTCAGTTTCATTATTCCATTGCTAAGATAGAACATAGGCAGATGGGTATTTCCATACAAAGTAATTTTAGAAGACTATGAAATTTACCAGTAAAATTCATTTGAAGTATGATTTAAAATAATTCTACATGCTGAGTTTAATTAGATTACTTTTAAGTTGAAATTTGAGTATTAACAAATTCTTTTTTTTAAGTCTATTAAAATGCAATGTAGAATTAAAGGATAAAGAGTTAACAGACTTGATCATACTATAAAATGCTACTGAATATCAGGAAATAGTAAATATGGTTATAAGTAGTAGGGAAAATTCCAACAGTTTCTGTTTTTATGAAAAGCCCATTAGGGCATCATCCCATGTATCAGCAAATTAATCTGTAAAACTGAAGTTCTACTTGGTAGAATTATTTTTACAACACAAAGGACTAGATCAGTGGAATTGGGGTATCAATGAACTCAATTGTTAAACAACTCAAAGCGCGTATGGAGAAGCGTTCCATATATTTTCAGAGGGTAGAGCGACTGGGGTACACAGCTGAAGAGCACTCTGCAGAACAGACCTCGGCTTTATTTGGCTCTGCCTTTCACTGGCAGTTTGACTGAGACAGTTAACTTTGGAAAGTCAGTCAGCTTTCCAAGTTTTTGTGTCTTCCTCTGTCTCTATCAAGTGCATTTGACTCTTCAGTTTTAAAACACCAAAATTCAATAGTACCTACAAAGTTAGAACTAAAAGCAGATCTGGTTTTACTTATTTTTTAAATAAGAGCAGAAAAATACAAAATGGCTTGTAGCTTGCAATGCAGCATTTCCAGAGCTGAATTCCTCAATCGCTGCAGCATACCCACCCAGCTCGGTTATATTAATGAAGACCCAGATACAGTATTCATAATGTAAATCTCTCCTCTCCATAATTTTTCCACCTGCTCCTCTTCATCCAGCTTCATTCTCTCTCCTGCTTGTTTTAATACCAGCAAATGGTTGTAAGCATTGGAAACTTAAGGACCAAATCATTAAAAAAAATACTTTCAATCAAATGTATCATCTGCATCGACACATTTCCCCCAAATGGGTGAATTTTCATTAAGAGAAACAAGGATGAACAAATTCTGAAACAGAAATGTACCAGACGTACTTTTTGTTTGTTCTTACTGCTTAAAAAACAAAACAGAAACATGTATCCTAATCTGTTCCCTTAGGAACATGAAATGCGTTACCCACCCAATGAAAACACAATTCTGCTGGTTCATTTCCCTGGTGCATAACATCTTAGTCGTCCGGCCCTTCCTAGTCCAGTCTTCATCGTCATCTAATTTTATATCGATCATCTTGGCAATGCTTGGGTAGGCACTGCCCCTGCTTACATTCTTCAAATAAATAAGCTGCAGTGATCACCAAAAACGCAGAGATTATATGGCTGCGACCACAAAATCCCACGTCTTCCCGCCCTGTGTCAAACAGCTGCCAGTATTTTTTTTTTCCCTTGCATAAAATGAAGGGAATCACAACGAAACCCCACATTTGAATCTTAGGACAATGAAGCCGAGAGGAAGCCGCTCTCCTCCTCCGGGCTCACTACAGAGCCGAGGTCGAACCTCCGTAGGGTGCAGCCGCCCGGGAGAGTGCGCGCTCCACGACGTCCACGCCCTCCAGCCGCGACCTGCAGGCGCCTCGCCTGACCGCCCCGCATCCGCCCCACAGCCCCTAACCCATAGCGGGGAAGGGCTCGGAGCTGCCAGGGGCTGCGACCCGGCAGACCCTTCCCCAGAGGCCGCACCTCTGCACCCTAGCCAACAGCCACGGCGAAGGAGGGGAGCTGCACAAAGCCAGCAGAGCTAGAAACGACCCGACGCATTTAGAGGAAGAGGCGTCGGCTGCCGGGCGGGCAGGGGCCGCAGGAGTGGGGCCGGCAGTGGGAGTGGGACGCGGGGCGAGAATGGCCCCCCGGCCCGGTCGGCAGGATGGGGGCGGCGGCTCCGCGCGGGGCCTGCAGGGAGCGCCCCTCGGCCGCCGGCCCAGCCCCGCACTCCCCGCGGGCCGCGCCCCGAGCCCCGCCGCAAGCCCCGGAGGCGATGTGGAAGGACAGCGGCGGCCGCACGGGCAGCGCCCACCGCGAACGCCTAGCGCATCACTTACCCCTCACCGCGGAGAGGGACCGGACGGGGGAGGCGGGGCGGGTCGCGTCCCGTGAGTCTCTCGCACGCCGTCCTCCCCCACCCCGTCGTCGCGGCCGCCGCGTTCGAGCTCCTGCCCCTCCGCTCCGCTGGGCAGTAACGTTATTCCACACACGCCCCACACATAGCGGTAACGGCAAAGAGCGGCGCGAGTGCGCAGGCGCCCGGGGCAAGGGCGACGAGCCTGGCCCGCTCCCCTCCTGCGGCCCCGGCCCAGCGACCTCGCATTGCGCAGGCGCCAAACACAGACAATGAAAGGGGGTTGAGCGGAGGGTCTCACCAACAGGCTTTTCCAGTTGCCACTGCGCAGGCGTGCCCCAAAGACCGGCCTGAACAATGAGGAGGATCCTGGCGTTAGCGGACTGCCACCAACAGGGACTACAGTTCCCAGCGGGCAGTGCGCCAGCTCCCAGGGCCGTTCGGGCTACTGGGCATACTAGGAT